>CM053793.1:278492205-278957205 GCA_028749045.1 Cupressus sempervirens | reverse complement strand
TGGTAGCCATAGTCAATTTTCGCACAAAAGCAAAAAGAGACTTTTTGAGTGGCCTTAAAAGTCAATAAAAGGGACTTAGGGGTTGGAAAAGACCTCCAACCCATACCCATACCCCTTGGGTATAAATATTCCATCTTTTAAAGTCTTAGGAATAGGTTTAGAGCCAAACAAAAGCTAGGAATAAAATAGGACCATCTAACAATTCTAACAATATAGATTTAGCACTAATCTGGATTAAGGATGACTAAACTCGATTAAGAACCAAATTAGCAAAAGATACTAACTTAATCCGACCTAGGTCCAAATGTTACACAGCTAACCCTAATCAGCACACTAAAGAGCACAAACAATTCACGAGTGTCAAACGACACTAAAAGAACATAGTTACAAACATTAACATTTACTTATCACATAAGGATACATACATACATCTCAATTTAAAATACTTGAAATAAAAATGACAAGGTTTCTAAAATTAACACATAGAGATCAGTCATGTTGCTCTGTCGATTTTCTTGGCTAAAATATCTGTACACTCATTGCACACATCAATAGTCCCGAAAATCACATGTACATATGCATGTATACGTATCATAAATTCACATAGATTGAAACATACATCAATCAGGGTTTCTTGCATCCTACTTATATCCTTAACCATAAAGATTAAAAAATCAATGTGTTAATCCTACATTTTACTTAATTCATCAACATACATATACCTAAAATCTTAAATGATGAACATTAAATATCTGAAAATAACATCACACAACAAGAAATAATATGATATGTTCAAGTATTTGATAATGTCTCGACATCTCAAGTCGTGAGTATCAAAATCATAAAGTAACAACTAAGGCTACAAAGGATCAGGGCGAGGCCTCACATCCTCCCCCACTAAGCATGAACTTCCTCCTGGAGTTCATCAAAAGATAAGGGTATTGAGATCGCATCCGTGTTGCATCCTCCCAAGAAATCATGACCTCATCGTAACATTCCCACTAGACCCTAACTTGGTCCAGCTCTCGGCCTCGAGGAGCTAGGATCTGTTGGGCAATAATATGGACAGTCTCTAGCACTAACTGGCTGACCAACTCCACCTATAGCCTCAATAATTGTACCTTGATGCTCACTCTAGTAGTTTTCAACCACTACGAAAACTTTGTCAGACCTACCCATGTCTCCAACTGTCGGCTCTGAAAAAGCCCCTCTTTGACCACTGGATGACTATCCCTGTGGACACTCTCTAGCTAAATGACCCATGCCACCACAAGTATAGCATGGCCCTTGGGTATAAGATCATGTATCCTGTGATCCAGATTACTGTGGGCCCCCTGACCTGCTAGACCCATTGTATCCACCCCTGGAGGATTGCTGAGTCTACACTGCCTGTGACTATGGGGTATGTACTTTTTGATATTGCTGTAACTGCCACTGCTTGGGCTTGAAGCCTTAATAACCCTATGAGAATTCCTACTACTACTGCTGATACTGTTGGCCCTTAGAGGACCCTGGTGTATAGTTCTGATTCCCTTTCCAAGGGGATTTCTGCCGAGTAGAGTTTTGGTTCTGGGACCTATCCCGTGATTCCTGTCTACCTCGAGTATCCTCTACCACTAGTGCTATCTCCACTACCTATCTAAAGGTGGTAGGGAAGGCCATCCGAACTGGACCCTGAAGTGAGAAATTTAAACCCATGATAAAGCGATGTACCCGTAGTTTCTCATCCTTCATGTATTCCACATAAGGAAGGAGCTCGAGAAACCTGCTCTCATACTAAGTCACTATAAGACCTCTCTTATAAAGAGAATGGAACTCTTCTATCTATTTCTATCAAAAATGCTCTGACAATTACCTCTCTTAGAATCTTTCTAGGAATGATTCCCATGTGAGGGTATCCATCCTCACTCCACCTATCATCTCCTCTTGATGCCACCAATTGGAGGCATCCCCTCTTAACTAATGAACTGATAGGCATGCCTTTAGATTACTCCCATAGGGCCATAATCCAAAGCACCGATGTAGGCTCTGAAACCATGCCTCTGATACTGTTCCCTTAGTGGAACTAGTAAATAATGGTGGCCCAAGTCGAATCAATTTCCTGATATCATCTCCTACATGTCTAGGAGGTCTGCCAAGTGGGGGTCATATCTGGTGTATTGACTCACCTTCATGCTCATCCTACTCCTCTAACTATCTTGGTGGGGGACTCTTAGTCCTCTCTCTACCTCTGGGCCTACCTCCTCCGGGTCCCTTTGCTTCCACTACTGGAATCTGCTAAACTGGCTGAACCACAGGTACTACTCTTTGCTAAACTACATTGATCAAAGTCTGAAGTGCATCTATAATATCCTGGTTTGGGTTCAGTGGTGATGGAGGTGGTCCATCCCCTGTCCCGATCTACCACCTCTCACCCTACGACCTCTGCCTCGTGGGTTGCTTCGAGTAACAGGAGGCATCCTACACAATTTAATGTTTAGTTTCAAGTTTCAGAAGCATAATGGTCTAAGGTTCCTAGTGTTGAAACACGGGCTCTGATACCAAAATGTCATGCCCAAACTATGAGGGCAAAAATACAAAATAATTTTTTATTTATTTTTAATAATTAAGATGCTCTAAGTTCGATAAGGTTGAGATCACATTGCATGAAAAGATTCTCTTCATTACATCTTAAGTTACATATCTTGTAAAGGCATACATCATTAAAATTTGATGCTCTCATTATTAAAATAACATCGACGTTATTTCATTTCATATTAATCTTAAAACAATAGATTTATATTTCCTCTATAACAATACATGAAAATGATTTAAATAACAATTTAAACGAGTTCGTTCCAAGTTATTTGAAAATATCAGATCAAGAATTTATTGAAGGAAAAATTACATCTACCCATACCCCTATAAAAACTATTAAGTTATGATCAATTGCCAACCTATTTAAGAAAGACTAAAATAATATTCAAAGATTAATTAAATTAACATTAATATTAAAACAACTAAATTTTACTATCAAAATATACAACTAACTAATTTTTTTTTAAATTAATTTAACTAACTACAACCATAAATTAACTTTTGTAATAACATAGCAATTGTTTAAAAACAATAATTAACAATGTCAATTTAAACTAACCTAAATTAACAACTTATAAACTAACACTATTAACAAATGATAAAATTAAATAAACTAACACCTACCTAAAATTATTAACAAATAGATTAATCTAAACTAAACTAAACTAACTTAAATCAACTTAGTTAATAATTACAAACTAAATTTAAAATAACTTACAATCAAATAAAATTAAACTAACTAAAAAAACTAATAACAAAATAAAAAAAAAATTAAACTAACTAAAATAATTAACAAACTTACTAACCTACTAACTACCTACACTAACTCTACCCTAACTCCCCTTACACCCCCCTATGCCCTACTAACCCTTGGGCAAGTGCTTCCCAAGGAGCATTTTCCTTGGGACAGTGCTCTGCCCTAGGCAGAAGCAAGCACAGGCAAGAATTGAGCCATACATGCGCATGCCAAGGATTTCAAAGGAGACGTGACCCCAAACTTATGCAAAGTTTTCAAAAAAAAAAATTTCCATTCCATGGTGAGAAACATTAAAGGGAGGGACCAAGGTGATGTCATCCCATGTGATCACAGTTTGCCTTAGCAAAAATTTAATACATTATAAAATCTATCCTCAAATCTAACGTCCAAGGAGGAAGGGCAAGAATTGATGACCAAAAAGTTTTATAGGTAAGAATTAGATATTTAAGGTATATGATGTTATATATATATATATTTTTGAATTTTTCTTTCTAAATTTATCAAGTATATCTATGATTTCCCCTATGTTGTTTATTTTAAAAATTAAAATAAAAAGGATAATTAAAGGAATATTCTCTATTGTCCATTTCAGATTTAAATGGTCTCCCATACAAATTCTAGTGAGCAAATTGCTCTTGAGAGTGCATTTTTTTTTTTATCATTTTTTTTTTCTAAGTATGGATTTCAAAGCAATGTATTTCTTTTTTTGAAGGATTTAAAACATAGATTTATTCATTGTGACACATTCATACAAGATTTATTGATATCTCAACAACTTAAATTGAATCATCAACCATAATCATTTGTTCTCCTATATAACTTGGATTGAAATAATTCGACCTTTGTCATAATTTCCTTTTAAAGCAAATCTATAAAGACTTATTACAACCTTAACATACCAATGATTTGAATTATTCATTTTGTTCAATAATGCAATAATTTTTTTTTTATTCTAATAATCATGAAAATAGAATCTACATGCATGATCATAATTTTCATTTTCAACATATAAGAAAACTTGAAATTTTGCCAAATTAAATCAAAATCAATTCCATCCTATTTTTGATATGCATCCATATAAATTTAAATCATGATTAAATCACATGATAACCAATTATACTCAAACACCAATTTTATTGGCAAGCCTGATTCAAAGGCTCAGCTGGGAAAGAATCAGGAACAAAACCCGGCTTCGTTGCCAATCCAACAAAGTTTGAAATACAAATTTACATAGGATATCAATCCCAAATTTCAACAATAATAATTGAATTTTCTTCATGACCCTCATCAAGGGATTCATAACAGTTTCTGCAACACATTTCTAGAATCATGGAGGGAACAAAATTCTGATCAGGTGACAACAAGCATGACCAAGAACAATTCAAACATGCATATTCACACAAGGTTATCACAATATGATTCACAATGAATCAACACTAGGGAAAGGTGGATTCTTCCAACTAGGAGAAGTCAAGCAGAACACCAAACAAATGCCCAATCGGGGCTATAAACCAAGAACTTCTGTTCTTCCATTTCAACATACCATAATCATACAAGGTTTGTGCTGTCAGGTAGGGGCCCATAACACCCTACCCTTTCTCCCTCTTCTCATCTTGAGAAGAGACTCTACACTGGTTGGATTCCAACTAAACAGACCTTTCCCAAGATTGGTCACTTCTTCCCTATCCAAGGGTGAGTAATACCAAAACACCCATGCAAGAAAATCTCAAAATTTCAAACATAAACATGAAAAGAAATCATCCAAAAAAACATGGTTTTCAAATCTTCCCAACATACCCACAAACATACAAACATTCAAACTACAACAAGGTAGCATAAGCATGAAAGAAGAATGAAATCTGAACAAGGAAGATGACAATTCCTACCTTCACAAAGAGGTAATGGCAATGAAAAAATTTGAGTAGAGCTTTCCCCTTCCTTGCTCCAATCTTCCAAGACTCCTCTCTAAATGTAGAGATTGGGTAACAACCTCAACTAGTCCAAGAACGGCCTCTAAAATAAGCCTCAAACTCAACCACCAAAAGGATCAATAACTTCTCCCACCCACTTACAATTCTAGAAACTCGTAACTCAACCCACACTATGGTTAAACACAAAGTGGAGGTGGGGTAATAAAACTCATGGTAGCCATAGTCAATTTTCGCACAAAAGTGAAAAGAGACTTTTTGAGTGGCCTCAAAAGTCAATAAAAGGGGCTTAGGGGTTGGAAAAGACCCCCAACCCATACCCATACCCCTTGGGTATAAATATTCCATGTTTTAAAGCCTTAGGAATAGGTTTACAGCCAAACAAAAGCTAGGAATAAAATAGGACCATCTAACAATTCTAACAATATAGATTAAGCACTAATCTGGATTAAGGATGACTAAACTCAATTAAGAACCAAATTAGCAAAAAATACTAAATTAATTCGACCTAGGTCCAAAGGTTACACAACTAACCCTAATCAACACACTAAAGAGCACAAACAATTCACGAGTGTCAAGCGACACTAAAAGAACATAGTTACGAACATTAACATTTACTGATCGCATAAGGATACATACATACATCTCAATTTAAAATACTTGAACTACGAACAAAAAGGTTTCCAAAATTGGCACATAGAGATCAGTTCTATTCCTCCATTAGTTTTCTCGCCTAAAATATCTACACACTCATTGCACACATCAGTAGTCCTAAAAATCACATGTATATATGTATGTATACGTATCATAAATTTACATAAATTGAAACATACATCAATCAGGGTTTCTTGAATCCTACTTATATCCTTAACCATAAAGATTCCAAAATTAATATGTTAATCCTACATTTTACTTAATTCATCAACATACATATACCTAAAATCTTAAATGATGAACATTAAATATCTGAAAATAACATCACACAATAAGAAATAATATGATATGTTCAAGTATTTGATAATGTCTTGACATCTTGAGTCATGAGTATCAAAATGATAAAGTAACAACTAAGGTTACGAAGGGTCGGGGTGAGGCCTCACACCACCAAAGAGATCATCGGTACTATTGAAATAGGGATGTCACTCCTAAAACATTCTACAATTTATACAGAAAGAAATCTAACATACTAGAATAAAGCATAAGATGATCCTACAGAGTAGATACCATCATCTATCACATGCTAATCATCAATATAAAGAAACATACCAGTAAATAACATCGTTCATAAAATCCAAGAACTGAATGAAGATAAATACCAACAAAGAAAGCTCAAGTCACGATGAATATGGATGGTTCTCAAATGTAAGAGTGAAAAAGCACTACCACCTGATTGCGTGGAACCTAAATGGCCCACTCCCACTGCGTTGAGGAGATAGTCTCAAGTCCCAAACATGATATCAAATCACACAACACAAAAACTCTGTAAGTCCAGAAATCCTAAAAGTACACTAACTCAAGGTTCTAACATAGAACGACATCTAATTCTGAGAGGCACACAAAGACACATAGGAAACCTACTATGTAAGAAAGAAAGTATCATCACACGAATCATTCTAGAGTTACCCTGGTAGTCTCTCAATAGACTCTAGCCCCCTAGTGATCTATATGTGGCCACTAGTATCCTCTCGTACTGACGAGGCATACTACAGAATGCTAGGTCGCAACCAAGCATTCTCTCTACTCCCATCCTTGTCTGTACTACCACTCAAAGCATGGGCAAGAACATATAATTATCTTAATAGTTTCATTTTAATCCTCGTTTAATGTAATGTTTTCAATTATTAAAAAAAATTACAATGAGTTACCCTGGCAGCCACTTAGGGCCTCGCCCCCCATTGCAAGCCACTTTTCGACACTACAAGTAGATAACCTACCCTAGGCTCATGAAATCAAAAATCACAAAATCACCTTAGTCCTATAAAAGCAACTGGAAAGCATCATAAAGATAATCAAAATAATCACATCAGTTCTCTACAAGTCACTGAAGAGCATCCAATGATAATCATAATATCGATTGGTTCTCAACAACTAATTCCCACCGACTTCTAATAAAATCATTACATTATTTTACCAAAATCAATGTTAATAATAATTAAATGAATCTCCCTTAATTCCAAAAGCACCTCCCATTATTCAAATCATAAGAATAATACTTATCAACTTTCAAATAATTAGTTTACAATTTTCTTAAAACACTTCAAGGACAATCATTTATTTAAAATAATCTTCATTAATTTTAAGTAAAATAAATGTGATTAATAATTCAATTATTTAATTCCACTAAACACTTATAAATATCTCTTTTCTTTTAATTTTCCCTCATTTAAAAATCCATTTAATAAAATTGACTAATAATTAATTAGACTCCTTCTACTATTAACTAATCTTAATTAAATTAAATTTAATTAGATTAGTTAATAAATCATATAAAACTAATGCATAATAATAAGATTCTATTTTAATTCGAACCTAAACTTAAAACAATTTCCAAATCTTGACTCTACTAAGGGAAGATTGCAATAATATTTTTAATTCCCATAACTGGATGAAACAATATACATGCCCGAATTCCAAATTACAAAATTGAAGATTCATTCATAGAGAATTATTCAGACACACATAATAGACATGATGAAAATAGGAAGAGAAAGACCATAATAAAATATGTGAAATAATCACGAGTGCCTACCTGGACATTGCTGCTAATTAGCTATTCCTCAAAAAAATTTAAAGAAGCTCCTCCTCTTAGAACCTTCTCTTTTTTGAAAATTCCTTCCTTCTCCAACATTTGCAATTCCTCCAAGAACTAACCCTCCCCCCCCCCCCCCCCCAAAGTGACTAGGAGTGCTTGTAGAAGCATATGAGCTTGTCCATACATAGTAGAAGAGCTTGTATATAAAGGCCTCTAAGATGCATCTAGAATGTATCTAGAAAGAACTAAGAGATAAGCATGACAACTAACAACATATATTCCACAATAAGAAGATAAACATGATGAGGTGTCCAGAATGTTGTAGACACCATGTGCTCAAATGAATTGCTAACTCCTAAGTGTAAACAACACATGCATAATTAGGGTGAAAACTCCTGTGTTGTCAACATGACAACTCACAAGAGTTCACATACTCCTATGTGAATAAGTATTAAAATAATGCACATTACTTAATTAATTAAATTTTTTTATTTAATATTCACTTGACTCCTTTTTAAATTAATTTATTAATTTTAAATCTCATGCACTCACTTTATTAAATCCACTCTTTTTATCTTAATATATTTTAATCACATGCACACATCATGCGATCTAGAATCTTTTAATAATGTTAATATCATTTCCACTTTTAAATTTATTTTCAAAACTAAATTGATAAAATATTTAGCATTTACTTAAAAATGAACTCTAAATATATTATTATTAAATTAAATAAATATTATCACATTCCAAATTTAAACTTATAATTTTAATCTTCAAATTTAATTCTTTTTTTATTTAATTAATTTTATAATTAATTAAATAAAATTAAATATTAAAATATAATAATAATAATTTTTTATTACATTAAATCATTAATTAAATCTTTTAATTAGACTTAATTAATAGAAAATAGACCAAAGACTCATAAAGTAAAATATAAAAACCCATCAAAGCAAAACACATACAAAATCAAACAAAAAAAGGGTTAATATCATGAATTACATCATTCAACGCATTTGGAGGGTACTCGACTCAGATGCATTTCCTTATTTTCAATTGGGAAAAATTGTTTAAATGTTTGGGATTTGGACTTGAGAACTTATCTCCCCTCTCTTACCATTGAGATAATGTGATAGGGTATGCTCATCCTAGCAATTCAAGGAAGTCGATACCTAGTACCTGCAACCTGAATAAAATGCATGCATGTACATACACAATATATATATACTAAGCTAAGTAGGCATGGTAGGAAGTGGTGCATCATGTAGATCTCGACTAGCAAGTGACTATGACTTCCTTCCTTCGCCACATTAGAAATGCCATAAATAAAGAAAACAAACACGTACAACATACACATGCAAGTATGGGGTAAGTATCCATAAGAAAACACATATGATAATAAATGATTTAACTAATCATCATTAGTAACTGAAAACACTATAATAATCATCATACATACATGAAATATAAATTACCAAGTAATCTCATCATGTAATAAATTGAATGTAAAAAAAAATCTAATAATCTCAAAATAATGTTGCTAATAATCATCAACACAAAACTAGCCCTAAAAGAGTTTGGCAACAATAGCAAAAAGAAAACTAGGGCAAGCACTACATCCACCCCCCCTAGAATTAGGCTTACTCCTGGAAGCCTACACGGATGATAATACTGAAGAACTCACTGTGTAGGTCCCATTGAACCCTTTTCCCCTATAGGAGGATATGACTCAATTGAGGATACTTCAACACACTTAGATCAATATGATTCTAGTTTAATAGTAAACCAAAAGCCACATTAATCCAATATTCATTCTTATAATAAATGCTAAAATAGATTCCCTAAACACTCCAAAAAAAGGATCAACATAATGCTCGCAAATATGATGAAAGACATACTATCTTAAATGATAGATGAAAGATAAATGTTTTGAAGACATAATAAGTTTCAATTTTTATTTTTCCCATGTTTAGGTTTCAATATAATTTTAGATTTGAAACCTAAGTGTTGAAGCATGAGAAATATGCAAGTAACAATTTAAGTCTTGTTTCAACTCAGCTAGTTTCAAGTTTCAGTTTGAAAAAGATACACATGATAGTTCAAAGTTTTCATTTTGTTCAACCAGTTAACACTAGTGGCGTTTCAATATACCTAGAGCTCCCAATGTGGAAACTTGGGCTCTAATACTAGATGTAACTGTTATAATTCTTTAGAATAACTGAGAGGGGGGGGGGGGGGGGTTGAATCAGTTATTCAAGGTCCAAATGCCATAATAAAACTTTTCTTCTTTTCTTTACAAATCCTTAATGGTGTATAACTGAACTTATTATGCATGTAATTCAAATATTGAAATAACTAAGAAAAGTAAACATGCATCACACCATAACACTAAGAATTTGATAACCCAGAAACCCTCCAAGAATAAAAAGGTAAAAATGGGGTGGGGATGATACCCACAAAATAACTGCGCAATTGATTTCAACCACTTCTGATGGTCTGCCCTGTGAGGAGCCTACCTTGTTAAAGGCTACAACACATTGTTAAATGTGACCTTGTTAGAAGATTTCACCAAACTGTTAGGAATGGGCCTGGTTAAAGGACTTTGGAACATTCACTTAGAATGTTACCCTATTAAAGGATTTACAACATGGCTATTAAACCAACCTATGTCTATAGGATTTATCTTAATTGTTACAATTGCTAGAAAGTAACAACAATGGCTTTTGATCTAATACAACTTACAACATAACTTGCGGATTACAGATCACACTTCAGTTCAGTCCTTTGCTTGGCTTTTAATCACTTCAATTCTAATAGCTTGTTCTTCCTTTCAAGCTTCATTTCCTTGAGTCTTCTAACTCATTAAACCAATGCAATCATATCTATGGTCACCCAACAAAACAGAGTATTTTGTGCTCTTTTTCTCCTTAACACTTTTCTTCAGTGGCTCATTCTTTCATACTTTCTCTCCACCACTCTTCCGCTTTGTGACCTTATGACTTCTTAAATAGAAATCTAAAATATCTTTTTTGCTCAATTCTCCCTCTCCGACTTTAGGGTTTTAATGGATTAGGTAGGATACAATGTATCTACCCCATATTTATTCTTCATCTTGAAACTTTGTTTAGCATCCAGTTGTATTCACCAAAAACCTCTTTACATGGTGTTTTGTGCCACTATCTCATCACTCTTATCTTCTATCTGGTTAAAAAAATTCTAGGTAACAACCTTGTCGGCTCAGATCTAACGAATCTTCGATTTACAAAATAATGTAGCAACTCGGCATTATTAGTTTACTGATACTCGACACTTGTATTCTACTCGGCATCTCTATCTTTACTTGACATCTATTTCTTGCTTGAAACTTCAAATTTACTCGGCACTTGTTTTCGAATCGGCACTTGAAATTTTCTCGGCACCTGATCTTACTTGGCACTTTATCTTACTCAGCACTTTTATCCTACTCGACACTTGATATTTGCTCGACACCCTCTAAAAGTGAACTTGCTCGACTTCAACTAAGAATCTTTTCAGCACTAACTAGTTTGCTCGGCATTCTCTTATGAACTTAGTTAGGCTGACACAAATAACATAGCTAAATCCTTACATCTTTGATATGTCTTAGTGTGTCTAATCTCTGTGTCTTAGAGTATGTCAACAATACACTATTTCAAAAATGGTTTAGCTAATCCTTATACTTCATTACAACATCATAACTTCAACCTTTCTCTAGGTACTCTAGTTACATCTTATTGATTGCCACCTCCTTGTCAATCATCCAATTGATAGTATTCCGATCAGTAAAACATTTTTCATTCTTGCAAGTAGCAAGTTTGACATCAATGACAAAACAATGATTGAAAACATTCTTTGCCAGTTCCATCATTCTTATTCAATCATTTCCAACAGAAATGCTCTACCAAGGGATCCAAAAAAATTAACCTAAATTTTTACTAAGTTTGCCAAACAATTTTTTTTAACATCATGAAAGATAAACCATTCATATCAAACACATAGTAGCGAAAGCAATAACATGCAATCAACTAAAGCATACATAATAGGTTACATTCGTTAGGGATCCAAAGACATTGAGTCACATTTAATGTAACTAATACTAAGTCTAACAACTACCACATCCACATGAAAGAATAATGAAAAGTCCAAAGTCCATTTTATACATTTTTTTTTGAATGCCTCTTGGCAATTAAATTTGGAATGCTCAATCATCCACTATACATGTCATAGTGTATGAAAAGCTTAAAATTATATATATATATATATGTGTGTGTGTGTGTGTGTGTGTAAAAATAAAGCTACATTATCCACATCAAATCCATGATATAAGTGTAATAAAGTAAATGAAACCAATAACATACATGATACATCCATCCATCATTAAAGATATAACAACCATCGTAAAAGATAACCATCCATCATAAAACACATCTAACTAAGTGCGCGGTTCCTCCTAACTGTCCATAACATCATTAGACCATCGTGGGCCCTAGCCATCCCCTATGTGTAACATCCCAAACCACCAAAGAGATCATTGGTACTTTCGAAATAGGGATGTCACTCCTAAAACATGCTACAACTTATGCAGAAAAAATTCTAACATACTAGAATAAAGCATAAGATTATCCTAGAAAGTAGATAACATCATCTATCACATGCTAATCATCAATGTAAAAAAAAATACTAGTAAATAACATCCATCATAAGATCCAAGAACTGAATGAAGATAAATAACAACAAAGAATGCTCCAGTCATGATGATTATGGACGGATCTCAAAGGTAAGAGTGAAAAAGCACTACCACCCAACCGCGTGGAACCTAAATGGCCCACTCCCACCACGCTGAGGAGATAGTCTCAAGTCCCAAACATGATATCAAATCACATAATACAAAAACTCTCTAAGTCAAAAAATCCTAAAAGTATACTAACTCAAGGTTCTAACATAGAATGATATCTAATTCCTAGAGGCACACAAAGAAACATAGGAAACCTACTATGTAAGCAGAAAAGTGTCATTGTACGAATCATGCTAGAGTTACCCTAGTAGTCTCTCAATAGACCCCAACCGCCTAGTGATCCCTATGCAACTATTAGTATCCTCTCATAGTGATGAGGCATACTACAGAATGCAAAGTCACAATAAAGCATTCTCTCTACTCCCATCCTAGTCTGTACTAGCACTCAAGACATGGGCGAGAACATACAATTATCTTATTAGGTTCATTTTAATCCCCATTTTGTGTAATATTTTCACTTATTAAAACAACTTACAATGAGTTACCCTAGCAACCACTTACTACCTTAGCCCCCATTGCAAGCCACTTCCTAACACTAAAAGTAGATAACCTACCCTAGGCTAATGAAATCACAAATCAAAAAATCACCTTAGTACTATACAAGCGAATGGAAAGCATCATAAAGATAATCAAAATAATCACATCAGTTCTCCACGAGCAACTGAAAAGCATCTAATGATAATCATAATATCCATCGGTACTCAACGAGAAATCGAAAAGTATCTCAAAGTATTACTAATCGCAGACTTCAAAATTTTCAAGTTAAAACATATCACAACATGGCATCATCAAGATGAAAACAAAAACTTTAGTCCAATCAAGGCAACTAGAAAGTAACCCAAGTATAACTGATGAATGACCCAAAACTAGTTAAGTTGAGTATCTCAAATACATACACCTCAGCTTCACACAAGAAGACTGGAGAGTAATAAAAATTAGTAAATACAAACATCTCATAAAGCATACCATCACATTACCATGGTTGAGTTTAGAAAGATTGAGATCAAATAACATCAACATGCAATCACATTTGGATAACTTCCAAGCCTTTAGTGGACGTCCTAATTGGTCAACACTCTAGGACCACCCAAACCCCAAACATGGATAGCATAAAGAACAAGATACAAACACATATTTTAGTTTTCTTTCACAATCACATGGTTAAACCAAATATTAGGTTTCAGTTTTCATTTCAAGCATACTTCAAGTGTAGAAGATTGTTCATTTAATCTCCAAGTCAACCCATTTACCTTTTCGAATAAAATATAGAATTATTCTTCCATTATTCTAAAACATTTTTCTAAAATAATCAAAAGATAATTATTTACTTATTTAAATCATTAAACTAATTCTCATTGACTTTTAATAAAATCATTGCATTATTATACTAAAATCAATGTTACTAATAATTAAATGAAAGTCCCTTAATTCCAAAAGCACCTCCCATTATTCAAATCATAAGAATAATACTTATCAACTTTCAAATAATTAGTTTACAATTTCCTTAAAACACTTTAGAGACAATCATTTATTTAAAATAATCTTCATTGATTTTAAGTAAAATCAATCTAATTAATAATTCAATTATTTAATTCCACTAAACACTTATTAATATATCTTTTCTTTTGATTTGCCCTCATTTAAATATCTATTTACTAAAATTGACTAATAATTAATTAGACTCCTTCTACTATTAACTAATCTTAATTAAATTAAATTTAATTAGATTAGTTATTAAATTATATAAAACTAATGCATAATAATAATATTCTATTTTAATTCGAACCCAAACCCAAAACAATTTTCAAATCTTGTCTCTACTAAGGGAAGATTGCAATAATATTTTTAATTCTCATAACTAGATGAAACAATATAAATGCCCAAATTCCAAATTTCAAAATTGAAGATTCATTCAAAGAGAATTATTTAGACACACATAACAGACATGATGAAGACAGGAAGAGAAAGAGTGTAATAAAATATGTGAAATACTCATGAGTGCCTACCTAGACACTGATGCTAATTCACTATGCCTCAAAAAATTGTAGAGGAGCTCCTCTTAGAACCTTCTCCTTTTTGAAAATTTCTTCCTTCTCCAACATTCGCAATTCCTCCAAGAACCAAAACGCCCCCAAGTGACTAGAAGTGCTTGTAGAAGCATATGATTGTCCATACATACTAGGAGAGCCTCTATATAAAGGCCTTTAAGATGCATCTAGAATTTAGTAGACACCATGTGCTCAAATAATGTGCTAACTCCTAAGTGTAGACAACATGTGCATAATTAGAGTGAAAACTCCTATGTTGTCAACATGACAACTCACAAGAGTTCACATACTCTTATGTGAATAAGTATTAAAATAATGCAAATTACTTAATTAATTAGATTTCTTTATTTAATATTCACTTGACCTCTTTTTAAATTAATTTATTAATTTTAAATCTCATGCACTCACTTTATTAAATCCACTTGTTTTATCTTAATATATTTTAGTCACATGCACGTATCATGCGATCTAGAATATTTTAATATTTTTAATATCTTTTCCACTTTTAAATTTATTTTCAAAACATAATTGATAAAAATTTTATTAACTTAAATAATAATATTTTTTAGCATTTACTTAAAAAAAGCTCTAAATATATTATTATTAAATTAAATAAATATTATCACATTCCAAATTTAAACTTATAATTTTAATCTTCAAATTTAATTATTTTTATTTAATTAATTTCCCAATTAATTAAATTAAATTAAATATTAAAATATCATAATAATAATTTTCCATTAAATTAAATCATTAATTAAATCTTTTAATTAGACTTAATTAATAGAAAATACACCAAAGACTCATAAAGTAAAATACAAAAGGCCATAAAATAAAAACACATACAAAATCAAACTAAAAAGGGTTAATATCATGAATTATGTCACCTGATACATTCAGAGGGTACTCGACTCAGATACATGTCCTGATTTTCAATTGGGATAAATGGCTTAAAGAGTTGAGATTTGGACTTGAGAACTTATCTCCCATCTCTTACCATTGAGATAATGTGATAGGGTATGCTCATCCTGGCAATTCAGGGAAGTCAATACTTGGTAACTGCAACCTGCATAAAATTCATCTATGTACATACACAATGTATATATCTAAGCTAAATAGGCAATGACAAGAAGTGGTGCATCATGTAGATCCTAACTAGTAGGTGACTACGACTCCCTTTCTTAACCACATCAGAAATGTCATACATAAAGAAAACAAACACGCACACCATACACATGCAAGTATGGGGTAAGTATCCATAAGAAAACACATACGATAATAAATCATTTAACTAATCATTGTCAATAACTTAAAACATTGTAATAATCATCATACATACATGAAATATAAAGTACCAAGTAATCTCATCATGTAATAAACTAAATGTAAAAATAATATCTGATAATCTCAAAATAATGTTACTAATAATCATCAACATAAAACTAGCCCTAAAAGAGTTTAGTAACAATAGAAAAATGCAAACTAACGTAGGCACTACATCCACCGCCCCTAGTATTAGGCTTACTCTTGGAAGCCTACACAGATGATAATACTGAAGAAATCACTGTGCATGTCCCATTGAACCCTTTTCCCTTATAGGAAGATATGATTCCATTGAGGAAACTACAACACACTTAGAGCAATATGATTCTAGTTTAATAGTAAATCGAAAACCACACTAATCCAAAATTCATTCTTATAAAAAATGTTAAAATAGATTCCCTAAACACTCCAAACAAAAAATCAACATAATGCTCGCAAAGATGATGAAAGGCATACTACCTTAAATGATAGATGAAAGATACATGTTTTGAAGACATAATAAGTTACAATTTTCAATTTTTCCCATGTTTAGGTTTCAATATAATTTCAGTTTTGAAACCTAAGTGTTGAATGTGAGGCCTCACCCCAACCCTTCATAGCCTTAGTTGTTACATTATTATTTTGATACTCACGACTTGAGATGTCAAGACATTATCAGATACTTGAACACATTATATTATTTCATGATGTCTGATGTTACTTTCAGATATTTGAGTTCGTCATTTAATGCTTTATGAACATGTATGTTGACAAAATAAGTAAATGCAGGATTAACACTTTGATTTAAGAGATTTTAATGATTAAGAATATGAGTAGGATGAGAGAAAAACCCTGATTTAATTTGGAAGATGTATGTTTTAACTTATGTGACTTCCTGATACATACATACATATGCGCATGTGATTTTATGAGACTACTGATGTGTGTAATGAGTGTGCAGGATATTTTAGCCGAGAAACTCGATGGAGGAATGAAACTGATCCCTATGTGCTAATTGTGGAAACCTTGTTGTTCGTAACTTAATTATTTTGTGAGATGTATGAATGTATCTTTTCATGATCAGTAAATGTTAATGTTCGTAACTGTGTTCTTATAGTGTCACTTGACACTCTTGAATTGCATAGGTATTGTAGCATGCTAGTTAGGGTTATCTGTGTAACTTTTGGACCTAAGTCAGATTAAGTTAGTGTCATTTTTTTCTAATTTATTTTTTAATCAAGTTTAGTTACCCCTAATCCAGATTAGTGCTTAATCTGCATTTTTGAGTTGTTAGATGGTCCTAATTATTCCTAGCATTTGTTGGGTCCTAAATCAATTCCTAAGGCCTTAAAACATGAAATATTTATACCCAAGGGGTATGGGTATGGGTTGGGGACATTTTCCACTCCCTAAGCCCCTTTTGTTGACTTTTGAGGTCACTCAAAAAGTCTATTTTTTCCTTTGTGCAAAAATTGAAAATGGTTAACATGAGTTGCATCACCTCAACTCCACTTAGTGGTTAACCTTAGGATTGGTTGAGTTAGAACTTCTAGATTTTTAGGTGAGTGGGGGAAGTAATAGCCCTTTTTGGTGGTTGAGTTTGGATCTTATTTAGAGTCCCTTCTTGAAGTAGTTTTGGTTGTTACCCAATCTCTACTTTTAGAAAGAAGTCTTGGAAGATTGAAGGCAAGGAAGGAAAAGCTCTTCTCAATTTGATCATTTACCATAACCTCTTTGTGAAGGTAAGAGTTCTTCATCTCCCTTGTTCAGATTGTTCATGCTTGTTTCATGCTTATGCTATTGGGTTTGTTTATTGGTATGCTTGTATGTATGTTGGGTATGTTTGGGAAGGATTGAAAACCATGTTTTCTTGAATGCTTTCTTTCATGTTTTTACTTGAATTTTGAAATTTTCTTGTATGGGTGTTTTGGCATTACTCACCCTTAGAGAGGGTAGAAGTGGCCAATTTTGGGAAAGGTCTTTTTAGTTGGACTCCAACAGTGTAGATTCTCTTCTCAGGATGAGAAGAGGGAGAGAGGGTAGGGTGTTATGGGCCCCTACCTATCAGCACAAACCTCATATGAGTTTTGGCATGTTAAATTGGAAGAATGGACGTTCTTGAATTATAGCCTCGATTGGGCATCTATTTTGGTGTTGTGTCTGACATCTCCTATTGGAAAAATTCACCTTTCCCTAGTTTTGATTCATTGTAAATCCTGTTGTGAAAACCTAGTATGAATATGCATGTTTGATTTTGTCTCTTGGTCATGCTTGTTTGTCACCCGGTTAGATTTTGTTCCCTCCATGATCTTAGCAATGTGTTACAGAAAATGATATAGAACCCTTGATAAGGGTCATGAAGGAAATTTAATTGGATTGTTGTAATTTCAGGATTGGAATCCCATGTAAATTGCATTTAAAAAACTTTTTTGTAATGACAACGACGTCGGGTTTTCTTCTTGGTTCTTTTCCAGCAGAGCCCTTAAATCAGGTTGCAAATAAAATAGTGATTGAATATTATTGCTTCTCATGAGTTTTCTTGTAATTTTTGGTTATATAGATGCACATCAAAAATAAGATCAAATGATGATGTTCAATTAGAAAAAATTTCAAGTTTCCTTATATGTTGAAAACTAAAATTATGTTATAAATGAAAGTTCAATTTTGTGATTATTGCAAACGAAAAATCAATCTTGCAATGTTATTTTAAGTAGATATTAAATTCTTGGCTTAACTAGGTGTTAGCAAAATTCAATGACAAATATATATATATATATATATATATATATATATATATATATATATATATATATATATATATATATATGTATGTATGTATATACATATATATATATATGTATGTATGTATACATATGTATGTATATATATACGTATGTATATGTATATATATATGTATATATACATATACATATACATATATATACATATATATACATATATACATATATACATATATATACATATATATATATATACATATATATATATATACATATATATATATATATATACATATATATATATATATATATATATATATATATATATATATATATATATATATATATATATATATATATTTCCTCCTTGCAATAATGGATAAAATTGGTATTCATACTTAGACAAAAATTTATCTTTATACTTTTGTTCTTAAAATTTTCAACACTTAGAAAAAAAATAGACTTAAAAAAAATTTGTCCCAAGAGAGCAAAAACTCTTTGGTTTTTGTATGGGAAAAAGAACCTTTTTGCAACAGAGAATCTTAAAGATTCTTAAATTATCTTTTTTGAAACTTATTTAAATATTAAATATTCAAATTTTGAAAAAAGAACAAAAAAAAAAAATACTATTATTCATAAAATAAATATCTTAAATATCCTAGGCACCTAACTAACTTTTTAGCATTAACATCTTCTTCCTAAAGTGGATGCATGAAATTACAAATTGGGGATTAAGTACCCACGTGCTTGGTCTTGTCTATCATAATAAATAGCATTAGAGGGGAAGTCTTTGTTAAAGTTTGACAACTTTTTACACTACCCTTTTTAAACTTGCAAATTGCTGCCAACATATATCCTTGGGATAGGCGTGTACTTTGGGAGCAGATTTAGTTTTTTTTTAAAAAATATTTCAAACTTTCCCCCATTTTCCCACTGTAATGTTCACTTGGGTTTGCACTCCCATTAATGTTGCACTAAAATTTGCACGGGGAAAAGAAAAAAGCAATTCTCATGTTTGTTTTAAAATAAAAATAAAAGTCCAAACTTTTCACCTTGCTTGTAGTCACGTGCGTGTAGGTTAGTAGTTGTTTTTTAAATTTAGAATTTAGTATAAGAAAAGTTTTTTGTTAAAGTAGTATAAGTTTTAATATTAGTTATTTTTTTTTTATTATTATAGTAGTTTTTAAATTAAATAATCAAGAGAACAAAAAAAGTACAACATCAAAAGAGGGGGGGGAGGCAAGCCTCAACCACCAAGTTCAAAGTCCAACAAACAGCTAGAATCGGCTAGCTAACACATTAAGTAACAGTTCTAATAAGATTACAAAAAGAGGAGACAGATAAGCTATTCCAGAACATCATCATGATCATCGAACCAAGTTGTCCATCCTAGCTCTCCTTCCATCCATATGACTTTCTTCCGCTCGAGAAATTGAGCAAAGAAGTCAAGTCTATTAGAAGAGGGGCCTCTATTCTCATGTATTTCCTTGAGTAGCTCCTTAAGAGCTTTTCCAAAAGCAGTCTGGCTTTCAAGAATGCTGGCCAATTCTAGCCCATGCTTCATCTCATAAATGAACATTGTAGTTGGCCGATCATGGAGGAATCTTTTTAGCTTGTCCATCTCGAGCTTCATAATGCAACAAATCTGCGAGACAATCTTAAAACAAATGAGTTTCAAATGAAACAAAGTAAGGGATCTACCAACATCTTGAAATTTGTCCTCATTTCTACATTTCCAAATAAACCAAAGAATGTGAGAGGATAGAATGTTCCAAAAAAAATTAGCATCCTTTTTAAGACCAAATAAGTTGCCAAGAATGGTATCTAAAATAGGAACATGATCAGTTATAGAAATTCCAAAAAACTTCCATATACTCCTAGCAAATTAACAAGTAAAAAATATATGCCTTAAATTTTTAGGAACCCTACAAATAGTACATAGTTCAGTATCACCAACATGATTTTTAATAGGAAGTCTATCAAGAAGAAGTTTCCATTTAAAATGTAAGATTTTGGGGGGAATATGCAAATTCCAGAATCTATCGAGAATTTTTTTCCATTCAAGAGAGTTCAAGTTCATATACCAAGTGGTATTAAGGTGAGAAATAACAGAGTTGTCTTTATTGAGCACCTTATATATATCTTTAGCTTTAATTTTATGTAGGAGAGATCCATCCTCCCAATGGAAATTTAGAAATCTATGAGAGTCCACATCACACCTGCAGGGAAGATTAAGAGTGCGGCAGGCATTGGCAACCATATTATACATACGTTTATGAGAGATAAGAAGATCAAACTTAATCCAACTATCTTGCCAACTAACAAGGTTATCATTCTCCAAAATGTCAATAAAGCTCTAGATACCAAGGCTGTTCCAAAATTTTGTAGAACAACCTTGAGTCATGGCAAGAGTTTAAGTTTTTAAGTTAGTTGTATTAATTAGTTTTAGTTTAAATTTTTAGTTAGTTTATATATATATATATATATATTAGTTATCTTATTAATTATTCTTTAGTATACTTTAATTTTATTTAGTTTAAGGTTAGTATTAATTTAGTAGGATTAGATGTTAGGTTAGTTTTAATGTTTATTTAAGTTAGAATGTTACGTTATTTAGTAAGTTGTTTTATTAGTATTGTAAATGTAGTTAAGTTTTGATTTAGTTAATATTTATTTTTAAGTTAGTATTAAATTTTAATTAGCATTAGTATTTAATTTGTTTCTTAGTGTTATGTATATTTAATCTAAATTTTTTATGTTTTCATTATCATTAATTAGTACAATTTAGATTTAGTATAATGTAATTTGAGTTAGTTTTATTAACTAAATTAATATGCTTTTTTTCAGTGAACATTATTATTATTAACTATTTTAAAATGTTACGTTAAGCGTAGTTAGTCTTGTTAGCTAGAATTTAGTTTTTTAAAGTAAAGTGTAGTTGGTATTAGTTTTTGAATATTAATTACTTTTCTTGATGTAGTTTTAGGTATTTTTTAGTTGTTAGTTAGTATGCATGTTGGGTTAGTATAAAATTAGTTTAGTTTATTTTCTTTTAGTTTGATTTAGATTAGTATTAGATTGTTTAATATTAAGTTAGTAGTGTTAATGTCTTAACTTTCTAATTTTAATTTTCTATTCAATTTAGTTAACGTTATTAAATGGGACTTTTCAATAAATCAGTTAGATTGTCAATTGATGTTCATCTAAGAGGTTAATAATTGATCAAAGCTAAATAAAGGATATTTATGTGTATGATTAGATGTGACATTTTTAAAAATTATTTCTTTGATTTAATTTTTCAATTTTATTAGACCCTTTTTCATTTAAGTTGTTATTCAATAATTTTAAATATAATGATGTATAAGTAATGTAATAGTGGAATGAATGTCGATATCATTTTAATAGTGAGAGTTCAAATTAACGTTTTATTCTTTCTCAAGATTATAAACTTAAGATGAAATGTAGAGAACCTTTACTTTAACTGTGATCATAACCATATCGAGCTCAGAGCATTTTAATTATTTATTTAAAAAAAAAAAGTGTGTTTTTTTGCCCTCGTGTTTTTGGGCATGACATTGAAGTATGAGAAATATGCAAGTAATAGTTTAAGTCCTATTTCAACTCACCTAGTTTCAAGTTTTAGTTTGAAAGAGATACACATGATAGTTCAAAGTTTTCATTTTGTTCAACTAGTTAACACTAGTGGCATTCCAATATACCCAGAGCTCTCAATGTAGAAATTCAAGCTCTGATACCAGATGTAACGCCCCGCCAAGGGATCCAAAAGAATTAACCTAAATTTTTACTAAGTTTTCCAAACAATTTTTTATAAATCATGAAAGATAAACCATTCATATCAAACACATAGTAGCGAAAGCAATAACATGCAATCAACTAAAGAATACATAACAGGTTACATTCCTTAAGGATCCCAAGATGTTGAGTCAAATTTACTCTAACTAATACTAAGTCTAACAACTACCACATCCACATGAAAGAATAATGAAAATTCCAAAGTCCATTTTATACATTTTTTTCCAAATGCCTCTTTGCAATTAAATTTGGAATGCTCAATCATCCACTATACATGTCATAGGGTATGAAAAGCTTAAAAGAATATACATATATAAAAATAAAGATACATTATCCACATCAAATCGATGATATAAGTGAAATGAAATAAATGAAACCAATAATATATATGATACATCCATCCATCAATAAAGATATAACAACCATCATAAAAGATAACCATCCATCATAAAACAAATCTAACTAAGTGTGTGTTTCCTCCCAACTGTCAATATCATCATTAGACCATCATGGACCCTAGCCATCCCCCATGTGTAACATTCCAAACCACCAAAGAGATCATTGGTACTATCAAAATAAGGAGTCACTCCTAAAACATGCTACAACTTATGCAGAAAGAAATCTATCATACTAGAATAAAGCATAAGATGATCCTACAAAGTTGATAACACCATCTATCATATGCTAATAATCAATATCAAGAAACCTAATAGTAAATAACATCCATCATAAGATCCAAGAACTAAATGAAGATAAATACCAACAAAGAATGCTCCAGTCATGATGACTATGGATGGATCTCAAAGGTAAGAGTTAAAAAGCACTACCACCCAACTGCTTGTAACCTAAATGGCCCACTCCCACCACACTGAGGAGATAGTCTCAAGTCCCAAATAGGATATCAAATCACACAACACAAAACATCTCTAAGTCTAGAAATCCTAAAAGTACACTAACTAAAGGTTCTAACACAGAATGCCATCTAATTCCCAGAGGCATACAAAGACAAGTAGGAAACCTACTATGTAAGTGGGAAAGTTTCATCGCACGAATCATGCTAGGGTTACCCTAGTAGTCTCTCAATAGACCCCAGCCCCCTAGTGATCCCTATGTAGCCACTAGTATCCTCTCATACTGACAAGACATACTACGGAATGTAAGGTCGCAACCAAGCATTCTCTCTACTCCCATCCTAGTCTGTACTAGCACTAGAGGCATGGGTGAGAACATACAATTATCTTATTATTTTCATTTTAATCCCCATTGAGTGTAATATTTTCACTTATTAAAACAACTTACAATGAGTTGCCTTGGCATCCACTTAGGACCCTAGCCCCCATTGCAAGCCAGTTTCTGACACTACAAGTAGATAACCTACCCTAGGCTCATGAAATCAAAAATCACAAAAGCACCTTAGTCCTATACAAGTGACTGGAAAGCATCATAAAGATAATCAAAATAATCACATCAGTTCTCCATGAGCAACTAAAAAGCATCCAATTATAATCATAATATCCATCGGTTCTCAATGAGCAACCACAAAGTATCTCAAAGTAATACTAATCGAAGACTTCAAAATGGTCAAGTCAAAACATATCACAACATGACATCATCAAGATTTTAAAAAAATACTTCAGTCCCATCAGGGTGACTGCAAAGTAACCCAAGTATAATTGATCCATGACTCAAAAATGGTTAGGTCAAGTATCTCAAAATACATACACCTCTACTTCACACAAAAAGACTAGAAAGAAATAAAAATTAGTAAATACAAATATCTCATAGAGCATACCATCACATTACCATGGTTGGGTTTAGAAAGATTGAGATCAAATAAAATCAACATGCCATCACATTTGCATAACTCCCAAGCCTCTGGTAGACGTCCTAACTGGTCAACACTCTAGGACCACCCAAACCCCAAAGATGGATAGCATAAAGAACAAGATACAAACACATATTTTAGTTTTCTTTCAAAATCACATGGTTAAACCAAATATTAGGTTTCAATTTTTGTTTCAAGTATACTTCAAGTGTATAATATTCTACATTTAATCTCTAAGTCAACCCATTTATCTTTTCGAATAAAACATAAAATTATTCCTTCATTATTCTAAAACATTTTTCTAAAATAATCAAAAGATAATTATTTACTTATTTAGATCATTAAACTAATTCCCATTGACTTTTAATAAAATCATTGCATTATTTTACTAAAATCAATGTTACTAATAATTAAATGAAACTCCCTTAATTCCAAAAGCACCTGCCATTATTCAAATCATAATAATAATACTTATCAACTTTCAAATAATTAGTTTACAATTTCCTTAAAACACTTTAGGGACAATCATTTATTTAAAATAATCTTCATTGATTTTAAGTGAAATCAATCTCATTAATAATTCAATTATTTAATTCCACTAAACACTTATTAATATCTCTTTTCAATTAATTTTCCCTCATTTAAAAATCCATTTGCTAAAATTGACTAATAATTAATTAGACTCCTTCTACTATTAACTAATCTTATTTAAATTAAATTTTATTAGATTAGTTATTAAATCATATAAAACTAATGCATAATAATAAGATTCTATTTTAATTTGAACCCAAACCCGAAACAATTTTTAAATCTTGACTCTACTAAGGGAAGATTGCAATAATATTTTTAATTCCCATAACTGGATGAAACAATATACATGCCCGAATTCCAAATTACAAAATTGAAGATTCATTCATAGAGAATTATTTTGACTCACATAATAGACATGATGAAGATAGGAAGAGAAAGCGCATAATAAAATATGTGAAATAATCACGAGTCCTACCTGGACACTAATGCTAATTTGCTACGCCTCAAAAAATTGTAGAGAAGCTCCTTCTCTTAGAACCTTCTCCTTTCTGAAAATTCCTTCTTTCTCCAACATTCACAATTCCTCAAAGAACCAAAACACCCCCAAGTGACTAGGAGTGCTTGTGGAAGCATATGAGCTTGTCCATACATAGTAGGAGAGAGTCTGTATATAAAAGCCTCTAAGATGCATCTAGAATGTGTCTAGAAATAACTAAGAGATAAGCATGACAACTAAGCACATATCTTTCACAATAAGAAGATAAACATGATGAGGTGTCTGGAATGTTGTAGACACCATGTCCTCAAATAATGTGCTAACTCCTAAGTGTAGACAACACGTGCATAATTAGAGTGAAAACTCCTGTGTTGTTAGCATGACAACTCACAAGAGTTCACATACTCCTATGTGAATAAGTATTAAAATAATGCAAAGTAATTAATTAATTAAATTATTTTATTTAATATTCACTTGACTCCTTTTTAAATTTATTTATTAATTTTAAATCTCGTGCACTCACCTTATTGAATCCACTTGCTTTATCTTAATATATTTTAATCACATGCACACATCATGTGATCTAGAATCTTTTAATAATTTTAATACCTTTTCCACTTTTAAATTTATTTTCAAAACTTAATTGATAAAATATTTATTAACTTAAATAATAATATTAGTTAGCATTTACTTAAAAATAAACTTTAAATATATTATTATTAAATTAAATAAATATTATCACGTTTCAAATTTAAACTTATAATTTTAATCTTCAAATTTAATTATTTTTTTATTTAATTAATTTTTCAATTAATTAAATATTAAAATATCATAATAATAATTTTCCATTAAATTAAATCATTAATTAAATCTTTTAATGAGACTTAATTAATAGAAAATACACCAAAGACTCATAAAGTAAAATATAGAAACCCATCAAAGCAAAAAAACATACAAAATCAAACAAAAAAGGGTTAATATCACAAATTATGTCATCCGACACATTCAGAGGGTACTCGACTCAGATACATGTCCTGATTTTCAATTGGGACAAATGGTTTAAAGGATTGGGATTTGGACTTGAGAACTTATCTCCCCTCTCTTACCATTGAGATAATGTGATAGGGTATGCTCATCCTGGGAATCCAAGGAAGTCAATACTCGGTACCTGCAACCTACATAAAATCCATGCATGTACATACACAATGTATATACTAAGCTAAACAGGCAATGATAGGAAGTGGTGCATCATGTAGATCCCGACTAGCAATCTACTATCCTTAACCACATCAGAAATGCCATATATACAAGTATGGGGTAAGTATCCATAAGAAAACACATATGATAATAAATCATTTAACTAATCATCATCAATAATTGAAAACATTGTAATAATCATCATACATACATGCAATATTAAGTACCAAGTAATCTCGTCATGTAATAAACTGAATGTAAAAATAATATTTGATAATATCAAAATAATGTTACTAATAATCATCAACATAACACTAGCCCTAAAACTAGCCCCCCACAACACCCCACCCCCCCAACCTCTCTTAATGTATTGAGATAAGGTTCAAAGTGGTTTCGTGTTATGATTCATATGTGATATGATTAAGGGTAGTGTTTGAGGCTAGGGCTAGTGACTAGGCATATGATTTAGAGTGGACTTAATAATTTTTTCTATGTTTAAGGTTAAGAAAATTATTATGACTAATGTTAGCATACGAGATTATACCATGGTTAACATTGTTTTTGGTGTTAGGATTTTTATTAAGGATTTATGATATAGTGTTATCATTATCTTTAGGGATTACATTATCATTAGTATAAGCATAAGGGATTATACCATAGTTAACATTACTTTTGGTGTTAGGATTTTGATTAAGGAATTATGATATAGTGTTATCATTATCTTTAGGGTTTACATTATCATTAGTATAATGTCTTGAGAAATATATCACTAGGTTTAAGGTTTGAGGGTAGGATAAGAGTTAAGTTTTAATAATATGATTCTATTAATGATTATGTTTAGGTTTAGAGTCTACATCACAATTAGTATTTTACTTAGAGTTATAGAATCATATTATTAAAACTTAACTCTTATCCTAACCCCAAACCTTAAACCTAGTGATATATTTCTTAAGCCATATTATTATTATTATTATTGACTATTATTATTATATATAGTAATATTATATGATTATTATTATTAAATATAATATAATTGAATGTGTCAAAAGGGATCATAGGTTATCCTATGACTCCTTTTAACCCATTCAATCAAACAAAATAGGTTGTCATGAAATGCATCAAAAGGGATCATAGGTTATCCTATGACCCCTTTTAATCCATTCGATCAAACCAAATAAGTCCCTAGAGGTCCTAGGACCCCAAGGGACATATGTTGTCATTAAATGCATCGAAAGGGGTCATGGGTTATCCTATGATCACTTTCGATCCATTCGATCAAACCAAATAGGTCCTTAGAGGTCTTAGGACCCCTAGGGAAATATGTTGTCATAAGATACATGGAAAGGGGTCATAGGTTATCCTATGACCTCTTTCAACCCTTTCGACCAAACCGAATAGGTAGCTAGGAGTCCTAAGACCCCCAGGGACATATATTGTCGTGAGATGTGTCGAAAGGGGTTATAAGTTATCCTATGACCCTTTTTGACCCATTCTAACAAACCACATATGTCCCTATGAGTCCTAGGACACCAAGGGACATATGTTGTCATGAAATGCATTGAAAGGGGTCATGAGTTATCCTATGACCCCTTTCAACCCATTCGATCAAACCAAATAGGTCCCTAGGGGTCCTAGGACCCCAAGGGACATATGTTATCATGAAATGCATTAAAAGGGGACATAGGTTATCCTATGAACCATTTTGACCCATTTGATCAAACAAAATAGGTCCCTAGGGGTCCTATCATGAAATGCACTGAAAGGGATAATAGGTTATCCTATCACCCCTTTTGACCCATTTGATCAAACCAAATAGGTCCCTAGTCCTATGAACACTATGGCCATATGTTGTTATGAAATGCATCAAAAGGGGTCATAGATTATCGTATGACCCCTTTCAACCCATTCAAACAAACCAAATAGATTTGTATGGGTCCTAGGACCCCTATGGACATATGTTGTCATAAAATGCATTGAAAGGGGTCATAGGTTATCCTATGACCCCTTTCAACCCATTTGAACAAACCAAATAGATGCCTAGGGGTCCTAGGACCCCTATGGACATATGTTGTCATGAAATACATCAAAAGGGGTCATAGGTTGTCATATGACCCCTTTCAACTCATTCGATCAAACCAAATAGGTTCCTAGGGGTCCTAGGACCCCTAGGGACATATGTTGTCATGACATTCATCAAAAGAGGTCATATGTTATCCTATGACCCCTTTCGACCCTTTTGATCAAACCAAATATGTCCCTAGGGGTCCTAGGGCCCCTAGGGACATATGTTGTCATGAGATGCATCAAAAGGGGTCATAGGTTATCCTATGACACCTTTTGACCCATTTGATCAAACCAAATTGGCCCCTAAGGGTCCTAGGAATCCTATGGACATATATTGTCATGAAATGCATCAAAAGGGGTCATTGGTTATCATATGACCCCTTTCAACCCATTCAATCAAACCAATTAGGTCCTTGGGGGTCCTAGGACCCCTAGGGACATATGTTGTCATGAAATGCATCAAAATGGAGCATAAGTTATCCTATGGCCCCTTTTGACCCATTTTATCAAAGCAAATAGGTCCCTAGGGGTCCTAGGAACCCAAGGGACATATTTTGTCATGCAATGCATCGAAAGGGGTAATAGGTTATCCTATGACCCCCTTTTCAACCCATTCGAACAAACAAAAGAGGTCCCTAGGCATCCTAGGACCCTTAGGGACATATGTTGTCATGAAATGCATCTCACTATATATAACCCTTTTAGGCTTAATAAATAATATATTTGTTTTAAACAAGATCATTTATTGCTCTATATTTTTAATTGTAACTTTTTCAATTATAGATGGATTACCTTAGCCTACAACCCTATAATAATAATACATTACTATATTTAGATATTAATTATAATATATGACTATATATTAACTATAATAATAATCGTAATATATAACTATTAAATGATAATTATAATATATGGCTATATATTGAATATAATAATAATATATATTACTATATTATATTTAGTAAAATACTAATATATAATAATATACAATTTTATTCACATTGCCTATGCTTGCCAAATTTTGACTTCCCTACAAAATTTGGGTGACCATTTTAGGTATCCAATCTTGAATCAAATACCTGATATGGGATTGGGTACCTAAAATAATCACATTTTTTAGGCAATTTTAACGAGTTTAGAGAAAAATTATTGCTTGGGGCCCATACAATTAAAAAAGTTGCTATAATGTATTATTAGGTGTCTAATATTGTTGTCTAAATGGGGAGAAGTAGGCGTCGAAAGGCTAAACGCAAAAGAAAGGTATTAAATGAAGATATTGCAACATATAGGATAAAGGGACAAGGTAAATCATGAAAGGAAGAGACAAGGTATGTTAAATGTGAATCAAGTTGATGATGTCTTGATTAGAGTGAACTCATAGAGTCAGATAATGAATATGTACAGTTGGGGAATGAAAATGTACCGAATTATAATGAAAATGTACTCAAGTATGCTTGCATGTTTTATTGGTTGTGTAGGATCTATGAAGAGAGGGTGGTGCCTAATATTTGGAGATTTTTTTACTTCAACCATGGAAAAGGGGAACATGAAGGAGTAGGGGCATGTGTGAAGAGATCTCTAGTTAAGGAGTATTTAAAGAATTTAGGATCAAAGCTTCTTGATGCTTGTAGCATTGTTGATTGGTGTAGTTCAACATTATCACAGGAGGGGCTCTTGATTTAGTAGTATGTAGGTTCTTTTGGTTGGTTGAGAAAGGGTCCATAGGTAATAGATCAAATTATGCTACTCTTAGAGACTCATAAAAAATGCATTCATTTGAGAGTTTTGATTTTAGTATATGGACCATTTGGACATGTCAACTATCTTTCTTTTGTCCTAGTTATTTTAAGTGTGATTGGATCATTGTGAGTCAGGAGAGTGGGTGGACACATGGGCTCAACATTATCTTACTCCATTTTCTGTCATTCCCTCTTTTAGAAATGATGACATGGAAAGTTCACTTGAGCATAACCACCTATCAAATCTTTTTTAGCTAGGAGATGTCTTACCATTAGTTGCACCATAGGGGAATGATGAGAAATCAGATTATTGGTTAGCACATTGTGTAAGAGGTAAAAAATTTATTTCATAATTGATCACTAATGATGATGATTCATATATCATATTGGTTCAATTGTTATTTTTGGAACATGGTTGCAAACATACATGCTTTTAAGGAATGGAATTCCCACATTCAAAGACTATCAAAAGCACAAAACAATTCTCATATATTCACATCTTATTATAGCAACAAATGTGGAGTTGTTGAATCATAAATGAAGACCAAAAGTAAAAGAACTTTTTACTATTACTAATGTTGATCATGAAGCCCTATTGGAGACCCTAAAATAGAGAGAGGACCCTACATGAACACTCGACTAGGTGTATTTGCTTCTTATGTTCTTTTGTTCATAATGATTTAGTGAACCAATGATTATCTTTTTTAATATGATTATTTACTAATATTTTCTATAATATTGGAATGTAGGTACATCATGAAGAGTAGCCATGCATGAAGATAAAAAACTAATCGTAGAGCAGAATGAAGACAAATCTATTCTATTTTTGACACTATGATTTTTGATAGTTGTGTATTGATTCAATAATGATGAAACACTTGAGATATTGTAAATGTAAAATTGTTGATTTAATGTAAGAAACAAAGATGTTTTTACTTAATGTAATTTATGTAAAGGGACCTAAAAAACTGATGATTTTAATACATATTGACACCAAACTTGCACTGTGTCCAATGCCAAAAACTTGAGGGAGGTAAGAAATAATATTCTTACTTAATAATAACCCTAGTGATACCCTTGTTCCATCCATGGAGAGTTTCCATCGTTCGCAACCACCCCATACTAAAGAGTCTCTAAGGTGCCCTAAGTGCATTTTGAGGTTGATCTTCTGAGGATCGTAACTTAGAGCTCATGGGGGAAATTGATGAAAATTCAAATACTACAAGATAGTCATGTCGAGGCATACAATAACTTATTTCATTTATGAGAGATCACATTCCATTTGGATTCGACACAATGATCTCGCTCGATGCCAAAACTTGCAGTATGCCTCAGTTCCTAGGTGCATCACTACATAACTTTGAAACCATTGATCTTGGCATTGAATCATCAACCCAATTAGCTTTTCATGGATATGTGAACTCTAGTGATACTCCTTTTTTAGCCACAAAGAGCCTCCAACATACATGACCACCCCGTACCTAAGAGTCGCCAAGGTGCTCTAAGTGCGTTTCAAGGTCTATCTTTCGATGGTCATAACTTAGAGCTCATCGGGGCTATCAGTGAAATGTCAAATTCTATAGGATGGTCATCTCAAGGCATACAATAATCTATCTCATTTCAAATAGATCACATTCCATTTGGATTTGACACAACGATGTAGCTCGATGCCAAAACTTGTAGTGTGCCTCAATTAATAGGTGCATCACTACATAACTTTGAAACCACTGATCTTGGCATCAAATTTCCAATGCTATTAGCTCCAAATGTGGAGGTGAACCCTATTAAAACCATTTTTCTATCCATGGAGAGCCTACAACATTCACGACCACCCTGTACCAAAGAGTCGCCAAAGTTTTCTTTGTGTATTTTGAGGTTGATCTTCCAAGGGTCATAACTTGGAGCTCATGGGGGCGGTTGGTGAAATATTGAATACTATAGGAAGTTCATGTTGAGGTCTAAGATAACCTATCTTATTTCTAAGAGATCACATTTTATTTGGATTTGGCACAATGATCTCACTCGATGCCAAAACTCACAGTATGCCTCAGTTCATAGGTGCATCACTACATAACTTTGAAACCATTGATCTTGACATCAAATCATTAGCAAGATTAGCTCTAAATGGGTGGTTTAACCCTAGTGATACCCTTGATCTAGCTACAAAGAGCCTCTAACATTCGTAGCCACCTCATATCGAAGAGTTGCCAAGGTGCTCTAAGTGTGTTTTGAGGTCGATCTTTTGTGGGTCATAACTCAGAGTTCATAGAGGCTATTAGTGAAATGTTGAATCCTACAAGATGGTCATGTAGAGGCATAAAATAATCTATCTCATTTTTGAGAGACCATATCCTATTTGGATTCGACACAATGATCTCTCTCAATGCCAAAACTCATAGTGTGCCTTAGTTCATAGGTGCATCACTGTGTAACTTTGCAACTGTTGATCTTGACATTGAATTGTCAGTGCCATTAGCTCTAGATGGGTAGGTGAACCCTAGTGGAAACCTTTTTCTATTCATAGAGATCATCCAACATTCATGACCACCCCATACCAAAGAGTCCCCAAGGTGCTTTAAGTGTGTTTTGGGGTCGATCTTCTGAGGGTTATAACTCAGAGCTCATTGGGTCTATCTATGAAATGTCAAATGATATAGGATGTTGATTTCAAGGTCTAAAATAACCCATGTAATTTTTGAGAGATCACATTCTATTTGGATTTAGCACAATGATCTTGCTCGATGCCAAAACTGGTAGTGTGCCTCAGTTCATAGGTGCATCACTACGTAAATTTAAAATCACTTATCTTGGTATCAAATTTTCAGTGCCATTACCTCTAGATGGGTAGGTGAATACTAGTGATACTCTTATTCTAGCCATGAAGAACCCCCATTGTCAATGGCCACTTGATGCTGAAGAGTCTCCAGGGTGCTCTAAGTGTGTTGAAGCAGGTGAACCATAGTGACATCTTAAGGTATTACAAAGATCATTTCAAATTAAAAATTGCATCAAAATTTGATAATAAAGGTTGTTAAAATGTTCTTCACAAATTATTGCATTTGAATCAAATATAACAAACATAATCAAAATGAATGATATTCCATAAGCATGAACAATACACATGATCTATGATAAGTTGAACAAATTAATACGTATATCATTGTGCACATAAATGAAAAATATATATCAAAATACATGTATCCATACAAAAATTACACAAATATATATCAAAGTTCATGTATCCATAGACAAATTATACAAATATATATCAAAATACATAGATCCATATACAAAATGTGGCTAACCATGCCATCAAAATGTGTATAATATCAATTTTTTTATATAAAATGTGGCATATTCCATCTCAAAATGTCTCATGACATATCCTATTACAACTATACTATCCTATACTACTGGTGAATGTTCAAAATACAACCATTTCGCTACACTAGGTGGATCGAATATCTACTACATAAACAAAAAAGGAAAGCCCAAAGTTAGACTACTAAATTTATATGATTCTATGTATCTAACACTAAATTAATCAAATACATGATGATCCTTTTTTTAATGAATATTTATATTATTAAACTTTCATCATAAATACCTCTCTCAACAACCTACTGCACCGGTTAGGAGTCATCTCATATGTCATCGACAATGCGTGAACCTTGTTGATTGTGGCCTATATATGTTCAAATATGTTTGTCAAATGAATCTAAAACTTAAACTATAACATTATAATTCATAGCATAATAAATTTTTAACATATAATGAAGAATTCAGACTTCAACTTAGCTCTGTTGACTCCTCCTCTAGATATAATGGCTATGTGAGCAAAGATACAAAACTCTAACATCTAGCCTCCTATGCACTGGGTGTTTCCTTTGAGATACAAAAGAGTAGTTGTTAATATCATGAAAATTAGTTTTAATTTTGTTTATGAAAATTAGGAAAATAATAAATAAATGATACTTATACATACAATGGGGTTCTCATTGTGAGTGGAAATGCTAGAGTGTCTGGGATTCCAAATCTACCTAGACTCATCACTAGTAGCCACACCCTATACATTAAACAATGTAATTAAATTTTATTACCATAAAAATTTTACATGAGTGCATCGATATTTAATCACCTTAAAAGCACCTAATTACCTTTCCCTTGTCAATTGGTTGTGCTGCACCCCTTGCAATTTTCCCCACACTAACAGGTGATACCTACAAGAGAAAAAAGAAGATTAGAAACCATATATGCTCCAATATCAAGTAGAAAAATAATGAGAGCACAACATAATGTACTGTAGATGTCTTAGGGCCAAATGAAATAGCCAAGAGCATGACATTATCAACCTGCCTGAGCTCCTCCTTAGTCATCAACTAAACATGAATGGAGATCACATACATGTATAAGTCAATATCAGTTTAAAATTACTCTATTATTAAGATTACCTCTAAATCACATATGCCATAACAAAAATATATATACATGTACCAACATAGAAGAATTCCATGCCTTTGCATGCCCCTCCTCTCTCACATAATGGTGTGTAGCCTCTGTACATACATCTAGTGTATCCTCCTCAAATAAAAATTGATACTTAGAATGATCACCTATGATACCCAGACAAATATTCTTTCATGTTATGAAAGTATGGGGCACACAAACATGTGATGAGCTCATCGATGATGAACTTGCACCAGCATCATCAACATGGGGAGGCAACACTGAACTAGCCTGGGATATCAATAGGCTACTCAATCTATGGATGGCTCTAATAGTCTAAGAGCTAGCCTCTATAATGATGTTAGGATGTTGCATTGGAGAAGGGGGGAGACATCAATAGGAGGTACAAAAGTGTCATCTTTATTTTGCTAGGAAAAGGGTCTATTTTGAAAAGCTCATCCTCCTACACCCATGTTGGGTCCCATGCTCCAATAGTTTACCTTGAGGTGCAAGACAAATTTGGTATACAATTTTTTAATGAAATAGAATGTCACCTCTAAATTGTTGTGTGGAGGGATGTCAAAAAACATCCACCAAAGAACCCAAAAGTTTGCATGCATAGCCTCATTTGTGCACCATTTAATTGATAATTTGGGCTTTGTGCATTCTAATTATTTACCAATTTTTGGGTCCACAAAAAGGCTAACTATATCATCTTTAGTTATATTTAGGGCCACAACCTTATCATAGTCCAAACCACCATCAAAATGGCATGCATTTACTCACACTAGTGAAGAGTGGCATTTTGTTCATTGATAAGTGGTTTAATATTATCCACTATGGTGTTGAACATAGATAACATGGAAGCCAATGTATCTATAATGTTATATTTGGTTTGCAAAACACTCAGTTCGGTGATATTTTCAAATATCAAATCCTCAATTCGAGGAGGGTTTTAAGGGGGTAGAGTATCATTTCCTATATATTTTTGAGGGGGTACTTGATCATTTGGTGGAGGGTCATGAGGAACATTATTTCTTGGCTCAATATCATTATTTGGGTTAGCCATACCTATTAATTTGCAAAACATTTAATTTCTATTAAAAAAACCTAAATTTCAACAATTTTTATTAAAAAAACCCAAATTTTAACAAATTTTATTTAAAATAACTAATTTATATTAATATTCATTGAAATCATAAATAAATATTAAAAAATATTAACTATATCTGATACCTATTATGAAATCCGATACCTAAAATGGAGCACAACCAAACAAACCAAAAAATGCAATGCAAAAATTGTTGAGATAATGGGTGCTGCACACATTGCATAATATTATTATATTGTATTATTTTATTTTATTATGTAATGTTGCACCTAGATGAATGTGCAACATGTAAAGATTACCATGGGATATGTATTGTAACATTGTGATAATTTATTTCATGTAATTATTTAATATTGGGGAAAAACATTAAATTTCCAAAATTAAATATGTGGTCAATGGGTTAGGTAGCACATGGTTTATGTAATACCACTTGGTGGTTTTGTGAGATTTGCTACTATATAAGCAGCCACAAGGGTAGTTGTCATATGAAAAGATAGAAGGCAAAAGGCAAGAGTCCAGTGGGACAAGGCTTGATAGGTTAGCCAAGGGAGTGTTTTGCATAAAGGTTCAAAGCATGGCATGGGATGTGTGGATTCATTCTTGTTCAATTGGATTTCTTGGATGTGGCTATGGCTTTGAAGGTTTCTATGGTTGTATTGCATTGATGTTTTTGCTGAATAATACATGGTGATGGATGCTTTTGGAGGCTGGGTTTTTCCCTCAATGAGGATTTTTTAGGTATATCTTGTGCAACATTTTTGTGGGTATGTTGTCTATTCTCTTGCATGTATATTTTAATTGCATATATATTTCAGATCTATTATGGGTTATGTGGAAACAATTATATTCTTTTTTACAAGTTTCCTTACAAAAATCACTTTCAATTTTTTAAAAAAAAAAACCTATTTTAGATTTTAGGTATCAAATTTCATATTGGATACTTGATATGATATCAAGTACCCGATAACTAATCAAATACCCAAAAAGGCTTGGCCTAAACTTTTTAGCCTTGGTATCAAGATGGGTGGAAAAAAGTCAGAGCGGATTTTGAGATGCTTTTAGAATTTTTCAAACTCCACCTTTTTCACATCACCACTTTTTGACACACCATGATCCTACACATACCCATATGTATGTAGGGGAAATATAATGCGCATTAAAAATGACATTAACTCTACCAATACATGCATGGTTACATCCTTGGCCTCCATTCTTGGGCTAACGTATGGAGCCTTTATATCCAACCATTCACTATAAATTGGAGAATGTGCTTCATGCCTAGCATTCAAGTGATGCATTTGCATATGCAATTTTATCACCTTGAAAAATTGTATTTGATCCTATTAATTCGGAACAACTGATTGTTCATTGTATTATACCTAATCTGATGATAATTGTACAAGAATTTGTGATCGACCCAACTAATCAACAACTAGATCAATTTAATTAGGTTATGGATTGGGCATGTGCTATTCCCATTTATCATATGGTTTCAATGTTGGAGGTAGCAGTTTTTATGTGTGCAAGATATGGAGGAAGAGCAGTGGTATTGGCAAACATGAAAATTTAATAATACCAAGTCACCTTGAGGAACTTGTGTATGTTCTTGGAAACAATGTCATAAAAAATGTTCATCATGACCTTTTTTCCTTCTAGATGTTTTTGCATGGAGCCTTCACACACCTAGTGCTCAAAAATCTCTACTTAAGAATATATGTGAACCTATAATGCACTACTATGTCTTGAAAGATGTAGAAAATCATATAATCCTTCATCATACAAGGTCTTTTGCTTGGTGTGCTCATTCATTGTGTGATAATATATTTTGTAGTTTCTTTTTCAACATTAAATCGGTGAAATAAAAAAACATAACAATAGTATGAGAAAAATTAGATGCAAAAAACTAAATAAATTAAGAAAATACAATGAATGACAATATATATATGCAAAATTAAATAGTAAATACAATTATAGAACTTGCAGGATCTAGTTTGAAGCCATAGTTTTTAAACTTGAATGCCATCATTTCTTTCCACATCAGTCACTTGTATAGTAATAAATTTTATTATTTAGAATGGATATAAAAAATATGGTAACCATATATACTCACAACCTATATTCACTAAGTTATATCAAGTATATCATCTCATTCATTTTCAAACAAGTTGTGCACTACTAAAATGTTTAAATTAAAAATAGAGTAAGAAAATATATGATAAAACTTTACAACATGCTCCCTAATAATTAATAAGAAGAAAATGATTGTTAAAAAATTTCATCTACCAAAGCATGGAGAAGTACAAAGTTTATTATTACACAAGCATAAATGTAAAATAATATCTACTATTGTTGTCTTGTAGAAAGTTCAAGTTATAGCTAGGCACACTAGGTAATATCATGTTTAGAGCTAATGTCATTGTGGTTCAAAGGTAATTTTTCATGTTTAGATGTAATGTAATTGTGGTTTAGAGGTAATTTGTATAATTTAGAGGTAATGCCAATGTGACGGTGATAATAACTTCAATAAAGAGTTGAGTGTAAGAAGTTACTACCCTGTACCTATGCTATAAATTCTTGGGAGCCAAGGGACCCTAAACCTATCCTACATTTCTAGAGACATGAGAGAAATTACTACTGCGTTCAGTACTTCATAACATTTTAGATCATATAGTAATCCAATTGGAGGATATCATTGATAAACCAAACATCTAATGAAGAGGAAACTTGAAAACTTGAAAGTTGAAATGTAGAAATGAGAGCTATCAAGGATCAAACCCCTGTATTAGAGTTACAACACAATTTGAAGTTAATTTTAGATATAAAAAGAAAAACATGACATAAATCATTCCCAATTTTATGTTCACAACTTAAATTCTATCCCATGGCCTAAGTTAAAACCCTCATTACTTCATAAAAAATTAAGGAATAAAATATGATTATGTCCCCAACAGAGAATTGAAATGCAATTTTTTTGGATACCACTTAGTATCATGTCAATAGATTCAATAAATTCTACTACCATGCAAATTAACTTACATTGAGTTAACTTGTAATGTCTTAAAATAGTTAAGTGCTACCTAACTATGTCCAAGGCATTTGTACACTAGAGGCATACTCCACCTACAAGGCTACATACATACCTATATTCATAGGATCTAGACCCTTGAACTACTCACTCTAATGAATATGTAGTTATAGTTTCTAATTGTTTTGATGTAGCTATATTCCTATAACCACTTGTGAGCTTTACTTTCCTAGTAAAACTCTTCACCATCATACACCCACTCAGGTGAATCAGATGATTTTTTATAATTACAATACTTTAATACCTGGTGTATCCTTTATGTTATAGTTTACAATTAATATAAGGTTGGCCTATATATAGTTATTTTAAAAAGGTTGTGACAATACCCATGGCCATGCTACCTGTTGAGTGAGTTTTTTTGTTTTTTTGTTATGCCAAGATCTTGTTGTTTATATACATACATAAATACATACATATACACACATATACATATACATATGTATATAAGTATATACATACATACATATATAAAGATCACAAGGGCACAACAATGATATACAGAGATCACAAGGACAAGACAATGAAATGAAACAATCACAAGGGCAAAGTAATGAAATATTAGATCTCCACTGATATCAACAATCCACAAGATCTCTCTCTATATATGCGCGCGCGCACACACACCCACACACACACATCTACACATGCAATTATATTATCTTGGAAAACTATATTTCATCATGCTAGCTGGGAACAATTGATTGTCCATTTTATTTTACCTAATCTAATGATAGTTCTATAGGATATACTTGATTACCTAACCTATAATTAGACTAGAAAAAATGGTAAAAGTTCATAAGAAATTTTAGAAAAGCATATCATAGTAGATATTTTTAGAAAGAAACAAGCCATAACCTAGTTAAATTGCTCTAGTTACTAATTATCTAGGTTGATTATGAATTCTTGTAGAACTATCATTAGGTTAGGTAAAATAAAATGAAAATCAATTGTTTCCAGCTAGCACAATCAAATACAATTTTTCAAGATAATAAAATTGCATGTGTAGATGTATGTATGTATGTATGATTATAGGACATAATAACCCAGCCAAAATAACCCTAGACAAAATAACCCAAGCATAATAACCTAAGGAAAAAATAACCCAGGGTTATAATAACCCAATCCAAAATAACTCAGAGTCAAAATAACCCATGGAAAAAATGACACCATAAGATTATAGAGAAAGGAAAACAAAATTTATAAATTACAAGTATATTTCTAAGGAAAAAGTTTATTCAAATTTTCAATTAAAGTGTCAAATTATGAGTAATGCCTCTTATATAATCTAAAATATTATTATTGTCATAACCATCAACTATTCTTTTTAGTCTTTCTTTGAGTTCACTGTATTTTTTCTTGCTTGGTTGTGTAGTGTGTCTAGCCATATATTTCTCTATTTTATTCTCTTGGTGACCCTATTCTTTTTTCACTGCTTTGATGAATCTCTAGATTGAGTTATGTGATGATTGAAGCAATTCACTAAATCCTCTAAGCCATCCCTCAATAGAATTATTAGTTTTGGGAATATCATCTTGAATAGTTGAATAGAAATTCCACATTGTGATTGGAAACTTGGGTGACCGTCTATTGCCTCTTCTAGTTAGTCTTCCAATCCATGTGTCTTCAAAGTAATCAATTATGAATTGCTGATGGGGACACAACCCAAGAACAGAATGGACACAATAGAAAAGGGAAATTGTATTAACTGAAAAATAAGCTAGTACAAATAGTACAGAGAAAATCAACTTCAAAACATGTCCTAAGGGCTTACAATAGCATAAATCTGGAGATAATTTCTCTTTTCAATACCTCCTCTCAAACTCCACTCCGAATTGCCTTTTACAATGCCAAAAATCTCCTTAAATAGACCCTAGAGGGTTAAGGACTAGGAGTACATTCTAGAAAGTGCTAGTAGGTATTCACTGACCAAATAGAATGTTCCAAAAGCTGCATTAGAAGTCGGTGCAAATCTAGAAGAATCCAGAAACGGTAATCAAACTTCTGGGAGGCATAACTTTTGAACCATAACTCCGATTGATGAATCGTTTACATTTTCGGAAAGCTCTCAAAGCACTCTATAGCCCTATGGATGAGATTTTCTTGCCCCCCATTTTTTAGCCCTTTTTGAGGTCATTTAATGCCCCTAACCTAGCTTTGAAGCATTCTTAGGAGGTCTCCAAAACTTGAAAAACTGCAATAACTTTCAAACCGTGGGGCCTTTTGACCTAATTCTTTTTTTGGAATGTTCTAAATCACAATTACATTCATATGGCAAATTCACACCTTCTAGGTCACCAAAATGATGGCCAAATTGCATGCTCCTATTTTTTTGAGATTTTCTAGCACATTGATAGTTGAACTGTGAGAGTTGGAACCTTTATTTGACCCAAATGGGTATCCAAAAATGAAAAGACATGAAATAGAAAGTAAGTCTAAGTACATTTTTTTGGGTGACACAGGATTGCCCTTATACCTCTACATGCTCCTGCATCAAACACCCAGGGTAGATTGAAAAGTGACCCTATCACTTTATGGATGGTAGAGGAAATCTCAAATGGGAAACCTCAGCTGCTGAAATCCAAGTTGAATCCTCGATTGGTCATCCTTTCCATTTGACCAAATACTCTTCATATTTCCTGTTTCTGGTACTCCTACCCACATGATGATATAGAATGTCTTCTATCTCCTCCTTCTTAGAAGCAAGAATTGGACATGGCTCTAACACCAGCTCCTCATCTACACCATCATCATGATACTTTGTTAAATCTGCAATGTTGAAAATGGGAGAAATGTGAATGCCATCTGGCAGCTCCACTTCATATGCATTTCCTGAGTCATGTTTCTTCAAAATTTTGCAGGGACCAAATTTCTTCATTTTCAGCTTGTTGTAAGTATCGGCTGGAAATATTTCTTTTTGTAAGTGCACCATGACTAAAACTCCTACTTGGAATTCCTTATGTCTTCTCCTTTGATCAGCCCTAGCTTTATACTCTTGATTCATCTTGGTAATGTGTGCTTGAACCTCCTCATGTAGATGCTTGATATGTTTAGCAAATTCCTCAGCTTTAGCACTTGTCCTCTCCCCTTGTTCTATCTTCCTCAGCTCTGGTGCAGTCCTTGGGCTAATCCCATATACAATTTGGAATGGTGATTTTTCAATACTCCTATTTATAGAGTTATTATAGGCAAACTCTGCCTGTGGTATAATCAAATCACATCCCTTGGGCTTATCCCCAACTAAACATCTCAGCAAATTACCCAGACTTCTGTTTACCACTTCTGTTTGGCCATCAGTTTGTGGGTGATGCATGGAACTAAATTTCAAGTCCGTTCTTAACTTTTTACATAATGTCCTCCAGAAATACCCCACAAATTTAGTATCTCTATCAGAAACTATGCTCCTTGGAAGACCATGTAGTCTTACAACCTCTTTGAAAAACAAATTTGCAATATGGACAGCATCATGTGTTTTGTGGCATGGAATGAAATGTGCCATTTTGGAGAACCTATCAACCACCACGAATATTGAGTCATTACCCCTTTGTGTCCTTAGCAATCCAAGAACAAAATCCATACTTATGTCCTCCCATGGCCTTGATGGAACAGGTAATGGCTGATATAGGCTAGTATTGTGACTAAATCCCTTGGCAACTTGACAATCCTGGCAACTCTGTATAAAATTCATCACATCCTCTAAAATTTGAGGCCAAAAATAATGTCCTTTAAGAATGGCAATGGTCTTATCTCGACCAAAATGTCCTGCCATCCCTCCACTGTGTTTCTCCTTAATCAAATTTTCCCTCATGGAACTCCTTGGAATGCACAATTGACTACCCTTGAACAACATACCATCCTGAATCAAATAGTCTAACCACTTGGTTCTATCTACAACAACAGGTTCTTTACAAGATTTCCATGCTTCAGCAAAATCAAGATCCTTAGGGTACAAATTTTTGAGTTCATCAAACCCAGCTACTTCAACCTACATTACTGTAAGCAACAATTGTCTCCTATTTAGTGCATCTGCAACCCTATTAGATTTTCCACTTCTATGCTTCAACACAAATGTATAGCTCTGCAAGAACTCTACCCACTTCATATGCCTCTGATTCAATTTACCTTGGCTATTTAGTTACTGTAATGCCTGATGATCAGTATACAAAACAAATTCCTTTGGCAATAAATAATGCCTCCATTTCATTAAGGCTTGAACTATTGCATAGAACTCTTGATCATAAATAGAATACTACTTCTTTGCATCATTCAATTTTTCACTAAAATATGCAATAGGCTTACCTTCTTGGCTTAATACAGCCCCAATAGCATTGCCACTAGCATCCCAATCCACCTAAAAAACCTTTCTAAAATTTGGAAGTGCCAACACAGGTTGTTCTGTTACCTTCTTCTTTAGAAATTCAAAACTTCTTGCAGCTACTGCAGTCCATTTGAACTCTTTTCTATCCACTCGTATTGTATTAGTTAGGGGTGCACATATGCCACTGAAATTCTTAATAAACTTCCTACAAAAACTAACCAGACCATGAAATGATCTTATCTCAGTAGAAGAACTCAGAGTAGGCCATTCCAAGATGGCCTTTACCTTCTATGGATCCATTTTGAGACCTTCAGGTGATATAACACACCCCAAATAGACTAACTCCCTTTTTGCAAAGATACACTTCTTCAGATTAATTAACAGTTTCTCTTCCCTTAGCCTTTCAAGGACACTATGAATATGCAGTAAATGTTCTTCCAAAATCTTGCTGAAAATTAAAATATCATCCAAATAGACAATAACAAATTTTCCCAAGAACTTCTTAAGTACCTCTTTCATGAGCCGCATGAAGGTGCTTGGGGCATTCGTCAATCCAAAGGGCATGACTATCCACTCATAAAGACCCTCCTTGGTTTTGAAGGTTGTTTTCCACTCATCTCCTTCTCGAATCCGTATCTAATGATAACCACTCTTTAGATCTATCTTTGTGAAGTACTGAGCTCCAATCAAGCAGTCCATAAGGTCATCCATCCTTGGCAAAGGAAACTGGTACTTGATGGTTATCCTATTTATAGCCTGAGAATTTGTACACATCCTCCACTCTCCATCCTTCTTTGGTGCAAGTAATATAGGTACTGCACACGGACTCAAGCTCTCTCGAATCAAGCCCTTCCTCAACAACTCCTGAACCTGTCTATTTAGCTCCTCTATTTCAATAGGAGTCATCGTATGAGCAGCCTTGTTAGGCAAACTAGCTCTTGGAATTTGATCTATCTGATGACTTATTTGCCTTATTGGTGGCAATCCATCTGGAACATTATCAGAGATAATATCTCCAAACTCCCCTAGTAAATTTGAAACTTCGAGTGGTATTTCACTACTACCTTCTTTATCTTTCCTAGGAATCAAAGCATAGCACATATGATGATGTTTCATGCCATCTAAAAACTCCCTTCCATCAACAAGACAAATCATAGCACTGCTACATACCTTTTCACCTTCCTTTTTCATGGGCTTCAATTTGTGGCGAACTCCATCCTTTGTCAGAGAGTATGTGTTTTCATGTCCATCATGTACTGCATCTCTATCAAACTGCCATGGTCTACCCAACAATAGATGGAAAACATCCATCGAAATAACATCACAGACAACTTCATCGTGGTAACTCCCAATTTTGAATTTCACTAAACATTGTTCACTTACCAGGACCTTATGATCATCTTTTACCCAAGCAATCTGATAGGGCTGGGGATGTTTCTCCATCTTGAGCTTCATCTTAGAGACCATCTCTTCTGATATCAATTTATCAGTGCTACCACCATCAATGATCACATCACAACATTTATCCTCACACTTGCATCTGGTATGGAACAAACTCCTCCATTGTCCTGGTTCAATCTCACCACTTAGTAGGACTCTTTCATTTACCAAGGTCTCTCCTCTTTTTGCATCCTCTGAATGTGATGATTGTGCATCCTCATCCACATGAGAAACCCTTGCTTGGCCCTTAGCTCTCCTCTATGTCCTTCCTTGTCATTGAGGGCATTCAAAGGCACGATGACCTTCTTCATTGCAATGGAAATAGGTACCACGGAAGCCTCCTCTCCCTTTTCCATGTCCTCTACCTCTTCCTCTCTGATTTTCAAAGTCTTGATCATGGGAGCAGTTGAAACCCTCATTCCTCTGGTTAGTGCTAGTACCCACATCTTCATTTTTCTTTTGGGTTTCATTGCGGCCTCCAGATGATCTTCCACTTCCCCTTCCTCCTTGACCACGCCCTCTTTGTCTTACTTCAAACCTTTTATTCAACTTCTCTTCAACTCATAGGGAAAACTGGTATGCCTCTTCAATGCTGGTCATTCTTACCAGACTTAATTCCTCCTAGATGCTAGGTCACAACCAATTGATATAATGAGAAACCTTCTCCTTATTTGCTTCTGCATGCTCCACTCTAATCAAGAGACGATAAAATTCCTCTGTATATTCTTGGACTGATCTTCCTACTTGCTTTAACCCATGCATCTTCTTAAACAAATCAAGCTCGTAGTCCACAGGAATGAACTGCTTCTTCAATTTGTCCACCGTGCGATCCCACCTTGTGATCTTCTCTTTTCCTCTTCTGTTTCTTTCCAATTGAACCTCTTACCACCAGATTTTGGCATGGCCTTTCAGTTTTGCCTTTGCAAACTTAACCCTATCTGGGTCCCTTATATCTTGATACTCAAAGTATTCTTCCAGTTCATTGATCCAATCGATCAACTCATCTGGTTTCAGATTTCCTGAAAATACACCCACTTCAATTGTAGGTCTTTTCCCAAACTTATTAATGGCCCTAAAAAGACTTACCTTTACATGATTCAAAACTTCCCCATCAAACTCCCCTTTTGGTTCCATTACTTCTTCTTCATTGTCCTCCTCACTGTCGTCACCTGCGGCAACATTTGCTCCTCTACGAAGCTCCTCTTGCAATGCTTGTACCTGCCTTTGGAGGGCTCTAACCTCCTCAAGATTAATAGCTCTGGCCCTTCCACCACACTCTCTTCATGGAGGCATCTTCTTAACTCAAACCCACAACCACACAATCCTGGTGCAAATTGCCTCACAATGGGCGCTCTGTCTACACACTCAGGAAAAACTAGGCTCTGATACCACTTGATGGGGATACAACCCAAGAAAAGAATGGACACAATAGAAAAGGGAAATTGTATTAACTAAAAAATAAGCTAGTACAAATAGTACAGAGAAAATCAACTTCAAATCATGCCCTAAGGGCTTACAATAGCATAAATCTGGAGATAATTTCTCCTTTCAGTACCTCCTCTCAAACTCCACTCCGAATTGCCTTTTACAATGCCAAAAATCTCCTTAAATAGACCTTGGAGGGTTAAGGACTAGGAGTACATTCTAGAAAGTGCTAGTAGGTATCCACTGACCAAATAGAAGGTTCTAGAAGCTACATTAGAAGTCGGTGCAAATCTAGAAGAATCCAAAAATGGTAATCAAACTTCCAGGAGGCATAACTTTTGAACCGTAACTCTGATTGATGAACCGTTTACATTTTCAGAAAGCTCTCAAAGCACTGTATAGCCCTATGGAGGAGCTTCACTCATCCCCCATTTTTTGGCCCTTTTTGAGATCATTTAATGCCCCTAACCTGGCTTTGAAGCATTCTTAGGAGGTCTCCAAAACCCAAAAAATTGCAATAAATTTCAAACCGTGGGGCCTTTTGACCTAATTCTTTTTTTGAAATGCTCTAAATCACAATTACATTCATCTAGCCAATTCACACCTTCTAGGTCACCAAAATGATGGCCAAATTGCATGCTCCTATTTTTTCAGGATTTTCTAGCACACTAATAGTTGAACTGTGAGAGTTAGAACCTTTATTTGACCCAAATGGGTATCCAAAAATGAAAAGACATGAAACAGAAACTAAGTCTAAGTACATTTTTTTGGGTGACACAAGATTGCCCTTATACCTCTGGATGCTCCTGCATCAATTGCAAAGTCTCCTCATTTTCTATATAATAAGGAGATTGTAGAAGTATTTCAAATGCATTGATTACATATATTTGAGGCACAAAAGGTAATGCCTCTTCATAATGCCTTTTGACTTACATCTTTTCATAATAACTCTTATTTAGCTTATTCCCATGAATTTATCTTTATTTTTATAACTATTTACCATTTTATAAGTTATTTAAGCATATTAAAGATGTTTTAAGGCTATTTAGGTGGTATATAATGTATATATGGTCTAAAAATGACCTAAATATCCTCTATGGTGCCTCACAATCCTTTTCTAAGCATACTAACTTGATCTAGAATGAGTATAGGTTATTTTGTCAATGGGTTATTTTGACCATGGGTTATTGTGACCCTGGGTTATTTTGTCCCTGGGTTATTATGGTGGGGTTATTGTGTCCAGGGTTATTTTGGCCAAGTTATTATGTCCAACAACCTCCTAGTCTGCATTACTTTTGTGTAAGATCTTGAGCTAATTCACTTAGCATGGGGTGAGTGAGTTTTATTGTTTTATTATTTAGATTCTAGAATATGGGCTTTGTTTTATCATTGGCTTTGTTCAAGTCCCAATTTTAATGAAGTAACAAAGTGGTTTTTAGGGTGGGAAGGACTATATAATGAAGATGAAACTAGAAAGCATGAATGTTGAAATGCTGAAATGAAAGCTATCAAGGATCAAACACTTATGACAGTGTTACAATACAATGTGAAGTTGATTTTAGATATTTGAAAAAAAAAAATTTTAAAATGTAACATAAATCATACCCCATTTGTTTTGATTGTGGAGAGCTGCATGCAAAAGAGTGTGGAGTGATCTAAATATTGGTGGAGATTTCATTGTCATGCCCTTATGATCTTTGCATTTTATTGATGTACCCTTGGTGGAGATCAATGGAGATCTAGGATTTAATTGTCATTTCCTTGTGATCTTTGCATTCCATTGTCATTCCCTTGTGATCTCCTTTCCCATGCTTTGTGATTTCATTGTTGTGTCGTATCCTTGTGATGTATGTGCCCTTTGTAGCTCACTTCAACATTTGGGGTCAAATTGTGATGGAAATTTGTGATGGCAGTGTAATTTGTGGTATTCAGGCCCAAAAGTGGTAGTATTTTCTTTGCAATTTTTTTCAAGTGGAGAAGAGCTACCTATGTAAATTTTCTTTTATCTTCCCTCTAAACATGTATCTCTTTATATTTTTCCTAGCAAGTGATCACAAGGGCATGGAAATGAGATGCAAAGATACACATATACATGTACATACATACATACATACATACATATATAGTACATACATATATTCATACATACATACATACATACATTTGCATATTCAATTTTATCACCTTGGAAAACTATATTTGATCTTTACTCAATCACCAATAGATAATATAATTTTTATGTATAGATTTTTGCATACTTAGTTTGGTATGAATAATTTTGATTGAATTCATCTCAAGAGAGTGAGTCTATTCTTGATGATAATGGCTCCATTTATTGGGTCTTTAGAGGAGAGATACTTATAGAAGATTAGATGGTGGGGTAGGAGGAAGATGGTTGTGTGAATGGTTGATCGAGCAAGTTGCAGAAAATTAGGGTGTCAATTGCAAGTAGTTTCATTAATTTGATAAGAGGATCAACTTTCAAAGTAGGATGATCAAAATTGACATGTCCATCCTTATGATAGATGTCTCTCTCTCATAATAGAAAATTACCTCAAATGACAAGTGATAAATTATTAAATATATGGAAAATTAGAAGAACATTCACCTATAATATTTTTGAAGGACAAAAATAAAATTTCATGGAAAAAGCCATGAGTTATGTGGCTGCACAAATTGGCTATTCCATTGTCCAGTAGTGGAAACTCTTCACATTAAATATGAAGATCTTGAAATTAAAAAATATAGTTATCAGAGATCTATATTTGTGTTTTAGTGATAAAAAATATATAGTCTAATTTTAAGAAAAATAATATTCTTAAATGTATATGATTAGATAAAATAAACAAGGGTACTAGTTGCAGTTGTATAATTCTAGTATTGCTAATTATGTTTAAAAAATGTTCAATAAAAAAAATATGATGTAACATAAATGGATCATCTACTTGATCCTATCATGACCTAATGTGAATGCATCCAATCATTACCTAGATGATATTATGCATGAGATCTTTACTCAACCACCAAGAGATAATACAATCTGTAAGTATAGATTTCTACATACTTAATTTGTAATGAAAAAAATTGATTAAATGCAAGGATAATTGCTTGTGTGAATTGAAGACATGATTGATTAATTTAATTTAGTAGAAGTACTATGCAAGTGTCTATGTATGCATGTAAAGTAGTTCACATAGTGAACTGATCTACATACATGCACATATGCATAAAATCTTCATAATTAGTTATCCTTGGATATGACCAAATATATTATATATGAACAAAGGATACATGTTTAGAAGGAAAAGAAAAGAAAATTTACATAGGCACCTCTTCTCCCCTTAAAGAAAATCATAGAGCAAGGGCATAGAGATCACAAGGAAATTGCAAGAAAATCCTAGATCTCCACTGATCTTCACCAACATTTAGAGCTCTCCACCCTCATTTAGAGCTTTACACCCTCTTTTGTGTGCAACTCTCCACAAGCAATCAAAATAAATGGGGAATGATATATACATACATATATACCTACATACATACATACATACATATTAATACATACATGAAAAAAACAATGCACTTTCTAATAGTTTACAATTGTTCTTGACAAAAATAATGTTCTAAAAGAAAATGCATCTAAAGGTACTATGACATTGGAACAAAAATTAAATTGGTGTAGTTCTGATTAGCTAGGTTGATTACTTCATTATTATATGATCTAATGGTAATGTTAGTTATTATTTTGACATACATGAAAACATTATTATTATTTATCATTATATATATATATATATATATATATATATATATATATATATATATATATATATATATATATATATATATATATATATATATATATATATATATATATATATATATATATATATATATATATACATGAAAACAACAATGCACTTTCTAACAGTTTATAATTGTTCAACAAAATTAAGTTTTTTATAGGAAAAAGAACCTAAAGAACTATTAGCTTAGAAGTAAGAACGTGGTGTTGAAATAGTATAGAAAGTGCTTGACATGAGAAGTCTACAAGTGAGGTGGTTGATGAATCTTGAAAACTTTTATGCTGCACTAAAAGCTATTGATGATCAAACACATATGCTAGAGTTACAACACAATGTGAAGTTGATTTTAGATAAGGTAGAGGCAGATGTTTGGAAGTTTGATAATCAAAATTGAAGGCATGAGAGAAAAGGAGTAGTGACTTTAGAAAGAGACTACATGACAAAAACAATACCTAGACAACATAGACGATATTATGGGAGCCATTGGATAGAATCCAAGAAAGTGTTGTGGTAGGTACTATGATATTGGAATCACTTGAAAGCATATTTGAGAATTCATAGTCTAAATATCAAATGTTTATAAGAATGTTTCAAGTATCAGCATAGTCTCCCTATGATGATCCCAAGTATCAAATGCTTATAAGAGTGTTTCAAGGTTGAGAACCACTTCAACATCCTTTTCATGGTTTAGAGGTAATGTCATTATGGCAAAGGCTTTTGCAAGGAAATGACCCTTGTGATTATGGTATTTTGATGCAGGAGCATCCAGAGGTATAAGGGCAATCCTGTGTCACCCAAAAAAATGTACTTAGACTTAGTTTCTATTTCATGTGTTTGCATTTTTGGACACCCATTTTGGTCAATTAAAGGTTCCAACTCTCACAGTTCCACTATCAGTGAGCTAGAAAATCCTGAAAGAATAGGAGCATGTAATTGGGCCATCATTTTGGTAAACTAAAACGTGTGAATTGGCTAGATGAATTTAATTGTGATTTAGAACATTCCAGAAAAAGAATCAGGTCAAAAGGCCCCACGGTTTGAAAGTTATTGTAGTTTTTCAAGTTTTGGAGGCCTCTTAAGAATGCTTCAAAGTGAGGTTAGGGGCATTAAATGATCTCAAAAAGGGCAGAAAAATGGGGGATGAGTGAAGCTAGTCCATAGGGCTATAGAGCGCTTCGAGAGCTTTCCAAAAATGTAAACAGTTTGTCAATCAGAGCTACAATTCAAAAGTTATGCCTCCCAAACGTTCGGTGACCATTTCTAGATTCTTCTAGATTTGCGTCGACTTCTAATGCAGCTTTTGGAACCTTCTATTTGGTTGGTGGATGCCTACTAGCACTTTCTAGAATGTACTCCTAGTCCTTAACCCTCTAGGGTCTATTTAAGGAGATTTATGGCATTGTAAAAGGCAGTTTGGAGTGGAGTTTGAGAGGAGGTACTGAAAGGAGAAATTATCTCCACATTTATGCTATTGTAAGCCCTTAGGGCATGTTTTGAAGTTTATTTTCCCTGTACCATTGTACTAGCTTATTTTCTCAGTTAATATAATTTCCCCTTTTCTATTGTGTCCATTCTGTGCTTGGGTTGTGTTCCCATCAAGTGGTATCAGAGCCAGGTTTTCTTGAGTGTGTAAACAGAGCGTCGAGTTTGAGGCAGTTTGCACCAAGACTGTGTGGTTGTGGGTTTGAGTTAAGAAGATGCCTCCACAAAGAGAGCGTGGTGGAAGGGCTAGAGCTATTAATCTTGAGGAGGTTAGAGCCCTCCAAAGGGAAGTACAAGCATTGTAGGAGGAGCTCCGTAGAGGAACAATTGTGGCCGCAGGTGATAAAAGTGAAGATGGCAACGAAGAAGATGAAATTGGACCAAAAGGGGAATTTGATAGGGAAGTTCTGAATCATGCAGAGGAAAGGCTTTTTAGGGCCATTACTAAGTTTGGGAAAAGACCCACAATTGAAGTGGGTGTATTTTCAGGAAATTTGAAACCAGATGAGTTGATCGATTGGATCAATGAACTGGAAGAATACTTTGAGTATGATGATATCAGGGACCTAGATAGGGTCAAGTTTGTAAAGGCCAAACTGAAATGCCATGCCAAAATCTAGTGGCAAGAGGTCCAATTGGAAAGAAATAGAAGATGAAAGGAGAAGATCACAAGATGGGATCGCATGGTGGAAAAATTGAAGAAGCAGTTCATTCCTGTGGACTACGAGCTTGATTTGATTAAGAAGATGCATGGGTTAAAGCAAGCAAGAAGATCAGTCCAAGAATATACAGAGGAATTTTACTGACTCTTGATTAGAGCGGGGCATGCAGAAGCAAATAAGGAGAAGGTTGGTCATTATATCAGTGGGTTGACACCTAGCATCTAGGAGGAATTAAGTCTGGTAAGAATGACCAGCATTGAAAAGGCATACCAGTTTGCCCTATGAGTTGAAGAGAAGCTGACTAAAAGGTTTGAAGGAAGAAAAAAAGGGTTCAGTCAAGGAGGAAGGGGAAGCGGTAGATCATCTGGAGGCCACAATGAAACCCAAAAGAAAAATGAAGATGTGGGTACTAGCAGGAACCAGAGGAATGAAGGTTTCAACCGCTCCCATGATCAAGACTTTGGAAATCAGAGAGGAAGAGGTAGAGGATGTGGAAGAGGTAGCTTTCGTGGTAGTTGTTTCCATTTTAATGAAGAAGTTCATTGTTTGTTTGAATGCCCTCAACAACAAGGAAGGACAAATAGGAGAGCTAAGGGCCAAGCTAGGGTTGTTGATGTGGATGAAGATGCACAATGATCACATTCAGAGGATGCAGAAAGAGGAGAGACCTTGGTAAATGAAAGATTTCTACTAAGTGGTGAGATTGAACTAGGACAACAGAGGATTTTGTTCTGTACCAGATGCAAGTGTGAGGATAAATTTTGTGATGTGATCATTGATGGTGGTAGCACTAATAACTTGGTATCAGAAGAGATGGTCTCTAAGCTGAAGCTCAAGAGGGAGAAACATCCCCAACCCTATTGGATTGCTTGGGTAAAAGATGATCATAAGGTCCTGGTAAGTGAACAATGTTTAGTGAAATTAAAATTGGGAGTTACCATGATGAAGTTCTCTGTGATGTTATTTCGATGGATGTTTGCCATATATTGTTGGGTAGACCATGGTAGTTTGATAGACAAGCAGTACATGATGGAAATGAAAACACATACTCTCTGACAAAGGATGGAGTTCGCCACAAATTGAAGCCCATGAAAAAGGAAGGTGAAAAGGTATGTAGCAGTGCTCGGATTTGTCTTGTTGATGAAAGGAAGTTTTTAGATGGCATGAAACATTAGCGTATGTGCTATGCTTTGATTCCTAAGAAAGATAAATAAGGTAGTAGTGAAATACTACTTGAAGTTTTAGATTTACTAGGGGAATTTGGAGATATTATCTTTGATAATGTTCTAGATGGATTGTCACCAGTAAGGAAAATCAGTCATCAGATAGATCTGATTCTAGGAGCTAGTTTGCCTAACAAGGCTGCTCATAGGATGACTCCTACTGAAATAGAGGAGTTAAATAGATAGGTTCAGGAGCTGTGTAGGAAGGGCTTGATTCAAGAGAGCTTGAGTCCATGAGTAGTACTTGCAGTACTCACACCAAAGAAGGATGGAAAGTGGAGGATGTGTATAGATTCTCAAGCTATAAATAGGATAACCATCAAGTACTGATTTCCTTAGCCAAGGATGGATGATCTTATGGATTGCTTAAGTGGAGCTCAGTACTTCACAAAGATAGATATGAAGAGTGGTTATCACCAGATATGGATTCAAGAAGGAGATGAGTGGAAAATAGCCTTCAAGACCAAGGAGGGTCTTTATGAGTGGTTAGTCATGCCCTTTGGATTGACGAACGCCCCAAGCACCTTCATGCGAGTCATAAATGAGATACTTAAGAAGTTCTTGGGAAAATTTGTTATTGTTTATTTGGATGATATTTTAATTTACAACAAGACTTTGGAAGAACATTTATTGCATATTCGTAGTGTCCTTGAAAGTCTAAGGGAAGAGAAACTGTTAATTAATCTAAAGAAGTGTATCTTTGCAAAAAGGGAGTTAGTCTATTTGGGGTTTGTTATATCACCTGAAGGTCTCAAAATGGATCCATAGAAGGTAAAAGCCATCTTGGAATGGCCTACTCCAAGGTATGCTACTGAGGTAAGATCATTTCATGGTCTAGTTAGTTTTTATAGGAAGTTTATTAAGAATTTCAGTGCCATATGTGTACCCCTAACTAATACAATAAGAGGGGATAGAAAAGAGTTCAAATGGACTACAGCAGATGCGAGAAGTTTTGAATTGCTAAAGAAGAAGGTAACAGAACAACCTATTTTGGCACTTCCAAATTTTAAAAAGGTTTTCTAGGTGGATTGTGATGCCAGTGGTAGCGCTATTGGGGCTGTATTAAGCCAAGAAGGTAAGCCTATTGCATATTTTAGTGAAAAATTGAATGATGCAAAGAAAAACTATTATGTTTATGATCAAGAGTTCTATGCAATAGTTCAAGCCTTAAAGAAATGGAGGCATTATTTATTGCCAAAGGAATATGTTTTGTATACTGATTATCAGGCTTTACAGTACCTAAATAGCCAAGGTAAATTGAATCAGAGGCATATGAAGTGGGTAGAGTTCTTGGAGAGTTATACATTTGTGTTAAAGCATAGAAGTGGAAAATCTAATAGGGTTGCAGATGCACTAAGTAGGAGACAGTTGTTGCTTACAATAATGCAGGTTGAAGTAGTTGGGTTTGATGAACTCAAGAATTTGTACCCTGAGGATCTTGATTTTGTTGAAGCATGGAAAGCTTGTAAAGAACCTATTGTTGTAGATAGAACCAAGTGGTTAGACTATTTGATTCAGGATGGCATGTTGTTCAAAGGTAGTCAATTGTGCATTCCAAGGAGTTCCACGAGGGAAAATTTGATTAAGGAGAAACACAGTGGAGGGATTTAAGGACATTTTGGTCAAGATAAGACCATTTCCATTCTTAGAGAACATTATTTTTGGCCTCAAATTTCACAGGATGTGAAGAAGTTTGTACAGAGTTGCCAGGTTTGTCAAGTTGCCAAGGGGTTTAGTCACAATACTGGCCTATATCAGCCATTTCCTATTCCATCAAGGCCATGGGAGGACGTAAGTATGGATTTTTTTCTTGGATTACCAAGGACACAAAGGGGTAATGACTCAGTATTTGTGGTGGTTGATAGGTTCTCCAAAATGGCACATTTCATTCCATGCCACAAAACTCATGATGTTATCCATATTGCAGACTTGTTTTTCAAAGAGGTGGTAAGATTACATGGTCTTCCAAGGAGCATAGTTTCTGACAGAGATACTAAATTTGTGGGGTATTTCTGGAGGACATTGTGGAAAAAGTTAAGAACCGATCACCCACAAACTGATGGCCAAACAGAAGTCTGGGCAATTTGCTGAGATGTTTAGTTGGGGATAAGCCCAAGGGATGAGATTTGATTCTACCACAGCTAGAGTTTGCTTACAATAACTCTATAAATAGGAGTACTAGAAAATTGCCATTCCAAATTGTATAAGGGAATAGCCCAAGGACTGCACTAGAATTGAGGAATATAGAGCAAGGGGAGAGAACAAGTGCTAAAGCGAAAGAATTTGCTGAACATATCAAGCATCTACATGAGGAGGTTTAGGAACACATTACCAAGATGAATCAAGAGTATAAAGCTAGGGCTGATCAAAGGAGAAGACCTAAGGAATTCCAAGTAGGGGATCTAGTCATGGTGCACTTACGAAAAGAAAGATTTTTGGCCGGTACTTACAACAAGCTGAAAATGAAGAAATTTGGCCCTTGCAAAATTTTGAAGAAACATGACTCAGGAAATGCATATGAGGTGAAGCTACCAGATGGTATTCACATTTCTCCCATTTTCAACATTGCAGATTTAACAAAGTATCGTGATGATGGTGCAGATGAGGAGCTGGTGTTAGAGCCATGTCCAATTCCTACTTCTAAGAAGGAGGAGATAGAAGACATTCTAGATCATTGTGTGGGTAGGAGTACCAAAAACAGGCAGTATGAAGAGTATTTGGTCAAATGGAAAGGATGATCGATCAAGGACTCAACTTGGATTTCAGTAGCTGAGGTTTCCCATTTGGGATTTCCTCTACCATTCATAAAGTTACAGGGTCACTTTTCAATCTACCTTGGGTGTCTGATGTAGGAGGATCCAAAGATATAAGGGCAATCCTGTGTCACCCAAAAAAATGTACTTAGACTTAGTTTTTGTTTCATGTGTTTGCATTTTTGGACACCCATTTGGGTCAATTAAAGGTCCCAACTCTCACAGTTCCACTGTCAGTGAGCTAGAAAATCCCAAAAAAATAGGAGCATGTAATTGTGCCATCATTTTGGTAAACTAGAAGGTGTGAATTGGCCAGATGAATGTAATTGTGATTTAGAACATTCCAGAAAAAGAATCAGGTCAAAAGGCCCCACAGTTTGAAAGTTATTGCAATTTTTTGAGTTTTGAAGACCTCCTAAGAATGCTTCAAAGTTAGGTTAGGTGCATTAAATGTCCTTGAAAAGGGCCAAAAAATGGGAGACGAGAAAGCTAGTCCATAGGGCTATAGAGCACTTAGAGAGCTTTCTAAAAATGTAAACGATTCGTCAATCAAAGCTATAGTTCAAAAGTTATGCCTCCCAAAAGTTTGGTTACCATTTTTGGATTCTTCTAGATTTGCGACGACTTCTAACGCAGCTTCTAGAACCTTCTATTTGGTCGATGGATGCCTACTAGCACTTTCTAGAATTCGGGGTCTATTTAAGGAGATTTCTGGCAGTGTAACAGGCAATTCAGAGTGGAGTTTGAGAGGAGGTACTGAAAGGAGAAATTATCTCCACATTTATGCTATTGTAAGCCCTTATGGCATGTTTTGAAGTTTATTTTCCCTATACTGTTGTACTAGCTTATTTTCTCAGTTAATATAATTTCTCCTTTTCTGTTGTGTCCATTCTGTGCTTGGGTTGTGTCCCCATTATATTTACACATAAGAAGAACTTTCTTCTTTAACTCCTTACACTCAACTCTTAACTAAAGTTATTTTCAATTCCTTGGATACTCAATTTTATCACCTTGGAAAATTGTATTTCATCTTGCTAGCTAGGAACAATCGATTGTTCTTTTTTTTTTTTTGCCTAATCTGATGATAGCTCTACAAGAATTTGTAATCAACCTAACAAATCAACAACCAGATCCACATAACTAGTTATTTTTAGTTTCTTTCTAAAAATATTTTCTATGATATGTTTTTGTAAAATTTCTTGTGAACTCTGTCCATTTTTCCTGGTCTGCATTATTTTTATGGAGGATCTTGAGGTAATTCACTTAGCACAGGTTGAGTAAGGTTTATTTTACTATTATTTGGATTCTAGTATATGTACATAGAGGGATTTCTAACCTTGGAGACTAGAAGATTAGATCCTAAAAATCTTGGAGCATTTGAGGTCAATGAGAAAATTTCAGCTTCAACATGCCTATTGGAAAATTTGGGGATTGATTGCAATGAAGTCTTCATATTTGAGTATATTTAGCACATGCCACTAGATATCAAGGATGTTATCTCAGAGTACATTTGGTCATTCATGAGTAAAGGCATTGGATAATGATAGAAGGTGGTACTTTACCTAGTGGAAGTGGATTTCTCATGAGTTCAGGTCCTTGTTCTTCCACTTTTAGTTTGTGATAAACTTTTTTGAGGATTCATATCAGAGATGAGTCAAATTAAATGGCTTGGTAGAGGATTGTCACGCAGCCCTTGGGCATCCTATGTCAAAGTATATCTAAAGACATTTTGGTCTTGAATATGTGGCAATAAATTTCTTTTTAAGGAGAAGTTTCTTCATCCATTGCTCTCTTACAAGTTGGTGAGTGTAATGGGTATAAGATGTAGGTGTATGTAGGAAGAGGATTTGATGGAGTCACTGGAGGAACAAGTAGCCAGAATTTTCAAGCATGCCAATGATCAAGAAAAGGCAACCATGATCTTTTTCTTGGGTGTGGACTATTGGATAGGAGTCCATGTTCACGATGGGAATATGGTGTTTGAGTTTTTTTAGCCCATTATCCAAGTATTAGGAAATTTGATGACTACAAAAGGAATGATACAAAGAATGATTGTAGAAGAGATTTATTTGGAGACTATTGCCCTAGATTTGATCAACACTAGCCCCTTGGGTGGATGTATGTTGACCCTATTTTGTCTAGAAGTTGAAGGTAAGAAGAAACTAATGAAGAAGGCTTGACAGCTATTTAAGACTTATGTCACAAAGGTTCACATAACATTAGTAAGTTTGAGGCCTTTTGTCAAGATAATGATAAACTATTCATAGTAGAAGTAATAGCAAGGCTACTCTCTATTGGCAAAGGGATTGGATATCTCTTTCATTGAAAGGGATAGCACAACTTATTTGTAACTAGTTTTGTAAATAGAGAGATAGCTCCTGCATGCTATGTAATATTTTTTTTAGTAATATAAAGGTTACTACCCCCAAGGCAGAGCTTAACTAAATTTTTTAAAAAAAAATGTATGTAGCTCGATCAATTTTTATGTTGTGCTAAAATGTAATAAGCACCTTAAAAATTATCTCTAACATATATGTTTAGAAGGAGATATAAAGAGATACCTATTTAGAAGGAAAATAAACCAACATTTACATAGCCCTTGGCAAAAATTACAAAGCTAGGGAATGGTAATGAAATCATAGAGCAAGGGAAAAATATGACAATGAAATCATATAGCAAGGGCACGACATGGCAAAAAATTTGCAAAGTAAGGGAATGCCACCAAAATCACAGAGCAAGGACAAGGTACCAAAATCACAAAGAAAGGGCATGGCACCAAAATCATAGAGCAAGGTCATGGCACCATAATTGCAAAGTAAGGGCATGACAATAAAATGTAGAGATGATAAGGGCATGACAACCAATTCACAAAGCAAGGGCATGGAAACAAAATATAGATAAAATGTACAACAATGAAAGGATACCATAGGAATGAAATGCACCAAGCAAAAGGGCAAGATGAAATTTAGAGCTCTCCACCTTCTTTTGTGCATATCTCTTCACCTTATTTCATTCAAAGCTCTCCACCTCCTTTTGCACACAACTCTCCACAATCAAAATAAATTGGGAGTAATTTATGTTGTGTTTTATTTTTTATTTTTTTTATACTTTTGTGGATGTCACAATTATGACTTTGATGTTGGTATTGTGATGACGTCAGGGAAAATTGCAAAAGAAATTATGCAAATCACCAAAAATTAGACCACTATTGCAAAATTTCGTTGCTATTTGACCCAAAATGTTGTAGTATAATAGAGCAGTAAATGAGGAGGTGTAGGATAGATTTCATTTCTCTCTAGAATAACGTACAATAACTAGCTAATTGACACCCTCTCTTTTGAAGATTATCAATGTTGAGAATTATCCCATGGAGGATCATCCTTTAGAAGAAATTTATGTTTGGAAGGATCAAGGTTTCTATGTTGTTTAGAGTGGAGCCTAATTAGTCCTTGAGTGGGAGATAATTAGTTTGTGGTGAGTGATCAAGGAAGTACTATACATACTTCATAATTATTTGGGGTTCAAAAAAAGTTTGGGTTGTGGTCGGTGTTGTGGTTGAAGTATGGCTAATATATGGCCAACATGTTGTAACCCTAAAAGTGAAAAAAAAATTGTGATGCAAAAATTTCTTCTTATGGCGGTATTGAGCTATAAGAAATTACGGATTGTAGTCAGGTTGTAATCACTAGATCATAATAATATTAGACTTGTTATTTGGTAGATGTAGCAAAAGGTTTGGGTGAATCACTTTATTCTTGGTGTCTTGTGTTCTCTTCTATGTGATCTATTATTTTTTGATATTGTTTTATATTTACATGTAATTTTTATTTTTGTCTAAGGTTAATCCTAACAAGTGGTATCAGAGATAGGTTGTTTTAATTTCTTTTTCCAGTTATCCTCTGCAAGAAAGTCTCATGGTTGAGTGGGAGTCTCATAGTTGTGTGAGAGTGATGACAGATGAGGGTAAGCTAAAGGTTGACAAGTTTAATGGGCAAAATTTTTAGTTATGGAAGATGCAAATGGAAGACTATCTTTATTAGTAGAATTTATGGAACTCGTTGGAAGGAAAATCCAAGAAATAGGGAACTATAACAAATGAGGACTGGGAGATTTTAGAAAAAAAGGAACTTGGAAGAATTTGGTTATGCCTCACACCATTGGTGATATTTAATATAACAAAAGCAAAGTTGATAGAAGAAATGATGCAAACCCTAGCAAAATTTAATGAAAAACCCTCTACTTCAAATAAGCTAGTTCTCATGAAGGTTTTATTTAATATGAAGATGATAGAAAATGGATCTATTGTAGATCATTTAAATGAGTTTAATATGATAATTATTCAGTTATCTTCTTTGGGTATTAATTTTGATGAAGAAATTAGGCCTCTCTAGATCTAATATGTTAAAATTTAATGATGTGATTGGTGTTATTTTGAGTGAGGAATGTTCTATCAAAACCTTAGTTAGATGTACATTAGGAAGTGCTTTGAACACACAAAGCAGAGGTTGAACGACTAAGAGAGGAAACAATATTAGAAATTGTGGGAAACCAAGAGGAAAATCATAAGGGAAGAGGTTTCAATCAAGAGTACCAAGCAATTGTTGGTATTGTGGGAAACTAGGACATTAGAAGAAATATTTCTGGGCTCGAAATAAAAATGAAGGAGAAAAGAAAGATGAAGAAAAGGAGGAAAATGTGGTAAGTAACAAATCTGAAGAGGATGCTACTTCTTTCTTTAGAAAGTGTTGATGATTCATGGGTTTTAGATTTCAAGGCTTCATGTCATGCTACACCCCATAGAGGTTATTTTATTGATTATGTCTAAGGGGATTTTTGGATTGTTTATTTGGGGGATAATGAACCCTATCAGATTCTTGGTAAGGTAAAATTTAAGATTAAGTTGTAGAATGAAAATAATTGGCTACTACATGAGGTAAGACATGTTCCAAGGTTGAGTAGGAATTTAATTTTAGTAGGAAAACTTAGTGATGAGTGTTGTGTAGTTACTTCTAATCATAAAAATTGCAAGGTTTCAAAAGGTTTCTTTGTAGTAGAAAAAGATGTGAAAGTAGGCACCTTATATCTTTGTATAGGTCATATTGTTCCTTCTACTTTGATTGTTTTAGAGAAAAAGAATGTTGAGGAACAATTACTATGATTGAGTAGGAAGAACAAACAGTTGTTGTACATTCAGATATAGTGCTATGGCACAATAGACTTGGGCACAAGAGTGAGAAAGGTATGAAAGTACTTCATTCAAAGCAAGATTTATTGAGTCTAAAATGTGTTAATATGCAATTTTGTCAAAGTTGTGTGTATGGAAAAAAAAAAAAGAGAGAGTGAGTTTTGTGAAGAGTGGGAAGGAAAAGAAAAGTTAGAGATTAGAGCTTGTGCATAAAGATGTATGGGGACCAACTCAAGTATCTACCCTTGGTGGCTCTCCTTATTATGTTACATTTATTTATGATGCAACTACAAAAGTATGAGTTTATTTCCTTAGAAAAAAAATTTGATGTATTTCAAACTTTTAAGAAATAGAAATTCTTGGTTGAAAATGAGATTGGTAAGAAAATAAAATGCCTCGGATCTGATAATGGTGGTGAGTATTGTATGTTAGATTAGGGGAAAAACTAATCTCCCACTTAGAACACTTGCATGCATAACCTTGCCACATGGAAGAAGCAAAGAACAATCTCTATTATGATCCAATAAGTGAATGAGAAAAATACAAAGAGGTGAATCCTTATAAAAGGAATCATGAAACCCTAACTAGGTTTGCATATTATAATTAATATAAAATATTAATTATATGCACATAAAAGAAAGATTAAGAACTAGAGTAATAAACCACTTAATTAACAAAATCAAGATGATCTAATTAATAAGTGAAACAAAATAATTACTCTAACACCCCCACTTAAGCAAAGCTTGGGAGGAAGCTAAACTAGAAAAGCTATGAAAGCAAGAAAAGATGGGTCATGGAAACAAGGCCTGATCAGGTACCCAATACAAGGAAATGAACTAGATGAAGGAAACAAAGCCTCTAATCTAGGAAATGTCCCAAAGAAAGGAACAAGAAAGAGCATGAAGAGAAACACTGAAGCAAGAAAAGCTGCAAAAGTTTGTCAAAAGGTGCTAATCTAAAGAACCTGCATGGAAATAGAAGGCATGAACCAAGTGTGTCTATATGGTAGATGATCCATCTCACCAAAATGCATAGGTAGCTAGCCACTGCAATCGCCTAGTATGTAGAATTAGGTACTAAATACATAGCTCACACCAACGAACCATCGAACCAAGGAAGCATTAGAACCAAAAATATAACCCCCCCTTAATGCATACGGGGTGAGGTGATAGGCAACTGAAAAGATGGGCCAAAAATACCCTGTAGAAAGAACCAAGAACTGTGAGAGAGTGTAAGAGGTACAAACACCTATAAAGGCACATGTCACAGACACTGCATGGGGCTAATGTCATGGAAGGGACACTCACTTGACAAAGGGAGAATGCCTAAAATGGAAAACAACTATCCCTCCCCATGGAACTTTATAAAATAGTGCAAGTACAATTATCTCAAAACAATGTTCATGAACTTGAAATGCAAGAGTGACACTTTATCTCAGTGCATTTGCATAAAGATGCTTACAATGAATATCAACAAGATCAGAAAAAACACAAGGTTGAAACAACAGAAGGTAGAGCCGAAAACAAAGTATCTGAAGCAACAAAATCGATCCTCAGACCTGAAACAAACAAGATATCCACCAGAATGCTAAAATGAAGAAGGTTGAATAAAATGTCCCTAGAGAAAAATCTAGAACAACAACTAGTATCACTAAAAAGAGCACAGAAAGAGCTTTCTAGCAATATAAAGAAGTCCAAAATCGGAGATTGGATGCTCAAGATATGCCTCCCACAGTGCAAAACAGAACATTCAGCTTTGACTACCAAAATAGGCAACCAAAATACATCAAAACCCAAAAAAACCTATACCATCATCTCCATCTTAAAACCAGCTTTTTGGTGCATTTTTCAAATCGAATAAATACTTTCGTATATTCGAGTTACGGAAAAAAAACCTCCAGGGCCTCTGAAAATGCATGAAAATTTATTTATTTTTAATAAAAAAACATTAAAAATTTAGATTAATAATTTTTAATATTTTTTAATAATAAGGAATGAGAAAAATACAAAGAGGTGAATCCTTATAAAAGGAATCACGAAACCCTAACTAGGTTTGCACATTATAATTAATATAAAATATTAATTATATGCACCTAAAAGAAAGCTTAAGAACTAGAGTAATAAACCGCTTAATTAACTAAATCAAGATGATATAATTAATAAGTGAAACAAAATAATTACTCTAACATTGTAGTCATGAATTTTAAGATTATTGTTCCACTAATGGTATTTATAGACTAAAAAAGTTCCAAGGACTCCACACAAAAATAGATTGGTTGAATGCAAGAACAGGACTATAATGGAGTGTGCAAGGAGAATGAGGTTACATGCTAGCTTTCCCTTAAACATTTGGCTAGAGACTATCAATACTATTGTATATCTGATTAATAGAGATCCCTCTACTTCTTTGGGTTGTGGTAATCTAGAGGAAGCATGGACTAGTAAGAAGGTGAGTTACTCTTTTCTCAAAACCTTTGGTTGTGAAACATTTTTTCATATAAATTTTGAAAATAGAACCAAGCTAGAAGATAAGTCAAAGAAATGTGTATTTTTTGGATATGGCATTGATGAATTTGGTTATAGGCTTTAGCATTTTGAAAATCATAAAATTGTAAGAAGCAGTGATGTCATATTCAATGAGAAAGTGTTGTACAAATATTTGTTACAACAACATGAGAAGAAAGAAGATGATTATGTAGTGTTGGATGATACTCCAAAGGATGATGTTCTGACAATTCCTCACAATCTTCAACAACTGCAAAAAAAAATACCACACACCCTAGTGAATGTTAGACAGTAAACAAGGCTAAGTAGACCTCGAAAAAGATCTTCTCCCTCTTTTTATTATATTTTACTTATTGATGCTAGTTAAAAAGAATGATATGATGAAGCTATGCAGGTGGCTACTAAGATTCAATGGGAGTCTACAATTGCAGATGAAATGGACTCCTTACTGAAAAATAAGACATGTGATTTATGCAAGTTGCCTACAAGTAAATGGGCTTTATGGAATAAATGGGTTTACATGTTGAAAGAAGAGGATGGAGGTAAGAAAATATATAAAGATAGGTTAGTTGTAAAAGAATATGCATAGAAAAAAGGCAATGATTTTGATGATATATTCTCTCCCATTGTGAAACTAATTTCTATCTGTACTACTTTAAGTATTGTGGCTATTGAGGATTTTTATTTGGAGAAACTTGATGTAAAAATAACCTTTCTTCATGGTGATTTGGATGAAGAGATATATATGATGCAATCACAGGGATTTGAGGTCAAAGGTAAGGGGAACTTAGTGTGCAGATTAAAGAAAAGTTTATATGGCTTGAAGCAAGCACCTCGACAATGTTATCTAAAATTTGATAGTTTTATGCATGAGAATGGATATAGTAGGCATCATTCCAATCATTTTGTTTATTTTAGGAGGTTGGGTGATGAAAGCTACATTAATTTATGTTTATATGTTGATGATATGCTTGTAGTTGGGTCTAACATGGATCACATTAAGGAGTTGAAATGGCAGTAAGAACATTTATTTTATAATAAAGATTTTGGTGCAACAAAAGAAATCCTTGGTAAGAAGATTTGCAGAGATAGGAAGAATAGAAAATTAATATTATCATAGGCTAATTATATTGAGAAGGTGTTGTAACATTTCTCTATGGAGAATGCTATAGCTGTCAGTACATCTTTACCTGGTCGTTTGATGTTGACTAAGGAGATGTGTCCAAAGACACAAGAAGAGGAGGATAAGATTTCCAAGGTACTTTATGCTTTAGCCATAGAAAGTTTGATGTATGCTATGGTATGTACAAGGCTAGATATTTCACATGCAATGGGAGCTGTTAGTAGCTATATGAGTGATCCAAGAATTGAACATTAGACTATTCTTAAATGGATTCTCAAATATTTGAGAGGAACATCTAGTAAGTATTTACACTTTGGGGGCTCTACTATTAATTTACATAATTAAATTGACTTAGATTTGGTAGGGGATATTGATTATAAGTGGAGTACTATAGGTTATGTATTTACTATTGGTGGGGCTGTAGTGAGCTAGGTTTCTAAGCTATAGAAGATGAACACTTTACCCACTACAGAGGCAAAGTATATTGTTTCTGTAGAGGCAACCAAGGATATGATATGGGTTTAGTTATTCCTAGAAGAATTGGGACACCCTCAATTGGATAATCATTTGTTTATAGATAGAGTGTCATTCATCTTTCAAATAATTCTTCTCTATATTTAAAGAAAAAACACATAAAATTATAGTACCATTTCACTCAATAAGTTTTGGATGATGGATAGTTAAAGCTAGAAAAGATAGATACCAATGACAATTGAGAAGATATTTTTATAAAGGTAGTGACAAGGGAGAAGTTAAAGTCCTTTTCATCTCTAGTTGGTCTTCTAGACTGAACAGAATGAAAGAATAGTAGAGGGCATGTGCAGGATCATGGTGTGCCAAAAAGTGGCGATCTGAAAAATCTATAGTTCTGAAATATCTCAAACTATTTCAAAATCTATTCCAACATTTTCCTAACCCACTCTAATACTAAATGAAAACAATTAATACCTTTATAAGCTCTACTATATATTTTATACCAAACCTATATGGTCAATTTTTAAAACATCCTTAAAATGTGCTTTTGGCCTATTTTATTGTGATTTTTACTTCAAACATGTAGCTGACAACCTTTTCTTCACCAAAACTTGATGATATGAAAAGGGTTTCTTAAGAATATTCTTATCTTTCCATAAATGTAAGGTTTGTCAAATTATGAGTATAGTAAGTAATTATTATTTATTTTATAATAGAGTTATGTATAAACTACTAACTAACACACTACTTGAAAAAAAAAACTTTAACTTTCAAATGGTACAACATTTTTTAAATCCAAAAGATTCACCACATTCTATGTTTCTTCTACTACAAGGAAAAAAAATGAAAAATTGAATTTTGTAGAGTTTTGAATTAGTTAAGGTGGTCAGACACGAGAGTTTTTTTATTCCAAAAATACTAAAGCCAAAAATTAATTATTAATTATTAATTTAGAATAAAAATACCTAGAAATATGTCTCACATCCAAGCATGAGTCTACTACTTATATCTAGAATATTATTAAAAAAAATTATCATTTGATTTTGATTAACGTTATTAGACATACGTCTCCTTATTTTTTGTTCTAAATTTTTTGTAATATTGCATTAAAATTCAAAATTTTGACAAATCAATTTTTATTTTTTTGAGATAAATCCTAGTAGTTTAGAAACTAGATTCAATTTTCTAGAGATTCTTTTCTCTCAACTTTTTTTTATAAAGTTAATAAAAAGTAGAAAATTGTACGTCAACTTGATATAACCATGATTTTTTGATTTTTTTATTGCCACTTAAGAGCATAGTTTAGTTGACCATGATCTTGCACATACCCTAGAGTCCAAGGTGGTTTTGATCCACTAGGAGCCCCATGTGGTAGCAATAATACTATAGGATTAGTCTCCAAGTGGTAGATTATTGTTTAGAGTGGAGTTTGATCAATCCCCAAGTGGGATATTATTAGTTTGTGATAGCTGATCAAGGAAGTGTTGTACATACTTCATAACTCTTTGGGGGTTCAAAAAATGTACTTTTGGGTTATGGCTAATGTTGTGGCCAATGTATGGCCGACATATGGACAACATGTTGTAATCCTAAAAGTGGAAAAATAATACTTATATAAAAGGGCTTAGGGTTATGTATCTTTCATTATGTGTGATGCAAAAATTGCTTTTTGTGGTGGTATTGAGTTGTAAGGGATTGCTTATTGTAATCAAGTTGTAATTAATGGATTGCAATAATATTGTACTTTTTGTTTGGTGGATGTAGCCTAGAGTTTGAATGAACCACATTAAATCTTGGTGTCTTATGTTCTCTCTTGTGTGATCTATTATTTTTTGATCTTTTTTATATTGGCATGTAATTGTTATTTCTTTCTGAGGTTAATCCTAACATGCTAGACCTTCCTTAAATTCCCAAAGCCACATCCCCCCAAGATAAAAAAGGCAAGAAAATTTCACTATGAAGTCTCCTAAGGAGCTAAGTCTCCATACCAACGAGTCACAAACATGGGGGAAAGGGGTATGATAACTTTGGAGTAGTTTTTGGAGCTCCATAGTGAGCCCTGTCCTAGAATTCTCTTTATTTTAATCTCATTTCCATTTCCTATCAGAGGTTATATAGCTTAAAATTAAAGTACCATAATATCTAGTACAAGCCTCTCTCAAGGGATGGAATCTGGAGTACATGAGGGGGTTATCTTTGTATCCATTGGTCTTCCCATAAGTCAATGTGATTTTCATCCCCAACCACCCAATGAGTACCCATCTTCAAAATTTTATGGGTATGCACCACATTTTTCAAAAACATTTAACCCTAGGGGTATTGGAACAAATCCCCTCTAAGATACTTCACTTTCAAAATACTGCATCAATTATTTAAGGAGTTTATCAATCTCCATCCAACCTTAGTCAAGAGGGCCTTTTTCAAATGCCCTATCCTTCTAAATTTCAATCCCCCTAGGGCCCTATGTTGACATACTTTTCCCCAACTCATCAAACTCATTCACGCCTTATCTTCTAATCTAGAGAACAAGATTCTTTGGATTTTTCAAGAATATCCCTTCATCCTCCTAGGAGTTTAAACATAGAGAGAAAGTACACTAGAATACCCTACAAAGAAGTTGAGAGAAGAAGGAGTTTCCTCACACTACTTAGGATTTTTTCTTTCTAGCCTACAAGTATCCTCTTGAAGTGATTAACCAAACAATTCTAGTATTGTGTGGATACTTCCCTAATAGTAAGTGGGAGGCCAATATAGGTATTTGAAATACTTGCCTCCTAGCATTCTTGGATTTAGGTCACCATTTTCCTCAAACTAGTGTTCATGTTTAAAAAATATAATTTTTTATTGTTCAATAATTTATGCATTGTCCAGAAGCCTCCTCATAGTGATTCAAAATTTATTTCCACTCTGTAACTTACTGGACTAAAGATATGCCAAATAAGAAGGTGTCATCAATAAATTGATGGATAACCTATGCGGGACATAAGGATGCAGGATTTATGCCTTTTATTCTACCAAAATTAGCTAGGGCCATTAAATTTCTTCTCATCACATGTACCATAATGATGAATAGGTAAGGGGATAGGGGGTGATCATGTTGCAGACCTTGAGAGGAGTCAAAGAATCTACCTGGGGACCCATTGAATAGAACCAAAAACTTGACAGTATTAATAGCAACCCTGCTAATCTTAATTAAATTTTCACTGAATCCTAACTTGATAAAAATATCAAAAAGCAATTCCCTCTTTTCCTTATCATAAGCCTTGGATATATCAATTTTTAGGGCCATACTTGGATTCCTCCTCCTCTCCATTAAGGGAATTACCTCATGTGTGGCTGTGACTACATCCAGAATCTATCGCCTTGTGAAAAAACCATTTTAGTGTCAACGTATGAACTTATCAAGCAAGGATTGATGATGTTAACCATAACCTTGGTGATAAAATTATAAACCATATTTCTAAGATTTATGAGTCTGAATTTTCCAAGATGTCTCAAGTCATCCATCTTAGGTATTAACACTATAAATGTATGGTTAAGTTTTGTTGGTGTTTGAAAACTAGTGAACCACAAAGGCTCAATACCAAATAATAACACTCACATAATGTAAGGGTTAGCCATTTCCTATCAATAATTATGTTTGTAAACCATTTGGAACCAACTTCAACAAAACCACAATTGGCTTTGTACTCTTCAGGCTCTGTAGAACCAAGGTGGGTATACCTATGGGATGACTCAGAATGAATCCTGTAGTAAGAAAATTTCTTTAGTTTCATTCTGATTCTCATCTTTTATCTCTAACATATGGGTAGTTTATTGATTTCTTCACACATTCAAATGATATACACCCCTTACAAACATATTAGGTCACAATTCTTCTTAGATTTGCAAGAACTTCCAATAATAGAAACTAACTAAAGCTAAAATGTTTTATTCAAACAAGTGTTGACCATCTTTGAGACTCTTCAAAATAGTGAAATAAAATTGATTTTAATTATAGGCTTGATGCTTATTCATGATCTACCTATCTACAGATTGAAGAAATTGGATCAGTGCCTATCCCTTTGGGATTCAGAGTGTACTGCAATTTCTAGATTTGATTTGTTGCATTACAACAAATACTATCAGCAATTCTTACTAGAATTCATTCTTACATACATTCTTTCTATTACCATGGCAATCCCATCAAACTCAATAAAGCCTTTTATTAATTCATTTAATTAATAGCAATAATGAATTGACATAAAATCTAAATGAATTGCATTCAATTGGATGAGCTTTACTTTACACAATATTAGAATAACTAGGTAAAAACAAAGGAGACAAAATTCCCCAAGAACAGATATGGGGACAGCTATATTTTGTATTGATTTTCCTTGAAAATTTTATACAATTGTAGTACAACTTAGAATGACTCTAAAAAGACACAAGTATCACATGATATCAATGTATTCTCAAAAAATTTGCAGAGAAGATAGATTATGAAGTTTTCTCAATAACTGGACTAAAACATACTTAGTGTATTACTAAGACTGCATTAGAAATTGGACCATTCTGTAATCCTAGAATCTCACTTATATAATGTGAGATGCAAGAAGCTTTAGGCATAGAGAACGGACAGGTGTCGTTTACAAAAGATATTTACATACATTTGTCACAAAAAGACAAAATTGTGAATAATAAAAGACTTATACATCAAAATATTCTTTTGGTAGGTCCCCCTTTTGTTACATCCTCTCATGTTATTGATCTCTTGATTGGCTACAATTTTGACTCTTCTTTGTATGTAGCTAGTAGACTTTCTAGTGATGTGTTAGGCTCTGATTCATGAAACTTCACCTCCACTTTGGCATATTAACTCATATGATCATGTATTACCAGGGTAAAAGTTACACTTGGTTCTATTTTTTCTATGTCATCCAATTGATCCATTATATCTTTCACATGAGATAACTGCCCTTCTTTGTCTTCTTCTCCTAGGTGCTAACAAAAGTGAATCGATGATTTGTAATTCATCTTCCTGTATTTCTTCATCATCACTTTTAGCTTCCTCTAACTGTTCACCAAAAGAAATATTTTCCATCCACTTGTCATAAAGTATATCATCTAAATAGTCAAAATGCAAAGTATCCTATTACTTCTTGATAACATACTTAGCTTCATTGTCAATATCAACAAATTCTTGTTTCAAAGAATCAAATAATATCTAGGCTTTCACCATTTCTTCTATTGTGGTGGCCCACCATGCATGTCTTGTTTCATTGATGATTTTATTCATTCTTAGATAAAACAAATCATCTAATTCCTTAGCCCATTCATCTTTAAAAAAAAAAAATGTTCTTCCTATCTATAGCACAAGGGAATAAATCAAATTCCTGGCTCTTGTAAATGCTCAAGTAGCACACTATTCTTCTCCATAGATGAATTCTTTTATTATCAAATTCTAGAAGATCAATAAAAATATCATAAGTTTTTCCAATTTGATCATGTGAAAATTATATGACAGAGTAACACAAAAATGTCATTCTTTCCTTCTTTTTACCCATTTATTCACAATAGGCTTTAGAGCCTCATCACGGGCTTTTAATTTGTCCCATATATTTAATGTCTTTGTAAGCTGGTCATAAAATAGAAACCATTCAATTTTATCCCCCAAATATGTGAGAGATATTCTCAATTTATCTTCATACTCTACATTTGTTTCTACATGTAATACCCACAACTTGTTTTTTTCTTCTTCAAAGTCTTCTGCAGTGTCATATTGTGGCCTTTGTGGGGTATTTGACAATTCTATCAGAGGAGTGGATTTAAAAGGCTCCACTAGAGGATGGTGATATGTTATTCTTGGCCTTGTATACCTCCTCATTACTTTGTTTTCAAGTTCAATCCTCTTTTAAACTTCTTTATTATGGGATTTCAAAACACTCTCATACTTAGTCTACAATTCAAACATTGTTCTTTCTTCTTTCTCCGTAGTTGCCAAAACAAACTGAGAGGTTCCTACACCCATATGAGTTTCTTGTACATGGGATTTCTTTGCTACTCTTCTCGGAATGATATTTCCCATTAATCTTGAGTCATCTAGCTATGATGAAACAACCCTAGATCCCTTTCTCAATGACCATTTAACTAGAGTAGCCTAGTCTTCACTGAATGCAATCCCTGTGAATCCCTTCTTGCCTAGGTCTTGCACATCCATTTTATTTGAAATAGAATTGGAAATCAAGGAATCAACTATGCCCCAATTGGTTAATAATAAAATATTTCAGGCTTTAACCATCTATCTCCCCTCTTCAGTGGTTATGTTTTGGAATTCCTGCATCATCTTTTCTTTTATTTCATTCTGCAAGTTTGCCTCCTCTAGCTCAGGATGCTCTGTTAATAGCTTACTGCATCTTTCTTTCAACTTTCCCAAGTTGGTTCTCCAAGCAAACTGGCAAAAGGCCCTAGATTTAACAAAATTATTATCTAACAAAAATTGTTGACTTGCTTTCTCTAACACATGGTCTAATTCCCTTCCTCTATAATCTGCAATTGTCAACTCAAAACTTGTCACAAGAGGCTATTGAGGGTTTCCTTCATCTATTTTAGATTGAGTAACGAAAAATTCTCCTTGAGACCCCAACTATTCAATTTGCTCCTCAATGAGCTATCCCTCTTCAATCCTTAGAGGGGTTTATGAAGGTGAGTATTCTTCAACATGAGGATCTCCATCCCTTATTATTTTCTACCTCTTAGGGGAGGGCTCAGGAGTCCTCTCTTCCTAGACAACACTAGTGGACCCAAATATTTTTTTGCCTTTTTCCACAATGATCCTTTTATTCTGAATGATAGTATAACCTGGTCTCCTTTGGATAGTTACTTAACCTACCCCTATGTTATGAGTAAATCCCAGTTTTCTCATTACCTCCCTAGCCTTATCTGGGAAACACTTAATAAGAATTTTCTACTTCTCATTCATGGTTTCCATTATTTCAAGGAAAGTGAGCATAAACTTATTTATTCTATTTGTAGTTGTAACAACATTACTTAGAGGACTATAATTTTCATCAAAACAATGAATGAAATCCAAAACTTTTGAGAAAACTCTCCATTTTTACTTCCCAGTCTCCTGCTCTTGAAGGGAGTATTCATTTCTTATTATATCTTCAAGAAAATTGAATTCATGATCAATTTTACCAAGCTTAATTCTATTTCTAAAAGACAAATGATAAAATCCCTTAGTGTCACAAAAATGAGGGTGAGAAACAATCATCTTATACTGATCCAAAATCTTGTATAGAGAAAGCCAACCCCCTTTTGTGATTACAAATTGATGGGCCACTGTGAAAGTGGGGAATATTGACCCTCTCTGCCTTTTCAACAAATAGGTTTCCTCCAATCCTACTAGCTACGACAAAAATTTAGCTACTCCTACCTTTAAAGGCACTTGGTAAGGTAATACATGGGGGGTATCTTTGAAACCATAAATCCTAATGATAGTTGAGACTGAATATGGGATGATGTCTCCCCAATTGTGTGAAACCTTCAAACTAATAGGATTTTCTAGGGGCCAAATAAGACCTACCAATGCCTTGGGTATTTTGGGATTGTCACTTAATAATAAGCACCTCAATTTGGAAGGAAAATACCTATCAAACCTGACAAAACTAGCCTTTTATGCCTCCTAATCCATATTTGCACTCCATAATTGGACCAGTAGTGCTTCCCCATCCTATTACTTGTTCAATTTCATCTCTTTTCCAAAATATGCTACTCCTTTGAACAAAAACATGTGCATTATCAAAGAATAGTGGCCAAAAATCTTTTCAATCTTGTCTTTCACAATCCCAACTAGGCTATTATGGATTTTTGTAGCTAAATAAGAATAAAAATAAAAAATTATGTCCACATCAAAAGAGGAAATCTGAGTAATCATGTACATAAAACTCATGGGCAAAACTCCTCTTCATCTTCTCCAAAGACTCTGCATAGAATCTTGTATGCCTCCACAGCCCTAGTATTGAAGTATGCCCTTTTGAAAGGTTCCCTAGAGGATTTTGTTATCGCTGGCAGAGTTCCTATTTTTCCTATATGTGCCCTCATTGTTCCTTGCCTAACTGCATCCTTCTTTGACATGTATTCCTTTTCTAATCCTTTCAAATCAATGTGCACATGATAATCAGTGAGAGGCCCTAAACTAAATACATGCCTAATTTTTGCTAGGCTAATGGTGACCAAAATCTCATGATCAATTCTTCTGACCATGCTAATTTCTTGGTCATATTTTTTTTTTTATAGCCTCAAGGAGGTCATAATCCATAAAGACACTTGAAACCACTAATTTCCCTAAGTCAAAGTTCCAAATGTTGGCATATGGGGCAAATAAATTCCTCTATGAAAACTGTCATCTATATTGTCTATTAAGGTGCCATGTCACTACCAACAAGGTCTAGAGTTTTTCTGATAGCGACCCCTCAAAAAAATTGGATTTTGTTGATGCATTTTGCACGTTGTTGTTGATGGTTCCTTTTTCATCTGTGATAGCTTTGAAAAGAAAAATGTGACTAAACACTTCTAAAGCAATGCACTTTCTAATCACCACACCTCCATTTCATGACAATGCCACTCAATTTTGTGATAGTTTCTATGTTGTATAGGGTAAAACAATTGAATCTTTTGACAGTGACGATGTGATTACCATAGATCTTATAAGGATCAAGTAATATGCAACAAAAGGGAAAAAGGTCACTTAAGGGCATGAAATATTTGAACTGGACATGGAATATTTGCATTTTAAAAGGTTTTTTGCCTAAATTAATTAAAAAAGAATGAGACCTAGGGTTTGACAAAGGTTTTCAAAGGTTATCAAATTTGCAAGACCAAAAACCATAAACCCTAGTTTCCAACAATCGACTCAATTCTAATTTTTTGTATCTTGATTGGGGAAAATTTTATCTTGCAAAAATCAAACCAATAGTGGCTCTGTCTAGAGATGATAGACTACCCAAGTCTATACAAGAATTTAGAATCTATGGTTGAGAAAACCATAGACCTAACTTTAAAAATGACAACTTCTTTAGAGGGCATAGGAATATAAAAACAAAAATAGGGAACAACATTGTACAGAGACATTTATAGGGAGTTACAAAATATACAAATGTACAAGGGAACAAAAAACTATAAAGCTACTATTCATGGAAAACCAAATACTTTAGGAAAAGTATCTCTTTAAGAACTGTCCACGAACTGGCAATTCAAGAATATTGTCTAAAATATCCTTTAGGATATAAAAGTATTCTCCCCATGTATTTTCAATTAAATAGGGACCTAACCAAATAGAATCAAACTTACCATGTTTCCCTTTATCCTCAACTCTGGCATTCCACATTAGGACTAAATCTCCATCTCCAAACTTTTTGTTGACTATCCTTTTATAATATAATGTCTTAATTTGTAGTTGCAGCTTTTGGTTCCTGAGAGATGCTTCTCTCCTAGCTTTTACTAGTCCTACAATCTCATCCATCCTTTCTTGCATATCATTAATGATATCCTCATCATACATTTGAATGTAGCTATACAAGCTCATCAAGTTATTCTATGGCATCCTTGCCTGAATTCCATATACAATATCAAATGGGGCTACACCAATGGCTTTCTTCATAGTCACCCTATAAGCCCATATTGCTAACTACAACTTGGAATCCCAAGCCTTCTTATTTTCATACAAGGTTCTCTTGATTATTTTCAATAAACTCATATTTGTGGATTCAGCTTGTCCATTCCCTTGCGGATGATAAGGGGAAGAAGTTGATCTTGTAATTCCCTATTTGTCACAAAATTTCATGAAATCCTCAGACCTAAAGCACATTACATTATTTGTTACAATTTTTTGAGGATAGCTAAATCTAGAAATAATTTATATTCAACAAAAATTATTAACAACTTTACTAGTTACATTTCCTGTATGGACTACCTCTACCCACTTTGTAAAATAGTCATTAGCAACTAAAATCCAAGAATAACTAGTGCTAGATTTAGGATAGATCTCACCTGTGAAATCCATACCCCATTGCTAAAAAGGTGCTTGAACCTAAACTAGTTTTAATGGAGTATTACCTGAAAATTTCAATTTTCTAGCAAACCTTTGACAAGCATCATATTTCTTGACCATGATTTGAGCATCCTTAAAAAGGGATGGCCATAAAAATCAAGCCCTCATTACCCTGTGTGCAGTAGTCTTTTCCATATAATGTCCCCCACACACTCTAGAATGCATTTCATTCAAGATTTCTTTGATCTTTTTTTGATCAACACATTTTACTAATACTCCCTCAAAATTTCTTCACCACAAACTACCCTTGACAATTATGTACCTGATGGCTTGTAATTTAGTGCTCCACTTCTCATTTTCAATGAAGTGGGATGGGGCTTCCATGTGTTGTAGATGTTGAATAACATTAGCATACCACTCACAGTGATTTATGTCACATAAATCAGATCTGAGGTCATCTATTACCATATTTATCTGATTAGCATCCAAATTATATTGAGCCATAAATTTAGCTAAACCTTGACCTCTTACCAATTTTTCTATTTATATTTCAATGTTAAATTCTTTGATCATGTTGATCCACCTACATCTTTTACCTAATACTTCTTGTTGTGAAAAAATGTCCCTTATAGTAGCATTAGGTACAAATGCAATGACAATAGCACCTATCAAGTAGCATCTAAAGTCTTTAACAGCCTTTACCAGGGCATATTCTTGTTTTTCATTTATCTCATACTTTAATTCAATATCCTATAGTGACTTACTAAAAAAGGCAATGGGTTTTACATATCCTTCCTCATTCTTTTGTAACAAAACTACTACTACATTGTGGAAAGCTGCAAAAGAGAATATGTGCATTGGCTTTGTATAGTCTAGGATCCTCAAAATTGGAGCATTCTTTATGGCAGTTTTAATATCTTGAAATGCCTATGAAGGTTCATGATTCCAACATACAATGGCTCCTTTCTTGAGCATTTTTGAGATAGGTCTACTAATCTCAACAAAGTTAATGAAAAACCTTCTTAGAAAGTTAACTTGCCCAAAGAAAGACTATATTCCTTCACATTCTTTGGGTTTATGACCTTATCAATGGCTGCAATTCTCTCAAGGTCTATCTTCACTCCATTCTGTGATACTATATTTCACAATAGCTTACATTTAGTTACCCCAAATGAACATTTCTTAGGGTTTAATGACACTCCATATTCCAATTCTTTAATAAAAATCTTTTTCCAAATGCCTACAGTGGTCTTTAGCCTTTTTGGAATAAGTTGTGAGGTCATCTTGGTACATGAACATAAACTTGTTTATGTACTCATGGAAAGTCACATCCATGGCTCTTTGAAAAGTGGCACCAACATTAATCAATCCAAATGGCATTCTTACATATATATAAGTTTTCTAGGGAGTTGGAAATGATGTTTTAAACTACTCTTCTTCTTCTACTAGGAGCTAGTTATACCCTAAGAATCCATCCATCATAGACATGAGTTCAGACCCAATTACTTGTTGAAACATAGCTTCCATGTTTGGCAACCCATAATTATCTTTTAAGGAGGCAAGGTTGAAATTTTTAAAATCCACACATAGTTTGATATCTTCATTATTTTTTCTAATAGGTATCACATTTGAGACCCAAGTGGAATGTCTAATAAGTTTAATTATACATCCATCCCTTAACTTCATTAATTCCTCTTGCATTTTGGGGGCTAGGGTGGGATTGATTGGTCTTAGTTTTTGCCTAAAAGGCTTTACATTGTTCTTTAGTGGTATGAAATGTTGAAAGAGATCTTCTCTATAAGCTTTTAGGTCATCATATGACCATGCAAAAATAGGTCTATATTTTTTGATTAGGTCAATCAAAGGCTTTCTAATTTTTGTTAAAAATTTATGACCAATATAAAGTTTCTTAGGGGCCTCATTAGTACTCAAATTTATCTCATCTAGTTCTTGAGGTTCACAATCTTTAGCCCAAGGCCTTATCCTATCTTTTTTATTAAAAATGTTCTCCAAAATAACTAAACCTTTAGCTATCTTATTAGTTTTCAATTGTATGACCTCTTGACCAAAGATTGTTTCCTTCCCATCTATGGTTTCAACCAAATCACTACAATCCAACTCTTGACCATGGCATTTATCTTCATTCAACAAGAAATTCGCATTGTCCTTGTCATCTTCAAAAACTTGTCAATGTTCAACATTATCAGGTCTTAAGGGTCTATTCTAGACCTCAATATGTGAGATTCCTAAAAATGATACCTCCTGTGGCTTAATTGCTACATTAGCTAATAAGTTAGCATTCTTATTTTGAGTCCTATCTCTCTAAAAATTACCAAATATATCAAAGAATTATATTTGATCCCAAACAACATTTCTATACTATTTCAACCTCTTATTTTTAGATTCATATGTCCCCTTTATCTATGACATGACCAATTCAAAATCACCTATGACATACAACTTCTTAATTCCATGGTGGGATGCAATCTTCAATTCTAATAGCAGGGCTTCCTATTTAGCTAAATTGGTGGTGCATGAAAAGTTTAGGGTGAAAGAATACCTAAAAGTATTCTTTTTAGGAAAAAAAAAACTACCCCTACTCTTGCACCTTGTTTAGAACTAGCCCCATCAAAGAACATGGTCCACAATATCGGTGAATCAGTACAACACTCAACTTAATGTTAGATCTTAGTAGGAAACTTCTCAAATTCTTGGATAATTAATTTTTCCTTGAATGCATCCACAAAAATGTCTAAAAACCAAGTAGCATCTTTATCAATTTCTTCTCCCAAAATATGACTAACCCTTGGCTCTCTGTTTACCTTCACAACCTTATCTCCTATGTGAAAGATGGCAAAAGTTAGGTCACATTGTAGGCTACCTCCTATAGCAGCACCCCATTTTCTAGAGAGTAACATCCCATCATGTGGAGGAATATCAACTACAAGGATTGACATGGTCAACCCTACCTCAAGGTATGTAGCTAACTTAAATGGTAAAGCATTTATAGTACCTATGACTAGAACTTTTCTAGCATCCATCCCCCTACATCTATCTTGCTTAGTCTCTACTTTCAACCCTAAGGCTTCCATTACTTTGAATAGTATAATTATGTTAGAAGCTCCTAAATCTATTATGCAATTCTTTAGGGTTTTTCCTCTTATAATCAGACAAAGAAAAAATGGCTCATTGTCTACTATATATGCTACTAATGAATCATCCAAGAACATTTGGAGAATCTAAGATATAATACCACTATCCTCTACTACCAATGGGGTTTTCTCAATAACATTTTTTCCTATGTTGTTGTTATTATCTCCTATCCCTCCTAACTATGACAAGGCTTTTCTCTTATGTTCTTCAATTCTAAACAATTCAGATAAGGGCATTTTTATAGTAATTTGTGATAACATGGATAAAATGTCAATAGGATCAGATATAGTGCATTTTACAATCATGCCTGGAGTAAAAGCCTTTTAAAGAGTAGGTTCTATCATCTTTTTAGTAGTATAAGATCCTGATCCCTTTTCTTGCACAATTGCTTTTTCTATTTCATATATTTGGAATTGAACTTTCTTCTTGGGTTCCAATTTCATGGTTTTGATTTCTTTGGTCTTAACTATCTCTACATTAGCCATCTCCTCTTCATCCTTCATTTTATGTGTAATATCTTTAATAAATATCCTAGAAGGCTTCCCAACATCATTATTAACTATTTGGTTTCTCAAATTGTAATTACTATGTACTTGGGAGATCATCTTTGTAGTGATTCTATCAATTTCAACTTTGGAAGGTATTCTCAAGTTCACATGACCAACTTCAAAAGATGTAGCACATACTTGATCTTCATCATACCCCTCATTGTCTAAAAACACTTGTTGATGATGTAAATGATAAGTAATTTTCTTATCTTCAAAATCACTTTCTATTTTTTCCAAATCAGAATCCACAGAGTCATGGCACATGCTCACCATATTACAACTTACATTATTGTGGCTTTTTTCTTCTTCATCCTCTTCATTTTGTGCACTATGGTCTGAACCGAATGACTGAGCAAAAACATAATACTTTGAAGAATGAGGTGACTAACAAATGATACACCATGACACATCATCATTCATATTAATAGAACTCCTCTATAGAGGATCTGGTGTACTCTTATCTTTTATATTCTAGTTTTGGCTGGGGATTGGCTTACCATCCTTCCATTGAGTGGTATAAGGATAGTTCTACATTTTGGGTTGTCTATTGAAATTTTTGTTATTCACTAGGGATTTCTCACCAACATTTGGCTTGTATGTATTGAAAGTAGTTGGGTTCATCTTTTTCAACAAGTCTAGTACTCAGCCTATTGTGGGTTTGTTAGTTTTCTTTCCAGTAGGGGTTTTATCATCATCCCTTTTTTTGTTAGTCTTGGGATTGAATGACTCTAGATCATCTCTCCTACCCAGCTTGCTAGATGATTTCCTATTTTTTTCAATATTCCCTACAATCTTATAAGCATCCCTCAAAGTTTTGGGATCTTTATCCCTTGACTAGTAAGCCATCTTGCTATCAAAAGCATTAAAATAAGTTGTAAGACAAACATCCTCATTTATGATCATAACCTTGAATAATTTGTAGATACCCTTTTCGAATCTTACATTGAAATAAAATGTGGATTCATGAGGGTTTTGCTTGATTTTATTGAAGTCATTCAACATAAATCCAACGCTAGTATTATCTCTATATTATTCTTTGAACAAACTTTCCAAATCACTGCATGAACCAATTTTGTCATCAGGTAGTCTTCTAAACCAATCCCATGCATCTTCAGTCAAGGAATGAACAAATAAATTCATCACCATGTCCTCATGTTTTACCTCAAGGTCATTTAACATGTCCATGAAAACTCTTAAATGCTCCTCACCAGTAACAACATTATTTCCATAGAACTTGACAACTTTATCTCTCAAATCAAAGGATATAGGGTGTGGGGCACCAAGAATATCGACAAATGACATTTTTCTGTATCTATCCATGTAGATAGATTTATTCTAAAAAATAGAAATATTTGAGGTGCTTTCCATATTTTCTTGGTTAAGATCAACACTATAAGATTGTCAAGGTTGGACAAAAGGAACTTTAGTACTAATAGTGGATGATAAGGCAGGGGTGGCTTGGGATGTTCCTTGACTTGAAATTAATGGACCACAAGCTAGTATAGGAGTTGCATCTGGGATAGAAAAATTTGGCCATGAAGCCAATTCATAATTAGACTTTATGAACTAGATTATCCTCCTAGTTTTTGCGGCTTGGGCTTCATTCTCAACTCTTTCAAGTTCTTTTGTGAGATCTTCTTTCTCCTTCCTAGCCTTTTCCTAGTCTAGGTCCAACTTAGACATGGGAGGGTTTATGGATTTTCTTGGTAGAGCTTGGGGTTCATTTATTTGGATTCCTATAGATTTTCCTTTCCCTTTATTAGTATATTTCAAAATAGGTTCTGTAGGGTCAACTTGAATGGGCTTGTAGGCTGGGACTTGAGTAATTCTTGAACCTTAGTTCTCAAACTGTCTACATCACCGGAGACATCAACATGAAGATTTTAAGTTATTTCTTCTAACTTCTTGTTCTATTCTTTTAAGTAAGCCATCCTTCTAATTAGATTATCTCTTTCCACAATGGCATCTAAGGTGGCTTGCTTCTTTTCCTTTTCTAGATGAATGTGCTTCACTTCTTCCTTTGGAACCCAATTCTTCAAAAATTTGGATTGTAATTCTTTAGGATCTATAGAAGTGGCTTCTAAATCAGTAGGTTCATCCAAGTCTATAATATTAGGTTCCATGTATGAGGTCATGCTGGGATTAAAAGGATCTCCAAATGAACTCTTGAGTCCAAACCTATGATTCATTTCAGCTATCAAATTTAGTCTAGAGGATCTATTACTAATTGGTGACATATCCTTGTCCTAATATGTTCTTTCATCTAGTAATGGGGCAATAGATATTCCTCCTAAGAGTCTTGTGGTTTCTAATTTAGAACTAAGTGAGGAAGACTCTCTTCCTACCACTAGCTAGTATTGAGAATTAACTAATACACTACCTCTTGGTTTCCAAGTGGGGTTTGGGTCTATCTTTTTTGTGATCAAATTCTTCCTACCACCCCAAGATAAGTCAGTATACATTGGTATATCAAGATTATCTCTTATGTAAGCTCTTGTGTTTTTTCATTTATCATCCATACTCACTATTTATAAAATTAGCACTAGCTTTAAAAAGCTTGACTAAGTCACCACCCTATTCTAAGGAAAATACAATAAAATAACTCTTGCCTTTAAGGAAAGGACAAGAGATGATATTCCATATACAAATACACAATAGAACCAATCAAGGTAAACTTTAAGAAAGCCACCTCCAAAAAAAGATATAAAATATTGGTGAATTTTTCATTATTTTGAAAAAAAAAAATTATTTCTATTGGCGAATCTCTCAATTTTTTTATTCTAAATATGATTAATATTGGCGATTATTTTTTAATCATAAATTTATTTTGTATAAAATATTTATGAATCTCAATAATAATAGGAAGTTCATTAATCACCATGGAATATTACAAATCAAAATTGAACATTTTTTTTACCTTGTGGCTTATTATGAGAATTGTTATATATACTTTAAATCCATAGTGAAAAATAAATATTGGTGATATATCCCTAAAGTAACTAATAATTATGATAATTATTGGTTAGTTCAAATTAATTTCTCTAATAATATATTATATTTAGGTAACTCAAATCTATTCATGTAACAAATATTGTGGCGAATATTTGAGTTTAAATTTTTTAATAAAATAAATTATTGAGCGATTTTAAATATTCTAGAACTAAACTTTATATAACTATGGTGATTTAGGTTGTATCAAATCTTATATTATTAGTCAATTACTAGCCAAAAAATTTTAAAATTAGCCAATTTACGAATATTAGCCACTAAATTATACCCTAGAACCAATCACACAAATCATAAGATTGTAACTCTTCTTTGTAGGATAAGACATTTACAAAGGGTGTACATGTTAGTGTGCATATATCTAGCTTTCCTTTTCTACAAAATTATCAAGGCTTGTCAAAATACCTAACAAATACATACACAAAATGACCAAAACACCATTGTACTTCTCATAGATAGATTACATAATCCATAGTAGAGTCACCATTTTGTTGGTGTTTAAAAAGTACTGAACAACAAAGGCTCAATACCAAATAATAACACTCACATAATCTAAGGGTTAGCTATTTCCTATTAATAATCATGTGTTTAAACCATTTGGAACTAACTTCAACAAAATCACAATTGACTTTCTACTCTTTAGGCTCTGTAGAACCAAGGTTGGTATACCTAAGGGATGACTCAGAAGAAATGATGTAGTATGAGAATTTTATTAGTTTCATTCTAATTCTCATCTTTTATCTCTGACATATGGGTAGTTTAATGATTTCTTCACACTTTCAGATAATATACACTCCTTACAAATAGATTAGGTCACAATTCTTCTTAGTTTTGTAAGAACTTCCAACAACAATAGCTAACTAAAGCAAAAATGTTTTATGCAAACAAGTGTTGACCATCTTTGAGACTCTTCGAAATAGTGAAATAAAATTGATTTTAACTATAGACTTGATGCTTATTCATGATCTACCTATCTATAGATTGAATAAATTGGATCAGTGTCTATCCCATTGGGATTTAGAGTCTACTACAATTGCTAGATCTAATTTGTTGCATTACAACAAATACTATCGACAATTCTTATTGGAATTCATTCTTATATACATCCTTTCTATTAACATGGAAATCCCATCAAACTCATTAAAAGCTTTAGTTAATTCATTTAATTAATATCAATAATGAATTGACATATAATCTAAATGAATTGCATTCAATTGGATGAGCTTTACTTCGCACAAAATCAAAATAACTAGGTAACAAAAAAAGAGATAGAATTCACCAAGAAAAGATATGGGGATAGCTATATTTTGTATTGATTTTTCTTAAAAATTGTATACAATTACAATAAAACTTAGAATGACTCTAAAAAGATACAAGTATCACATGATATCAATGTATTCTCAAAAAATTCGTAGAGAAGATACATCATGAAGTTTTCTCAATAACTGGACTAGAACATACTTAGTGTAATACTGAAATTGCATCATAAATTAGACCATCCTCTAACCTTAGAATCTCACTTATATAATGTGAGATACAACAAGATTTAGGCATAGAGAACTAACCAATGTCCTTTACAAGAGATATTTACATACATTTCAGAGAAAAAGACAAAATTCTAAGTAACAGAAAGACTTATACATCAAAATATTCTATTGGTAGGTCCCCCTTCTATTACATCCTTTTGTGTTGTTGATCTCTTGATTGGCCACTATTAATCTTCATCTATTTCTTCATTATCAATTTTGGTTTCCTCTAACTATTCACCAGAAGCAATATTTTCCATCCACTTGTCATAAAGTGTATAATTTGGCCAAACAAAATGCAGAATATCTTTTTTCTTCTTGGTAACATACTCAACTTCATTGTCAATATCAAAAAATTCTTGTTTCAAAGAATCAAAGAATATCTGGGCTTTCACCATTTCTTCTATTGTGGTGGCCCACCATGCATGTCCTATTTCATTGATGATTTTATTCATTCTTAGACAAAAAAAATCATCTAATTCCTTATCCCATTCATCTTTGTTTTTTAATTTATTCTTCTTATCTATAACACAAGGGAATAAACCAAATTTTTGGCTCTTGTACTTGCTGAAGTAGCCCACTATTCTTCTCTATAGATGAATTCTTTTAGTTTCAAATTTTGGAAGGTTGATAACAATATCATATGCTTTTTCAATTTGATCATGTGAAAATTCTATCATAGAGTAACACAAAAATGTCATTTCTTTCCTTCTTTTTACTCATTTATTCACAATAGGCTTCAGACCCTCATCATGGGCTTTCAATTCATCCCATATATTTATTGTCTTTGTAACCTAATAATAAAATAGTTGCCATTCATCCTATTTTTAACTTCTTTATTATAGGCTTCCAAAACACTCTCATACTTACTCTGTAGTTGAAACATTGTTTACACTTCTTTCTCTATAGTGGCCAAAACAAACTGAGAGGTTTCTACACCCATATGGCTTGCATGTACATGGGATGTCTCTTCTACTCTTCTCACAATGATATTTCCCATTAATCCTAAGTCATCTTGCTGTGATGTCAAAATTAGTTATGTGGATGTCACAATTATGACTCTGATGTTGGTATTGTGATGACGTTAGGGAAAATTGCAAAAAAAAAAAATGCAAATCACCACAAATTAGATCACTATCGCAAAATGTCATCGCTATTCAACCCCAAATGTTATAGTAATTAGGGCAGTGAATGAAGAGGTGTGGGATATGTTTAATTTCTCTCTAGAATAATGCACAATAGTTAGCTAATTGACACCCTCTCTTTTGAAGATTATCAATGTTGAGAATTACCCCATGGAGGGTCATCCTTTAGAATAAATTTATGTTTGGTAGGATCAATGGGTGCTATGTTGTTTAGACTAGAGCCTAATTAGTCCCCAAGTGGGAGATTATTAGTTTGTGGTGACTAATCAAGGAGGTACTATACATAATAATTTTTTGGGGTTTAAAAAAAGTTTGGAATGTGGTTGATGTTGTGGCTGACATATGGTTGATATATGGCCGACATGTTGTAACCCTAAAAGTGAAGAAAAATACTCATATAAAAGGGCTAAGGGTTAGGTATCTTTCATTATGTGTGATGCAAAAATTGCTTCCTACGGCAGTATTGAGCTATAAGAAATTATAGATTGTAGTTAGGTTGGAATCACTAGATCATAATAATATTATACTTTCTATTTGGTGGATGTAGCCCAAGGTTTGGGTGAATCACATTAAATCTTGGTATTTTGTGTCCTTTTCTGTTTGATCTATTATTTTTTGATATTGTTTTATATTTTCATGTAATTTTTATTTTTGTCTGAGGTTAATCCTAACAAGTGGTATCAAAGATAGGTTGTTGTTGTTGTTTTCGAGTTATCCTCTGTAGGAAAGTCTCATGGTTAAGTGGGAATCTCATGATTGAGTGGGAGTCTCACGGTTGAGTGGGAGAAATGATAGATGAGGGTAAGCTAAAGGCTAACAAGTTTAATGGGAAAATTTTATAGTTATGGAAAATGCAAATGGAAGACTATCTTTATTAGTAGGATTTATGGAAGCCGTTGGATTGAAAATTCAAGAAATAGGGAACTATAACAGATGAGGACTGTGAGATTTTAGACAAAAAGGAACTTGGAAGAATTTGGTTATGCCTCACACCATCAGTGACATTTAACATTACAAAAGAAAAGATGATAGAAGAAACGATGCAAACCCTAGCAAAATTTTATGGAAAACCCTCTACTTCAAATAAGCTATTTCTCATGAAGTGTTTATTTAATATTAAGATGACAGAAGATGGATCTATTGCAAATCATTTAAATAAGTTTAATACGATTACTAGTCAGTTATCTTCTTTGGGTATTAATTTTGATGAAGAAATTAGGGCTCTCTTGATTTTGTGTTCTTTGGCTAAAAGCTAGAATGGCTTGGTAATCGCTATAAGTAATTCTATTTCTAGATCTAATACCTTAAAATTTGATGATGTGATTGGTCTTATTTTGAGTGAGGAATGTTCTAGCAAAACCTTAGTTGGATGTATATTAGGAAGTGCTTTGAACCCACAAAGCAGAGGTAGAATGACTGAGAGAGGAAACAATTTTAGCAATCATGGGAAATCAAGAGGAAAATCAAAAGGGAATATGTTTCAATTAAGAGGACCAAACATTTGCTAGTATTGTGTGAAACCAGGACATAAGAAGACAGATTTTTGGACTTGAAATAAAAGTGAAGGAGAAAATAAAGATGGAGATAAGGAGGCAAATGTGGCAAGTAACAAATCCAAAGAGGATGCTTTACTTTTGTCTTTAGAAAGTGTTGATGATTCATGGGTTTTAGATTTTAGGGTTTCATGTCATGCTACACCCCATAGAGGTTATTTTATTGGTTATGTCCAAGGGGATTTTGGGCTTATTTATTTGGGGAATAATGAATGCTATCAGATTCTTGGAAAGGGAAAATTTAAGATTAAGTTGCAGAATGAAAATCATTGGCTACTACATGAGGTAAGACATGTTCCAAGTTTGAGTAGGAATTTAATTTTACTAGGGAAACTCTATGATAAAGATTGTATATTTACTTCTAATCATAAAAATTGGAAGGTTTCAAAAGGTTTCCTTGTAGTAGAAAAAGATGTGAAAGTAGGCACCTTATATCTTTGTATAGGTCATATTTTTCCCTCTACTTTGATTGTTTCAGAGAAAAAGAATGTTGAGGAACAATTGCTACAATTGAGCAGGAAGAACAAACAATTGCTGTAGATTTAGATATAGTGTTATGGCCTAATAGACTTGGGAACAAGAGTGAGAAAGGTATGAAAGTACTTCATTCAAAGCAAGCATTGTCGAGTCTCAAATGTGGTAATATGCATTTTTTTCAAAGTTGTATGTATGGGGGAAAAAAAAAGTAGAGTGAGTTTTGTGAAGAGTGGGAAGGAAAAGAAAAGTGAGAGATTAGAGCTTGTGCATATAGATGTATGGGGAATAGCTCAGGTATCTTGCCTTGGTGGCTCTCATTATTATATTACATTTATTGATGATGCAACTAGAAAAATATGAGTTTATTTCCTTAGACAGAAATTTGATGTCTTTAGAACTTTTAAGAAATGGAAATGCTTGATTGAAAATGAGATTGGTAAGAAATTAAAATGTCTCAGATCTGATAATGGTGGTGAGTATTTCAGTCATGAATTTTAAGATTATTTCTTGACTAATTGTATTCATAGACAAAAAATTGTTCAAAGGACTCCACACAAAAATGGATTGGTTGAATGCATGAAGAGGACTATAACGGAGTGTGCAAGGAGCATGAGTTTGCATGCTAGGTTGCCCTTAAACATGTGGCTAGAGGAAATGAATACTATTGTATATCTAATTAATAGAGGTGCCTCTACTTCTTTGGGTTGTGGTAATCTAGAATAATCATGGACTGGTAAGAAAGTGAGTTATTCTTTTCTCAAAACCTTTGGTTGTCAAGCATTTTCTCATATAAATTTTGAAAATAGAACCAAGCTAGAAGATAAGTCAAAGAAATGTGTATTTTTTTGATATGGCATTGATGAATTTTTTTATAGGCTTTGGAATTTTAAAAATAATAAAATTGTAAGAAGCAATGATGTCATATTCAATGAGAAAGTGTTGTACAAAGATTTGTTATAGGAACATGAGAAGAAAGACGATGATTATGTAGTGTTGGATGATACTCTAAAAGTTGATGTTCCAACAATTCCTTATGATCTTCAACAACCGTAACAAAAAATACCACACACCCTAGTGAATGTTAGATGATCAACAAGGCTAAGTAGACCTCCAAAAAGATTTTCTCCCTCTTTGTATTCTATTTTACTTAGTGATGTTGCTGAGCCAAAATGCTATGATGAAGTTATGTAGGTGGATACTAAGATTCAATGGGAGTCTACAATTGTAGATGAAATGGACTCCTTGCTGAAAAATAAGACTTGGGATTTATGAAAGTTGCCTACAGGTAAAAGGGCCTTATAGAATAAATGGGTTTACAAGTTGAAAGAAGAGGATGGAGGTAAGAAAATATTTAAAGCCAAGTTAGTTGTAAAAGAATATGCATAGAAAAAAGGCATTGATTTTGATGATATTTTCTCTCCTATTGTGAAATTGATTTCTATCTATACTTTTTAAAGTATTGTGGATACTAAAGATTTTTATTTGGAGAAACTTGATGTTAAAACAACCTTTCTTCATGGTGATTTGGATGAAGAGATATATATGACACAATCATAGGGATTTGAGGTCAAAGGTAATGGGAACTTAGTGTGCATATTAAAGAAAAATTTATATGGCTTAAAGCTAGTGCCTCGACAATGGTATCTTAAATTTGACAGTTTTATGCATGAGCATGGATATAGTAGGTGTCATTTCGATCATTGTGTTTATTTTAGGAGGTTGGATGATGAAAGCTACATTAATTTATGTTTATATGTTGATGATATGATTGTAGCTGGGTCTAACATGGATCACATTAAGGGGTTGAAATGATATTTAGCACATTCATTTTATATGAAAGATTTGTGGGCAAAAAAACAAATCCTTTGTATGAAGATTTGAAAAGATAGAAAGAATAGGAAATTAACATTATCTTAGGCTAATTATATTGAGAAGGTGTTGTAACATTTCTCTATGGAGAATGCTATAGCTATCAGCACACCTTTACATAGTCATTTGATGTTGACTAAGGAGATGTGTCCAAAGACACAAGAAGAGGAGGATAAGATTTCCAAGGTACCTTATGATTTAGCCATAGGAAGTTTGATGTATGTTATGGTATGTACAAGGATAGATATAGATATTTCACATGCAATGGGATTTTTTAGTAGCTATATGAGTCATCTAGGAACAGAGCATTGGACTATAGTCAAATAGATTCTTAAATATTTGAGAGGAACATCCAGTGAGTGTTTACACTTTGGGGGCTCTACTAATAATTAACATAGATACATTGACTTAGATTTGGAAAGGGATATTGATTCCAAGTAGAGTACAATAGGTTATGTATTTATTGCTAGTGGGGTAGTAGTGAGCTAGGTTTCTAAGCTATAGAAGGTGAACACTTTATCAACTATAGAGGTAGAGTATATTGTTGCTACAGAGGCAACAAAGAAGATGATATGGCTTTAGTTCTTCCTAGAAGAATTGGGACACCCTTAAAGGGATAATCACATATTTATAGATAGTTATAGTGCCATTCATCTTGCAAATAATTTTTCTCTACATTTAAAGAAAAAACACATACAATTACAGTACCATTTCACTTGGTCAGTTTTGGATAATGGACAGTTAAAGCTAGAAAAAATAGATACAAATGACAATTGAGAAGATATTTTTACAAAGGTAGTAACAAGGGAGAGGTTAAACTGGTCTTTTAGACTGAATAGAATAAAAGAATAGTAGAGTCCAAGGTGGTTTTGATCGACTTGGAGCCCCATGTGGTAGCACTATTGCTATAGGATCAGTCTCCAAATGGGAGATTATTGTTTAGACTGGAGTCTAATCAATCCCCAAGGGGGTAATTATTAGTTTGTGGTGACTAATCAAGGAAGTGTTGTACATACTTGATAATTCTTTGGGGTACAAAAAATGTACTTTTGGGTTGTGGCTGATGTTGTGCCCAATGCATGGTCAACATATGGATGACATGTTGTAATCCTAAAAGTAGAAAAAAATTCTTATATAAAATGGTTTAGGGTTATGTATCTTTCATTATGTGTGATGCAAAAATTTCCTTCTTTGGTGATATTGAGTTGTAAGTGATTATTAATTGTAATAAGGTGGTAATCAATGGATCATAATAATATTGGAATTGTTGTTTGGTGGACATAGCCCAAGGTTTGGGTGAACCACATTAAATCTTGGTGTCTTATATTCTCTTTTGTGTGATTTATTATTTTTTGATCTTTTTTTATATTTGTGTGTAATTGTTATTTTTTTCTAAGGTCAATCCTAACATGCTAGACCTTCCTTCAATTCTTAGAGCCACATCCCCCCCCCCCCTGATAACAAAGGTAAGAAAATTTCACTATGAAGTCTCATAAGGAGGTAAGTCTCCATGCCAAAGAATCACAAACATGGCTGAAAGGGATGCGATAACTCTAGAGCAATTTCTACAGCTCCATAGTGAGCCTTGTCCTTGAATTCTCCTTATTATAAACTCTTTTCCATTTCCTATTAGGGGTTATATAGCTTAAAATCAAAGTACCATAATATCTAGTACAAGCCTCTCTCAAGGGATGGAATTTGGAGTGCATGAGAGGTTTATCTTGTATCCATTGGTCTTCCCATAAATCAATGTGATTTTCATTCCCAACCACCTAGTGAGTACCCATCTTCAAACTTTTATGGGTATGCACCACATTGTTTTAAATCTTTGAACTTTGGATATATTGGAACAAGTCCCCTTTAAGATACTTTGCTTTCAAAATATTGCACCAATTATGTAAAGGATTTATCAATCTCCATCCAAACTTAGTCAGGAGGGCCTTATTCAGATGTTCAATCCTTCTAAATTTCAATACCTCTAGGGCCCTATGCCGACACACTTTTCCCCAACTCACCAAACTCATTCTTGTCTTATCTTCTAATCTAGAGAACAATAAATTTATTTGGATTTTTTCAAGAGTATCCCTTTATCTTCCTGGGAGTTCAAAAATAGAGAGGAAGTACACTAGAATACCCTACAAAGAAGCTGAGAGAAGTAGGAGTTCCTCACACTACTTAGGATTTTTCCTTTCTAGCCTACAAGCTTCCTCTTAAAGAGATTAATTGGACCATTCTAGTATTGTGTGGATACTTCCCTAATAGTGAGTGGGGGGCAAGATGGGTATTTGAAAGACTTGCCTCCTAGCATTCTAGGATTCAAGTCACTTTTTTCCTCAAACTAGTGTCTGTGTTGAAAAACTAAAAAAAATAAAATTTCAATAATGTATGCATTGTCCTGAAACCTCCTCATAGTGATTCAAAATTACTTTTCACTCTCTAGCTTCATGGACTAAAGATATGAAAAATAAGAAGGTGTTGTCAATAAATTGATGGATAACCTATGGGGGACATAAAGATGCAATATTATTGCCTTTTATTCTACCACAATTAGCTAGGTTCATTAAATTTCTTCTCATAAAATATTCCATAATGATGAATAGGTAAGAGAATAGGGGGTCATCATGTCGCAGACCTTGAGAGGAGTCAAAGAATCTACCTAGGGACCCATTGAATAGAACCAAAAACTTGGTAGTATTAATAGCAACCCTGATAATCTTAATGAAATTCTCATTGAATCCTAACTTGATGAAAATATCAAAAAGAAATTCCCTCTTTCCTTTATCATAAGCCTTGGATATATCAAGTTTTAGGGCCATACCTAGATTCCTACTCCTCTCCATTGAGTGAATTATCTTAGGTGTGGCTATGATTGCATCCAAAATTTATAGCCTTGTGAAAAAACCATTTATGTGTGGGCTTTTGAACTTATCAAGTAGGGCTTGATGAGGTTAACCATAACCTTGGTGAGGAAATTGTAAATAATATTGCCAAGACTTATGGGTCTAAATTCTTCAAGATGTCTCAGGTCATCCATCTTAGGTATTAACACTATAAATGTATGGTTAAGTTTTTTTGGTGTTTGAAAACTACTAAACAACAAAGGCTCAATACCAAATAATAAACATCACATAATCTAAGGGTTAGCTATTTCTTATCAATAATTATGTGTGTAAACCATTTGGAACCAACTTCAACAAAACTACAATTGGCTTTCTACTCTTTAGGCTCTACAGAACCAAGGTGGGTATACCTAAGGGATGACTCAGATGAGAATTTCTTTACTTTCATTCTGATTGTCATCTTTCATCTCTAACATATGGGTAGTTTATCAATTTCTTCACATGTTCAGATGATATATACCCCTTACCAACTGATTAGGTCACAGTTCTTCTTGGATTTGCAAGAACTTCTAGCAATAACAGCTAACTAAAGCTAAAATATTTATGCAAACAAGTTTTGACCATCTTTGAGACTCTTCAAAATAGTGAAATAAAATTGATTTTAATTGTAGACTTAATTCTTATTCATGATATACCTATCTGCAGACTGAATAAATTGGATTAGTGCCTATCCCATTAGGATTCATAGTCTACTGCAATTTCTAGATCTGATTTGTTGCATTACAACAAATACTATCAGCAATTCTTACTAGAATTCATTCTTACATACATCCTTTCTATTACCATGGAAATCCCATCAAAGTCATTAAAGCCTTTAGTTAATTCATTGAATTAATAGCAATAATGAATTGACATACAATCTAAATGAATTGCAATCAATTAGATGAGCTTTACTTCACACAATATCAATTTTACTAGGTAACAACAAAGGAGACAAAATTCACCAAGAATAGCTATGGGGACAGCTATATTTTGTACTGATTTTCCTTGAAAATTGTATACAATTGTAGTACAACTCATAATGACTCTAAAAAGACACAAGTGTCACATGATATCAATGCATTCTCAGAAAATTTGCAAAGAAGATATATCATGAAGTTTTCTCAATAACTGGATGAAACCATACTTTATGTAATACTAAAATTGCATTAGAAATCAAACCATTCTCTAACCTTGGAATCTCACTTATATAATGTGAGACACAATAATATTCATGCATAGAGAATTGATAGGTTTCGTTTACAAAAGATATTCACAAAAATATATTTATAGGCTTTGAAAACACTATCATACTTACTCTGCAGTTCAAACATTTTTTCTTCTTCTTTCTTTGCAGTGGCCAAAAAAAACTAAGAGGTTCCTATGATCTAGGGATGCAAGCAGATATGACTTGCATTCTACTTGACATGTTGGTAGTCAATTCAATGAGATTTTTCCATGTGTACTTTTCCATCATTGCTGGCACTTCAAACTAGACCTACTGATTTCTGAGGACACATGTCATTGTGTTGCTTCCTCTCTATACATAAAGCACGAGCATGTTCTCATAGCAGAAAAGTGATGATCGTTGATTCTATTTTGATCAAATGATGGATTTTTAATGCATCACTTAAGAGTAATATGGTGGGCCCCCTCTTCATCTACTTTACTTGCTATGTCACTATACATAACACTCGAGAAACTCATGATAGTGATAAAGTGATGGCCATAGATCTGAGCTTGGTATGAGGGCAAGGAAACTGCATGACATGCATAGATTGTGGTGGTTACCCTAGTCACAATGTTGCATAGATTAAATAGTGCACATCTTTTCATAGGAAGGTAACACCTATCGTTGATCTGATCTTGATCCAATGATCAAAATCCTTCATCTAATTTTTGAATAGGGCATGGGTCCAAGTTACTAATGACATGAGGATATCCTATATAGCTGGTACATAAATCAATATTTTAATCCTAGTAACACTACCATGAAACTTAGCTCCCACCATATAGCCTACTTTTTGGCTAGGTGCTATGTCACTAATGGTGAAGATCATTCATTTTCTAATTGTGACATAGGGACCTTAGGTGTTCTTAGAATGTTTGGTGCATACATGTATCCAACTAGATGCTACTGTGTCCCAAAGTTTGCGTGACTCACATCTGATAAAGCATATATCTAGGACCCACCTTTTGAGCTGTTGCTACATTATCATTTTTTGTCAAGGTGTTATGTTGCTAATGATGAAGATAATTCATTTTTTGATCATGACATAGCGATTTCTGGTGTCTTGTTAAAATTTGGTGCCGGAAAGATAGATACCTATGAAATCATGATTATCCTAATTAGTTCTTCTGAAAGAACAATAAAATCACACGTCCACCATGCCACTTGGAAGTTTTCATGGTCACCAGGAAAATTAAAAGCTACCATCATTTGTATTTTTTGCTAAGGTGCCATGTCACTACCGATAAGGCACAAAGTTTTTTTGATAGTGACATAACAACCCATTAGAAAAAATAGATTTTGTCGACACCTTTTTCACTTCATTATTGATGGTTCATTTTCTATCTCTAACAACTCTAATTAGAAAAACATGACTGAACACTTCTGAAGCAATGCACTTTTTGATTGCCACACCTCCACTTCATGACACCACCACTCAATTTTGTGGTAGTTGCTATGTTACATAGGGTAAAACACTTGCATCTTTTGATACTAATGATGTCACTATCGTAGATCTTATAAGGATCAAATAGTATGCAACAAAAGGGAAAAGGGTTAGTTAAGGACATGAAATATTTGAACTACTCATGGAATATCTACATTTTAAAAGGTTTTTCTCCTGAATGAGTTCAAAAATAATGAGACCTAGGGTTTGACAATGGCTTTCAAAAGTTATCAAATTTGCAAGACAAAAAACCAGAAACCCTAGTCTCCAACAATGGACTTAATTCTAATTTTTTGCGTATTGATTGGGGAAAATTTTATTCTACAAAAATCAGATCAATAGTGGCTCTATCTAGGGATAATAGACTACCCAAGTCTATACAAGAATTTATAATCTATGGGTCAGCAAGCCATATACTTGACTTTAAAAATGACAACTTCTTCAGAGGGCATAGGAATAAAGAAACAAAAATAGGTAACAACATTGTACAAAGACATTTATAGGGATTTACAAAATATACAAAAGTATAAGGGAACAAGAAACCCTAGAGCTACTATTCATGGAAAACCAAATACTTTAGGAAAAGTATCTCTTCAAGAATTGTCCATGAATTGATAGTTCAAGAATATTCTCTAAAAAATCCTTGAGCATATAAAAGTCTTCTCCCCATGTATTTTCAATTGAATAGGGACCTAACCAAATAGGATCAAACTTACGATGTTTTCCTTTATCCTCAACTCTGGCATTCCACATTAAGACTAAATCTCCATCTCCAAACTTTTTGTTGACTGTCCTTTTATCATATAATGTCTTCACTTGTAGTTGTAGCTTTTGGTTCCTAAGAGATGCTTCTCTCCTGTCATCTGCTAGTCCTACAAGCTCATCTATCCTTTCTTGCATATCATCAATGATATCCTTGCCATATATTTTAATGTAGCTATACAAGCTCATTAAGTTATTCTATGGCATCCTTGCATCAATTCCATATACAATATCAAATGGGGCTACACCAATGGCTTTCTTCATAGTCACCCTATAAGCACATTGCATTATCTGTTAGAATTTTTTGAGGAAAGCTAAATCTAGAAATAATGTTATTTAGCAAAAAAATTATTGACAATTTTACTAGTTGCATTTCTTGTAGGGACTGCCTCTACCCACTTTGTAAAATAATCAATAGCAACTAAAATCCAAGAATAACCAGTGCTACATTTAGGACATATCTCACCTATGAAAGCCACACCCCATTGCTGAAAAGGTGCTTGAACCTCAACTAGTTTTAGTGGAGTATTATTTGAAAATTTCAATTTTCCAGCAAACCTTTGACAAGCATCACATTTCCTAACCATGATTTGAGCATCCTTAAAAGGGGATGGCCACCAAAATCTAGCTCTCATTACCTTGTGTGTAGTAGTCTTGGCCATATAATGTCACCCACACACTCTAGCATGAATTTCATTCAAGATTTCTTTGCCCTTTTCTTGATCAACACATTTTAGTAAAACTCCCTCAAAATTTCTCCACCACAAACTACCTTTGACAATTATGTACCTGACAGCTTTTAATTTAGTGCTTCTCTTCTCATTTTCAGTCAAGTGGGATGGGGCTTCCATGTGTTGTAGATAATGAATAACATTAGTATACCACTCACAGTGATCTATGTTGCATATATTAGATCTAAGATCATCTGTTACCATATTTATCTGATTAGCATCCAAATTAGATTGAGCCATAAGTTTAGCTAAACCTTGACCTCTTACCAATTTTTTTTATCTATATTTCATTGTTAAATTCTTGTATGTTGTTAATCCACCTAAATCTTCCACCTAAATCTTCTACCTAATACTTATTGTTGAGAAGAAATGTCCTTTATAACAGCACTAGATACAAATATAATGATAGTAGGACCTATCAAGTAGCATCTTAAAGCCTTAATAGCCTTTACCAGGGCATATGTTTATTTTTCATTTATCTCATACTTTAATTTAGTAGGCTCTAGTGACTTACTAAAAAATGCAATGGGTTGTTCATATCCTTCCTCATTCTTTTGTAAGAAAACTGCCACTACAGTATAGAAAGATGCAAAAGAGAATATGTGCATTGGCTTTGTATAGTCTGGGGTCCTCAAAATTGGAGCATTGTTTATGGAAATTTTAATATCGTAAAATGCTGGTGAAGGTTCACCATTCCAACTTATAGTGACTCCTTTCTTGAGAATTTTTGAGGTAGGTTTGCTAATCTCCACAAAGTTAGTAACAAACATTCTTAGAAAGTTAACTTGTCCAAAGAAAGATTGTATTCCTTTCACATTCTTTGGCTTTGGAACCTTATCAATGGCTACTACTCTCTTAGGGTCTATCTTCACTCTATCCTTTGATACTATATGCCCCAATAGCTTGCCTTCAGTTACCCAAGTGCACATTTCTTAGGGTTTAATGACACTCCATGTTCCAATGCTTTAATGAAAATCTTTTCCAAATGCCTATAGTGGTCTCTAGCCTTTTTGGAATAAGTTGTGAAGTCATCTTGGTACAAAAACATAAACTTGTTTATGTACTCATGGAAAGCCACATCCATGGCTCTTTGAAAAGTGCCACCAACATTAATCAATCCAAATGGCATTCTTACATATACATAAGTTCCCTAGGGAGTTGTAAATGTTTTTTTAAACTATTCTTCTTCTTTCACCAGGAGCTATTTATACCCTAAGAATCCATCCATGATAGACATGAGTTTAGACCCAGTTACTTGTTGTAACATAGCTTCCATGTTTGGCAACCTATAATTATCCTTTAAGGAGGCAATGTTCAAATTTCTAAAATCCACACATAGTTTGATATCTCCATTTTTTTTTCTAATAGGTACCAGATTTGAGACCCAAGTGGAATGTTTAATAGGTTTAATTATCCCTCCATCCCTTAACTTCATCAATTCCTTTTTCATTTTTGGGGCTAGGGTGTGATTGACTAGTCTCAACTTTTTCCTAAAAGACTTTACATTGACATGTTGAAAGAGATTTTCTCTATAAGCTTTTAGGTCATCATATGACCATGCAAAAACATGTCTATATTTTTTGAGTAGGTCAATCAAAGGCTTTCTAATTTTAGCTGACAAATTCTAACCAATATATAATTTCTTAGGGGCCTCATTAGTACCTAGATTTATCTCATCTAGTTCTTGAGGTTTACAATCTTTAGCCCCAAGCCTTACCCTATATTTGTTATCAAACATGTTCTCCAAAATAACCAAACCTTTAGGTACCTTAATAGTTTTCAATTGTATGACCTCTTGACCAAATATTTCTTCCTTCCCATCTATGGTTTCAACCAAATCACTACAATCCAACTCTTGACCATGGTATTTATCTTCATTCAACAAGAAATTCACAATGTCTTTGCCATCTTCAAAAACTTGTCAATGTTCAACATTATTAGGTATTGAGGATCTATTATGGACCTCAATCTGTGAGATTCTTATAAATGATGCCTCTTGTGACTTAATTGCTACATTGGCTCATAAGTCATCCATATTATTATGAGTCCTATCTCTCCATGAAATACCAAATGCATCAGAGAACCCAATCTGATCACAAACAACATTTCTATATTGTTTCAACCTCTTATTTTTGGATGCATATGTCCCATTTATCTATGAGATGACCAATTCAAAATCACCTATGACATGAAAATTCTTAATTCCATGGTGGGATGCAACCTTCAATCCTAATAGTAGGGCTTCATATTAGGGCGAAAGAATATCTAAAAGTATTCTTTTCAGGAAAAAAAAAACTACCCTTGCCCCTGCACCTTCTTCAAAAATAGCCCCATCAAAGAACATGGTCCACAATACTGGTGAATCTACACAACACTCAACTTCATGTTTGATCTTAGTAGGAAACTTCTCAACTTCTTCGATAATTATTTCTGCTCTTAATGCACTCACAATGGTTTCTAAAAAGCAAGCAACATCTTTATCAATTTCTTCCCCCAAAATATGACTAACCCTTAGATCTCTATTTACCTTCACAGGCTTATCTCCTATGTGAAAGGTGGCATTGGTTAGGTCACATTGTAGGCTACCTCCCATAGTAGCACTCCATTATCTAGAGAGTAACATCCCATAATGTGGAGTAATATCAACTACAAGGATTGACATGGTCAACTCTACCTCAGGGTATGCAGCTAACTTAAATGGTAAAGCATTTATAGTACCTATGACTAGAACTTCTATAGCATCCATGCCCCCTACATCTACCTTTCTTATTGTCTACTTTCAACCCTAAGGCTTCCATTATTTTGAATGGCATAATGGTCTTAGAATCTCATGAATCTATCATGCAATTCTTTAGGGTTTTTCCTTTTATAATTAGACTAAGAAAAAATGGGTCAATGTCTTCTATATATGCTACTAATGAATCGTCCAAGAACATTTTGGGAATCTTAGACATAATACCACTATCTTCTACTACCAATGGTGTTTTCTGAATAACATTTTGTCCTATGTTGTTGTTATTATCTCCTATCCCTCCTAACCATGACAAGGCTTTTCTCTTATGTTCTTTAATTGTAAACAATTCAAATAAGGGCACTTTCATAGTAATTTTATGATAACATGGATATCATGTCAATAGGATCAAATATAATGGGTTTTACAATCATACCTAGAGTAAGAGCTTTTTGAATAGTAGGTTTTATCATTTGTTTAGTAGTATCAGATCCTGATCCCTTTTCTTGCACAATTGCTTTTGTTGTTTCATTTATTTCAAATTGAACTTTCTTCTTGGGTTCCCATTTCTTGGTTTTGATTTCTTTGGTCTTAGTTTTCTTTGCATTAGCCATCTTTTCTTCATCCTTCATTTTATTTGTAATATCTTTAATAACTATCCTAGAAGGCTTCCCAACATCATTGTTAACTATGTGATTTCTGAAATTGTAATTACAATGTACTTGGGAGATCAGCAATGTAGTGATCCTATCAATTTCCTCTTTGGTAGGCATTCTCAAGTTCACATGACCAACTTCAAAAGATGTAGCACATACCTAATTTTCATAATACCCTTCATTGTCTAAAAACACTTCTTGATGATGTAATTGATAAGTAAGTTTCTTATCTTCAAGATAACTTTCTATTTCTTCCAAATCAGAATCCACATAGTCATTGCACATGCTCACCATATTACAACTTACGTCATCATGTCTTTTTTCTTCTTCATCCTATTCATTTTGTGCACTATGGTCTGAAGTAGATGATTGAGCAATAGCACAATACTTAAAACAATGAGGTGACTGAAAAATGATACACCATGGCACATCATCATTCATATTAATAGAACTCCTCTATAGAGGATCTTGTGTACTCTTATCTTTTATATTATGGTTTTGGCTAAGGATTGGCTTACCATCCTTCATTTGAGTGGTATAAGGATATTTATACATTCTGGGTTGTCTATTGAAATTGGTTTTATTCACTGGGGCTTTCTCACCAAAATTTGGCTTGTATGTATTGAAAGTAGTTGGGTTCATCCTTTTTAACAAGTCCAATACCTGGCCTATTGTGGGTTCTTCAGTTTTCTTTCTAGTAGGGTTTTTATCAGCATCCCTTTTGTTGTTAGTCTTGGGATTGAATAACTTTGGATCATCTCTCCTTCCCAGCTTGCCAAATGCTTTCCTATTTTTTTCAATATTCACTACAACCTTATAAGAATTCCTCAAAGATTTGGGATTTTTATCCCTTAACTAGTAAGACATCTTGCTGTCAAAAGCATTAAAATAAGTTGTAAGAAAAACATCCTCATTTAGCATCATAACCTAGAATAATTTATACATACCCTTTTGGAATCTTACATTGAAATCAAATGTGGATTCATTAGGGTTTTTCTTGATGTTATTGAAATCGTTCAACATAAATGCAACACTAGTATTATCTCCATATTGTTCTTTGAACAAGCTTTCCAAATCACTCCATGAACCAATGTTGTTAGTAGGTAGTCTTCTGAACCAATCCTATGCATCTTCAGTCAAGGAATGAAAAAAAAAATCATCACCATGTCCTCATGTTCAACCTCAAAGTCATTTAACATGTCTATTAAAACTCTTAAATGCTCGCACAAGTAACAACATTATTCCCAAAGAACTTGACAACTTTATCTCTCAAATCAAAAGATATAGGGTGTGGGGAACTAGGAGTACCTACAAATGACATTTGTCTATATTTATCCATGTAGATAGGTTTCTTCTAAAAACCAACAACATTCAAGGTGGTTTCCATATTGGCTTGGTTAAGAGCAAAACTCTTAGATTGTTGGGTTTGGCCAAAAGGAACTTGAGTACTAAGAGTGGATGATGAGGTAGGGGTAGCTTGAAGTGTTCACTGAATTGAAATTAATGGACCACAAGCTAGTATAGGAGTTACAGTTGGGATACACAAATTTGGCCATGAAGACAATGTAGAATTAGACTTTATGAACTAGATTTTCCTACTAATTTCTGTGGCTTGGGCTTCATTCTCAACCCTTTCAATTTATTTTTTGAGATCTTCTTTCTCCTTCCTAGCCTTTTCCAAGTCTAGGTCCAACTTAGACATGGGAGGGTTTATGGATTTTCTTGGTAGAGCTTGGGGTTCATTTATTTGGATTCCTATAGTTTTGCCTTTGCCTTGTAAGGAAACTCGGGTGCGGAAAAAGCTTCCTACACTAATCTCATAAGAAAAGTATGATGCAAATCCTATTAAAATCTTCTACACTTATAGATTCAATATCATGTAAACAACAATATTGTAGCCAACCATGCATACAGGAAATAGACAAAGAAAGGAACACATAACACAAGGATTTTTTGGTGGAGAAAAACCTTTTCAGTAAAACAACCCCACCCCTTTAGAACCTGCATAATGTATTATCTTCAACATGAGGTTACAATACACTTGCAATGCAAGTTCAACATCAACAACAGAAGACTCGAGTAGCTACTCGTAGTACCAACAATACACCTTTTTCACGTTGCTTCACAACCCTAAAAACACTTATAACATGTGCTTCAGTTTAGGGCTACTCCCAAAAGGTAAACTGTATTAGGGTTTTACCATTCTCTTAGAAAATAGGAACCCCAAAAAATCTTAGTTGCCACATGTCTTCAGCTATCATTGAATCTTTCTAACATAGCTCTTACGTGTCATAGGAATTCGTCATAACCATTTTAGTCATGATCTCCTTACACACAATTCAAGATGTCGACACATCAACATTATTTGCAAGAAATACATTTTACAAAACAAATAATAAGAATAGGAATTATACAAGGTTGAGACACCTTATTCCTAACATGCCTTTATCAATAGATTTCACAATAGGTTCTGTAGGGTTGACTTGAATGGGCTTGTAAGCTTGGACTTGAGTAATTCTTCAACCTTAGTTCTTAGACTATCTACATTTTTGAAGAAATTAGCATGAAGGTTCTATAGGGTCAACTTGAATGGGCTTGTAGGATTTGACTTCAGTAATTCCTTAACCTTAGTTCTCAGACTATCTACATCATCGAAGACATCAACACGAGGATTTTAAGTTCTTTCTTCTAAATTCTTGTTCTATTATTTTAAAACAACCATCCTTCTAAGTAGATTATCTCTTTCCACAATGGCATCTAAGGTGCCTTGTTCCTTTTCCTTTTCTAGATGAATGTGCTTTACTTCTTCCTTAGCAAACTGATTCTTCAAAAATCCTATCTAGGATTACAATTCTTTAGGATCTGTAGAAGTTGCTTCTGAATCAACAGGGTCATCCATGTCTATAAGATTAGGTTCAATGTATGGGGATGCCCTGGGATTAAAAGCATCTCCAAATGAACTCTTGAGTCCTAACCTATGATTTATTTCAACTATCAGATCTGGTCTAGGGGATCTATTCCCTATTGGTGACATATCCTTGTCCTGGTATGTTCTTTCATTTGGTAATGGGGTACTAAATATTTCTCCTAAGATTCTTGTAGTTTTTGATTTAGAACTGAGTGAGGAAGACTCTCTCCCTACCATTGGTTGGTATTGAGAATTAACTGATACACTACCTCTTAGTTTCCAAGTGGGGTTTGGGTCTGTCCTTTTCATGTTCAAATTATTCCTACCACCCTAAGATAAGTTAGTATACATTTTTATATCATGATTAGATCTTATGTAAGATCTTGTGTTTTTACTTTTATTAGCCACACTCACTATTTATAAAATTAGCACTAGCTTTCAAAACCTTGACTGAGTCACCACCCTATTCTAGGGAAAATATGACAAAATATCTCCTATCTTTAAGGAAATGACAAAAGATGATATATTATATACAAATGCACAGCAAAACCAATCACACAAAGCATAAGACTATAACTTTTCTTTGTAGGATAAGACACACGAAAAGGGTGTATATGTCAGTGTGCATATATGTGGCTTTCCTTTTCTACAAAACTCTCAAGGCTTGTCAAAAGACCTAAAAAAAATGTACACAATATGACCAAAAAATCATATTACTTCTCACAAATAGATTACATAATCCCCAGTAGAGTCGCCAATTTGTTGATGTTTGAAAAGTACTGAATAACAAAGGCTCAATACCAAATAATAGCACTCACATAATCTAAGGTTTAGCTATTTCATATCAATAATTATGTGTGTAAACCATTTGGAACTAACTTCAACAAAACCACAATTGGCTTTCTACTCTTTAGGCTCTGTAGAACCAAGGTAGGTATACCCAAGGGAGGACTCAGAATGAATGTTGCAGTATGAGAATTTCTTTAGTTCTAGTCTGATTCTCATCTTACATCTCTAACATATGGGTAGTTTATTGATTTCCTCACACTTTGAGATGATATAGACCCCTTACAAATAGATTAGGTCACAATTCTTCTTAGCTTTGTAAGAACTTCCAACAATAACAACTAACTAAAGCTAAAATATGTTATGCAAACAAGTGCTGACCATCTTTGAGATTCTTCAAAACAATGAAATAAAATTGATTTTGATTGTAGGTTTGATTCTTGTTCATGATCTACAGGTATCTAAAAATTGAATAAATTGGATCAATGCCTATCCCATTGGGATTCAGACCCTACTGCAATTTCTCGATCTGATTTGTTGCATTACAAAAAATACTATCAACAATTCTTACTAGAATTCACTCTTACATACATCCTTTCTATTACCATGGCAATCCCATTAAACTCATTAAAGCCTTTAGTTAATTCATTGAATTAATAGCAATAATGAATTGATATAAAATCTAAATGAATTGCATTCAATTGGATGAGCTTTACTTCACACAATATTAGAATAACCAAGTAACAAAAAAGGAGACAAAATTCACCAAGAACATATATGGGGACATCTTTATTTTGTATTGATTTTCCTTGAAAATTTTATATAGTTGTAGTACAACTTAGAATGACTCTAAAAAGACACAAGTATCACATGATATCAATGTATTCTTAGGAAATTTGTAGAGAATCTCACTTATATAATGTGAGATGCAACAAGCTTCAGTCTTTCAGAACTGGTAGGTGTCCTTTACAAAAGATATTTACATACATTTTTCACAAAAAGAAAAAATTGTGAGTAAAAAAAGGACTTATACATCAAAATATTCATTTGGTAGGTCCCCCTTCTGTTACATCCTCTCATGTTGTTTATCTCTTGATTGGTTGCTATTCTGACTCTTCTGTGTATGTAGCTATCAGACTTGGTAGTGATGTGTTAGTCTCTAATTTATGTAGCTTCACCTCCACTCTGGCATTTTCACTCATATCATCATGTGTTACCAAGGTAATAGTTACACTTGGTTCTATTTTTGCTATGTTATCCAATTAATCCATTGTATCTTTCACATTAGATGATTGCCCTTCATGTATTTCTTCATCATCAATTTCAACTTCCTCTAACTATTCACCAGAAGCAATATCTATTGTCCACTTGTCATAAAGTGTATCATTGGGCCAATCAAAATGCAAAATATCCTATTGCTTCTTGATAACATACTCAGCTTCATTGTCAATATCATCAAATTCTTGTTTCAAAGAATCAAAGAATATCTAGGCTTTCACCATTTCTTCTATTTTGATGGCCCAAGATGCATGTCCTATTTCATTGATGAGTTTATTCATTCTTAGACAAAACAAATCATCTAATTCCTTAGCCCATTCATCTTTGTTTCTTAATTTATTCTTCCTATCTATAGCACAAGGGAATAAATCAAATTTTTGGCTCTTGTACTTTCTCAAGTAGCCCACTATTCTTCTCTATAGATGAATTGTTATATTATCAAATTCTCAAAGATCAATAACAATATCATAAGTTTTTTCAATTTGATCATGTGAAAATTCTACAACAAAGTAACACAAAAATGTCATTTCTTTCCTTCTTTTTACCCATTAATTCACAATAGGCTTCAAAGCCTCATCATGGGCTTTAAATTCATCCCATATATTTATTATCTTTGTAAGCTGATCATAAAATAGTGGCCATTCAATTTTATCCCTCAAATATGTGAGAGCTTTTCTCAATTTATCCTCATACTATACATTCATTTCTACATATGATGCCCATAACTTTCTTTTTTCTTCTTCAAAGTCTTCAGCAATGTAATACTATGGCCTTTGTTGGGTATCTGGCTGTTCTATGAGAGGAGTAGATTTAAAAGGTTCCACTGGATGATGGGGATATGTTATTCTTGGCCTTGTAGACCTCCCCATTACTTTTCTTTCAAGTTCAATACTCTTTTTAACTTCTTTATTATAGGCTTCCAAAACACTCTCATACTTATTCTACATTTCAAACATTGTTTTTTCTTCTTTCTCTATAGTGGCCAAAAAAAATTGAGAGGTTCCTACACCCATATGAGCTGCATGTACATGGGATGTCTTTGCTACTCTTCTCACAATGATATTTCCCATTAATCTTGAGTCATGTGGCTATGATGAAATAGCCCTAGATCCCTTTCTCAATGACCATATAACTAGAGTAGCCTGGTCTTCATTGAATGCAATCCCTATGAATTCCTTCTTGCTTGGGTCTTGCACATCCAATTTATTTGAAATAGAATTAAAAATCAAGGCATTGACTATGTCCCAACTGGTTAATAATAAAATATTTGAGGCTTTAACCATCTATCTCCCCTCTTCAGGGGTTATATTTTTGAATTCCTGCCTCATCTTTTCTTTTATTTGATCTTGCAAGGCTACCTCCTCTAGATCGGGATGCTCTGTTCTTAGCTTAGTACATCTTTCTTTGAACTTGCCCATTTTGGTTCTCCATGCAAACTGGCAAAAGGCCCTAGATTTAAAAAAATTATCATCTGACAAAAACTGTTGACTTTCTTGCTCTAACATAGGGTCTAATTCCTTTCCTCTATAATCTACAATTGTCAACTCAAAACTTGGCACATAAGGCTCTTGGGGGTTTCCTTTATCTATTTTAGACTGAGTAACAAAAAATCCTCCTTGAGACTTGAACTATTCAATTTGTTCTCCAATGAGTTGTGAAAGTGAGTATTCTTCAACATAAGGATCTTCCTCCCTTATTATTTTCCACCTCTTAGGGGAGGGCTCAGGAGGCCTCTCTTCCCAAACAACACTAGCGGACCTAATTTTTTTTTTTTGTTCTCCACAGTGGTCTTTTTATTCTGAATGATAGTATAACTTGACCACTTTTGGACAGTTAATTGACCTACCCCTATGTTGGGAGTAAATCCCACTTTTTTTATTACCTCCCTAGCCTTAGCTAGCAAGGAGTTAATAAGAATTTTCTTCTTCTCATTCATGGTTTCCATCATTTTAGGAAAATTGAGCATAAGCTTATTTATTCTATCTGCAGTTGTAATAGCATTACTTAGAGGACTATAATCTGCATCAAAACAATGAATGAAATCCAAAACTTTTGAGAAAACTCTCCATTTTTCCTTCTTAGTCTCCTACTCTTGAAGGGAGTATTCATTTCTTATTATATCTTTAGGAAAATAGAATTCATGATCAATTTTACCAGGCTTAATTCTATGTCTAAAAGCCAAATTATAAAATCACTCAATGTCACAAAAATGAGGGTGAGAAACAACCATCTTATATTGATCCAAAATCTTGTGTAGAGAAAGCCAACCCCCTTTTGTGATAACAAATTGATGGGCTACTTTTCAAGTGGGGAATATTGACCCTCTCTACCTTTTCAACAAATAAGTTTCCTCCAATACTCCTAGCTGCCACAAAAATTTAGCTATGCCTACCTTTAAAGGCACTTGGTAAGGTAATACATGGGGGGTACCTCTGATACCATAAATTCTAATGATAGTTAAGACTGAATATGGGATGATGTCTCCTTAATTGTGTGAAACCTTCAAACCAATAGGATTGTCTAGGGTCCTAATAAGACTTTCCAATGCCTTGGGTATTCTAGGATTGTCACTTAATAATAGGCACCTCAATTTGGAAGAAAAATACCTACCAAACCTAACAAAACTAGCCTTGTCTACCTCCCAAGTCATATCTACACTCCATAATTGGACCGGCAATGCTTCCCCATCCTATTCCTTTTTTAATTTATTCTCTTTTCCAAAATATGTTACTCCTTTGAAAAAAAAAACATGTACATTATTAAAGAATAGTGGCCAAAAATCTTTTCAATTTTTCCTTTCACATTCCCAGCCAAACTATTATAGATTTCTTTAGCTAAATAAGAAGCAAAATAAAAAAAATTGTCCACACCAAAAGAGTAAATCTGAGTAATCATGTACATAAAACTCATGGGCATAAAATCCTCTTCATCTTCTCCAAAGACTTTACATAGAGTCTTATATGCCTCCACAACCTTGGTATTTAAGTATGCCCTTTTGAAAGGTTCCCTAGAGGATATTGTTATTGCTAGTAGAGTTCCTATTTTGCCTATATGTGCCCTCAATGCTCCTTGCCTAACTACATCCTTCTTTGACATGTATTCCTTTTCTAATCCTTTCAAATCAATGGGGACATGATAATCACTGAGAGGCCCTAAACCAAATACCTGCCTAATTTCCTCTGGGCTAATAGTGACCAGAAACTCACCATCAATTCTTCTTACCACTCTAATTTCTTGGTCATAGTTTTTTACCACATCCTCAAGGAGGTCATAATCCATAAAGATACTTGGAACCACTAATTTCGCTAAGTCAAAGTTCCAAATGTTGGCATGTCGGGCAAACAAACTCCTCTCTAAAAACTATTTTTTGAATAAATCCAGACCAGTTTGAGAAGTATTAGTATCTCAGACCCAATTCCCCTTGTCATATAATACATCTCTAACTCTCAGCCTAGGGTTTAATGAAGTTAGCTTTTTAACTTGTATAGTCTCAATGGTGGATTCAGGGAGCAATTCGAGAAAGTCATCCTGGATATTCCTATCCAAATAATTATCTTGCCTAGAAAACACCTTCTTTAGAGGAATCTTGATTATAATTTGTAGAAACTGATATGCTATAGAGGTTATAGTATATAAGTATTGACCTAATTTTTCTCTTGTTCTTCTCTATGATTCTACAACATCTTCTAAACAATGGAAAACTACTTTATGCTCTGGTCAAGCTCAACACAATACTCTTAGCAATTTCTTCTGCTTACGAAACTTGAAATCTTTATTCACATGATGTGGAAATGGTGAAATCTCCTATAATATACTCTATTTTTTCTTGCATTCAAAGCTTTCATTCCTCATAAATGAATAGAATAACACCACCTTCTATGTTCAAACTTACACCATTCATCTTTGAAAAATCCTATGATCCAGGGATGCAAGCAGAGATGACTCACATTCTACTTGACATGTTGGCAGTCAATCCAATGAGATTTCTCCATGTGTACTTTTCCTTCATTATTGGAATTTCAAACTAGACCCACTAATTTTTGAGGACACGTGTCATTGAGTCACTACCTCACTATACATAAAGAGTGAGCATGTTTCCATAGTGAGGATGCGGCAATCATTGATTCTATTTTGATCAAACAATGGATGTTTAATGCATCACTTAAGAGTAATATGGTAGGCCCCCTCTTCATTTTCTTTACGCAATATGTCACTATACATAACACTCGAGCAACTCACCATAGTGATAAACCAAATGGCCATAGATTTGAGCTTGATCTGAGGGTGAGGAAACTACATGATGTGCATAGATTGTGGTGTGTACCCTAGTCACTATGTCGTATAGAGTAAATAGTGCACATCTTTTCATAGCGAGGTGGTGACTATCATTGATCTAATCTTTGATTTGGAACGATCATAATTCCTCATCAGATTTTTGAATAGGGCATGGGTCTAGGTTACTAATGATGTGAGGATATCCTGTCCAGTTGGCACATAAATCAATATTTTAATCCTAGTTGCACTACCATGTAACTTAGGTCCCATTGCATGCCTACTTTTTGGTTGGGTGCTATGTCGCTAATAGTGAAGATCATTTATTTTTCAATCGTAACATACCAACCTCAAGTATACTTAGAATTTTTTATGCATACATGTATCCAACTGGATGCTACCATGTACCAAAGGTTGCATGACTTACATCTGACAAAGCATATGTCTAGGACCCACCTTTTGAATTGTTGTTGCATTATCATTTTCTTTCAAGGCACTATGTCACTAATAATGAAGATTGCTCATTTTTCGATTGTGACATAGCAACCTTCGATGTCTTCTTAAGATCTAGTGCCAGAAAGATAGATACCTATCAAATCATGATTATCCTAATTAGTGCTTCTAATAGAATAATAAAATCGCATGTCCACCATGCTACTAGGATGTTTTTATGGTCACCAGGAACATTAAAAGCTACCATCATCTATATTTTCTATTAAGGCACCATGTCACTACTAGAAAGGCATAGAGTTTTTCCAATAGTGACATAGTGACCCATTGGAAAAAGTAGATTCTATTGACACCTTTTTCACTTCACTATTCATATTTCCTTTTTCAGCTCTTAGAGCTTTGACCAAAAAAATGTGACTAAACACTTCTAATGTAATGCACTTTTTGATCACCACAACTCCATTTCATGACACCTCCACTCAATTTTTCAATAGTTCCTATGTTGCATAGGGTAAAACACTTGCATCTTTTGATAACGATGATACGATTGCTGTAGATATTATAAGGATCAGATGATATGCAACAAAAGGGGAAAAGGTCATGTAGGGGTGCAAAATATTTGAACTAGACATGGAATATTCACATTTTAAAAGGTTTCATGCCCAAATGAATTCAAAATGAACAAGACCTAGGGTTTGAAAAAGGTTTGAAAAAGCTATCAAATTTGCAAGACCAAAAACTAGAAACACTAATTTCCAACAATGGACTCAATTCTCATTTTTTGTACCTTGATTGGGGAAAATTTTATCCTACAAAAATCAGACCAACAAGTTCCTTCAAAAACTTTCCTATTTTCACAAAGTCATTCACAATGTGAATAATTTCATACTTAATAATCTCCTAGAGTTCTTGAAAAGAAGGCCAAGGGAAACCCATCAAGTCCTAAGGCTTTGTAGTGGTTCATACTAAACACTATCTTTCTCACCTCCTCCTCCTTTACCTTACTAGTCATGGCCTCATTCATTTGGTCACTCGCCATCGGGTTCATTGACCTTCAAATATTTTCCTACTTATTTCTTCTAACTTGATTATATGGGGGGTTGTAGATATCCTAGAAATAGTTATTGACCCAATCATCAATACCCTGCACCTTCGTTATTTCATGACCATTACTGCCCACTAGATAGTTTATGGTGTTCATCTATTGTCTTCTTGAGGCTGATCTATGGAAGAAGGTTGTATTCCTATTACCCTCCTCCAACGAATAAACCTTAGATCTTTTTTGCTAGAAGATTTCCTCCCATTTTAAAAGAAACTTCCACCTATCATGGTAATCCCTCTCCTCATATTGATGTTTTGGGGATGAATTACCTTCTACCAAACATATATGAAGAGATTCTAACATCGTAGTAGTCCTCTTTTTCTTGAAAATGTTTCCAAACAAAATTTTCTCTATCCTCCAACCTCCTTGCTAATTCTTTCAAGTTTCTTAGCTATATGGAACATACCCTTTCCTTCAATTAGATTATTCCACCATTGGGCAATACAATCCTTGAACTCTAGGGGTGAGTACCACATGACATCATACCTAAAGGACCTACATCTATTAGTTTGATTCTATGTCCATGAGAAAAGTAGCATAGAGTCATTTAAGATGGTCCTCAGATCCACCTTTAAGGAGGTATGTGGGAGAATGTCCTAACCAACCAAGATGAGCACTTGGTCAAGTCTAACCTAGATCAGATTGTTCCCAACTCTATTATTTTACCATGTAAAATAAAATCCTTGAAGGCCAATATATATCAAATAATTCCTCCTAAGGAAGCCCTCCAAGTCATGCTTACTCTCAAAAAAGGCCTCTAGGCTGTCCATTTTCTCCGAAGGGTATAGAGGAGTGTTAAAGTATCCCATACACAAATTTTTATCATGCCTCATCAAATCTACTACTTTTGTTGCCTTATCCCAGACTGCTAGCCTACCATTGTAGGTATTGGGGACATATAAGTTAAACAAATTTCAATTAGCATCTTGGGAAGTAAAGTCCATTACCACAAAATGGGTATTGAGGAGGATCACCTTGCCCACAATCTTGTCCAAATTCTAAAGTGTCTCTATGCCACCCAAAGCACCATTTGCACCATGATAGAGGAATCTAGCACTTAGTTAGATGTATTCAACCACTCTAGAGAACACCTGCTCTATCATTTTCACTTCCTACAAAAGTATCATGTCAATATTAAGTTCAATGATCTTTTATTTAACATCATACTGCTTCCTCAAGTTATTAAGCCCTCTCACATTCTAGGATATTATCTTCATCTTTTGTGTGGTTTAATTTCAGCTAAGCTTTTTGTTTCCCCTGTGCTATTTATTTATTTGTCTCCTTCTAATAGAGGTTCTTAGTTAAAGGTCTCACCACCCTCCATATTAACCCACATCAACCTTTTTTTCCATCTCTATGCTTCCTCTTAGTGATAGTCCATTCAACTTCATTACTTAGGTAGTCAAGATTTGTACCCATATGGGTAGCGGAATGCATTTTAACAATACCTAGGAGTGAGACCACTAGGGTTCTATTTTCTGATTTGTGAGTCATTCCCCTTTCTTGAGGATATGTTGTAGGGATCAATGTTCTCAATTTTATCATCCTCTTTAAGTGGGTTCAACTGTCCTTCCCCAGGTTGGGCCATTTGCATGGAATGAACTTTAACAATATCCCCTTCCTCATGCTACATCATTACCTTTTTCCTAGGTGGAAAAATGATGATTTCCTTTACTTGTTCATCAGTACCCTCCCCCATAGGGGTCCTTACTATATCCTTCTCCTTACTGAGTGCCTCCTTTAGCTCTTGAAGTTCCTCAAACTCGCTTGAGTCCATCATTCTTATCAGTTCTGTATTCCTCTAGGGTATGATTTGGTTTCTAATTTCTACAATTTTTGAACTTTCTAGCACCACCACCACTCTAGGTGAGGAGACTTTATCCTTGAGTTTATCACTCTTTTACATTCAACAATCAAGTAACTGAACATATTACATCACTCCTTTTAAATGTTAAAAGAGTAAAATAGTTAGCATTAAAATATGAAGACAACCATGTTGATCTTATATTATTTATTTAGGTTAAGAATATTTTCTCTTCCATGCTTGAGATGTCTAGAATGAAATAACAAAAAATGAGTGTCATTATGTCATTCAAGCCATATTACAAATTCCAGATAAATTTTTTTCTAAGAAATAACAAGGAGCAATTGTCACTATACCACACCATTTAAGTCATATGACAAATTCTAGATAGAAAATATCTTGTATAATATTTTCTTTCTGTTTAATAGTAAACCAAGATGAAAACCATGATCCTAGCTGGGTTAAATAAAAGAAGAATTCTTAAAATAGAAATATTTAGCTGGTAGCTATTTAATGAAGTCTAGTTGGGCTATTAAGCATAACACACTTCACATTGGATGATTAATGTTAATTCCATGACGTCCTAACTAGGTGGTGAACCCTCCATGGATCATTGCCTAACTCTTTTGTACTTTTAATCAACTACTTTATTATTACAACTTGGAATCTTTGTCTAGCTTACAAATACAATATAGTGCCCTACATTACAAAAGAAAAGAAATATATAAAAGGAGAAATCACAAAATATATAAACTTATCTAACACTAGAAAAACTAATGCAACCACCTCTCCCTTCTCATAAAACCTAAAAACTATATTACTAAATAGGGGGAACATACTAGAGGTAAGCTGTACTGTAGTAGACACCCTTGACAACACAAATATTTTTAAAAATTTACACACAACTTCATTGTGGAAAAAAAAAATCTTGTACAAATTTATCTACTAAAATGCATACTAGTAATTTGTCAAAATTTGAAAAATTAAAAAATTAAAGATAACTTTTAATAGTAATTCCAAAAGAAAAAAAAAATTCAAATTTTAAATCGCTTTTCACTTTTGATTAGAGGGAATTTGAGAATCATATGAATGTGTAGAATAGATCAAAAAAGTCTAGAACTATTCACAAGATATTTAGGAACAATTTGGAACACTCAAGTGTGTTTTCCTAGAACTACAAAAAGGCATTGGGAGTATTTAATTTTTTTGCCACCACATTTACTCATGGCAACTCTAGATCAAAATGTGCATTTTATCTTTCCAATCATAGCCTAGCCAATAAAAATAAATTAGAAAGTGTTCATATTTTTAAATTTCCCTTTCTTTACTGGCTAGAATATTTTTTCCTTAATTTCTTAATAGAAAATAACTAAAATCCCTAGCAAAAAGCACATGAACCAATGAGAAAATAAGAAAATTAAATAGAAATATAATAAAAAATCTTTATGCACTACAAACTATAGGATAAACTCCATTGACACATTTTGGAAAGCAAGATTAATTGACATCTTGCCTCTCATCATTTATATACCACATGGACTAACAATTTCAAAGGAACTTCACATGGACCAACAATTTCAATCTTTGGAATTTCACTATTTTTAAAGTGAACAATTAATTAGATTGAAGCAATTGGAAACATTAGTTCCTTATCAATATATAGGAGGGACAAAAAAACAAATATATAAAAATATATAACAATGCAATTGGTAACTACAACTCATTAAGAAATAATTATTATTTTTATTCTTTTACCATTGCTTAGTTATCAATATTTTGTTTAGGCAGCGGTCCATAAGGGGGTACATGACTATTTTTTTAGGTCCAAGAGGTTCCATAGGAATTTTATCCCCACTATTTTAGGTCTATTATTTTGAATGAGTGAAAATAGGGTGACGTTGGAGATAGCCCTACCTACAAAAAAATTTAGCAACTTGTCAAAAAATCATATATTTTATTCTCATCAAAATTTTAAAATAATTACCCAAATATAAAATTTAGAATTATGTTCCTCAAAACTTAGGAGCTAAAACTTCTCCCAAGTTGGCGGTGCTCTAGCCTTTTGTATCTAGCCTAGTACCAAGTGGACTCTTGTAGGGTGATCTTGTATCCCCAACCCAATATATAACTTTAATATTTTATTCTAATATAGAAGGGACTATTCCTTAAAAAATATCTTCCTATAAAATCTAAACTAGTGCAACTCTATTTTTGAGGAAGCTCACATCCATGGAGCCCAACCTTTCGAAATGGAGAAAATGTTGGAACAAATTTTGTTGCATGGCATGTCAATGGAAAAAAAAAAATTGACATTTGGATGTGCAAGTCAAACCCTGACAACCACAATTCACTTATCCCGAATGGTTGTGTCACAAAATTATATTTAATGGGGTCCTTAATTGATCATTGACCTGTTCACTCCTCCTCTAAAATGACCATCCCTTCATGAAAACTCTTCTATATTGTTTTCATATTGGTCATCCTTCACTTCTTCCTTTCTCTTCTCCATGGATTAATTCTCAATAGATGCTATGAAAAATATCTCTTACTTAAATTAATCTTATATTCTTTTCAAACTATACATCAATTCAATTGATTTATGAATAGTAAGAATTGATATTTATAATAGGCATAGGGTTATACATCCAACCACACAGTAATTTGGTGGTTGGATGGTGGGTGTAAATTGGCATTGAGGCAAGAGGGATAAAAGTTTGAAACAATTTGTACAAACTAGGGGAAATGAGCTAGTTATCACTCATGTACACAATTCTACCATGTTAACCATTGCCTTCCCACCAATTACTACAAAAAAAAACCTAGTACCTACACACAAACATGCAATTTTTTTTTTACCATAACTTACTTTCAATTGTGCAAAAAGTACTATAACTACTATTGTTGGTCTTAGTGGTAGGTATTGGGTGAACATTTTAAAATGACACTTATAGACCACCTCACACTCTACAAGCTCTACAAGGTGTTCCTTAAATGCAAAAAAATTGAAAGGTTAGCTTTAAGGTCTTCACTTGCCAACATAGGTTCACCCAAAACATTGACAAATTTTAACATACAGATTAGGAATGGTAGATGTAGAGAAACCATGAACTTAACCTAAAGAGCTACTAGATAATTTCCCCTAATATTAGTATTTGTGAGAAGAAAAAGTGATTTTATCACAGAATTCCTAGAAGATTGACCAAAGAAAAACTTAAGGGTCGAATGTACGAGCAATTCAGTGAACATATAAAATTGTGGTATTAGGTGGAGAGGAGAACTTTCTCATGACATGTAGTAATTACAACTCATGTCCAACAATGCACCCATTGGGAAGTAAAAACAAAATAGAAAGTCAATCATAATAGCATTAAACCCTTTGCATTGATGGAGAGATGAAAAATAAATCAGACTTTCAAACCTACCATGCATAGATCATCTCAAAAAATTATCGAGTCTAATATACGAAAGTAACTTACAACTAGAGGGTAAGAAAACATTTTGAATGGAATCTAAATTTGATGAGAGATTAAGTTGCATAGAAAGTAAGAAAAATTATATGTTGTCATCCTCCTACCATGCTCACTTCATGAAAAATCAAAAGCTGCTAGAAAGTTTGATCACTGCTGTCAACATCCCACCTACAACAATTTGATATTTTTGGGAAAATTGTCAGAAAAAACATTTAATTTACGTGGTTAATAGTGTTTATAGGAAGTTCCAATCTTATCATTGATCTTATCAATGTTCAAAAGTCTGGTATGTTGTGGAAAATTGACTTAAGAAAAAATGTTGGAAAGTACTAGGGCGTCAGTCAAGATCAACAACATATAAATGTCTATCTCGTGTTTTGTGGAAAATTAAGAGAAGAAAAAATCTTCGACTTTTATCTTTTCATTAACACAAAATTTTAAGAAAATTTGTCAAATATATTACAAATTTTGTAGAAAATAGATAGAATGAAAAAAAGATTACTTGATAGAAGTAATTGTATGAAAAACCTTCAGACAGGTGTAGGTCCCATTCCCCTCCTAAAAGTCATGATTCCTCTGCCCAAATTTCAAGACCTAGATCAAGATCTCCCATTTCCAAGTGCAAGGAGGATGGAAATGTGGAAAAGTCAGTGGCGTATGCAAATTGATTTGATGTCTTGCCTAATAAGGATGACTCTTTTCCCACAATTTAATTATGAATTATAAAAGTCTATCTTGGAATGTGAGAAGGTTATCACTCCCTCACTGCAAAGCTGAAGTTTAGAAAACCATTGTCGAGTGGAAACCTAATATTATGTTTTTGCAAGAGGTTAAGCTTAGTGGCCCTTGTCTTGCTACTTCATTATTCAAAATTTGGAGAGAGGAAACTTTCTTCCATACATTGCATGATGAAGGCAGGGGGGGAGAAGTTATTAGACTTGCTTCTTGGATTAATAGGTTTTTCATCAATAAAGGGGAGGATCTCTCACATAACTATGTGTGGGTATTGACCTTCATTAACAATCAATCTATAGGTTTTTTTTTCAATTTGTGCCCTTAATAGTGCTATGGATAAATGGGTTTTATGGGAATGGTTGTCTAATCATCTTCCATAGGCAGATTGGTTTTTTGGAGGGGACTTTACCATGGTGGAACATTGTACGGATTGTAGTTGGCTTAATCATTTAATAATATCAAATTTCCACAATCCATTGCTAATGAGAGTATGCTTCTAGATTTTATTGCATATATTTTTTATGTTAAAAGAAAAAAAATACGAAATTAAATCCAAAAGCATACTCTCATTGGCTTAATCATGTTAAAATCAGCAATGAAGAAATTTATAAATGGTTATTTTTTCGCAATTCTATTGGTATTGTAGACCCTATTTGTTAAAAATCTCTAAGTCACCAATAAAGTTGGTTTACTTGGTCTAATTACAGGTTAGGGGTTGAAAGGAAACTTAGTAGATTAGATAGATTTTACATCTCTCCTCACCTACAAGTAATCCAAGATGCTAGTGGTTGTGTTGTGAGGATAGATTACACTACTATGCTTTCAGATATTTTTCCTATCATTTGTACGGTTGCTAAAGATAATTCCACAGTTTTTAATTTGCAGCTACCTTTTAAGCTTAACATCTCACATTTGAAAATAATATCCTATGTTGATGCATTGGTGGGGTTATGGAACTCTTTCCCTAGACCAAGAGATGGGGAGTCATATAGAGAATGGTGGCAATTAGCTATCTCTAAGTGTGCCAAATTTTTGTGCTCATTTGGTAGAAGATTGGCATGGTAGTATAGAAGGAAGGAAAAATCTTCGTAAGGGAAATTGGAGCTAAATAGAAAACTGTTAGTGTTTGATCCTAACAACATAGTTTTCCAAGCTACCATAGCTTCAAGTGAATCTCAACTATGAAAACTTGATAATTATAGGGGGCAAGGAGCTAAAATTAGAGCTAGATTGAATTGGTATAAATAAGGTAACAAAGGCTCCAAGTACTTTTTTCAGTACCTCAATTAAAAAAATAGAAAGGAGTTCATAGGCCCTATATTTGACGATGATAGAAAACTACATTCTAATCTAGAAGAAATAATAAATATATTTCAAGGTTTTTATGAGAATCTCTTTAGAGAGGATAAAAATTGGTAGGATGTCCATTTAATTTTAGAAGATATGCTTGAAGATGTAATTCCATAGAAGGTGGAACAAGATTACAATAGATACATTGATCAAGACCTCCCTATCAATGATTTAGAACATGCTATTTTCTTTATGGCTCCCAATAAACGCACAAGCATTAATGGCTTATCAATTGAATTTTATCAAACCTTATGGTAGCATATTAAGGAGGACTTCTATTTGGTTTATTTAGAAGCTATTAATGAAGGTCCCTTAGGCCCAGTGATTAGTAGAGGCTTGATTAAACTCCTCCCTAAAGGGAAAAATACAGTTTACATATCTGGCTGGCATCCTATTACTTTGTTAAATACTTCCTATAAAATTATTGCGAAAGCATTGGCTACTAGGATAAAACTAGTGGCTATGATGATAGTTCATCCTAAACAAACTATTTTTTTGGGTGGTAGATTCATATTGGATAATTTAATGTTAACTTGGGAGACATGTGAATGGGCTCAACAATCTCAACAAGATGCACTGCTAGTCAAACTAGACTTTGATAAAGCCTATGATAGAATGAGATGGGGCTTCATTATAAAGATGTTACAATGGTTGGGTTTGGTCCAGAAATTGGTAAGCATGTTCAAATGTTATTTACCAATGCAAATGCATAGCTAAGGTTCAATGATTATTTATCTAACCCATTTTCTTTGGAACAGTTGATAAGAAAGGGCAGTCCTCTGTTTCCTTTTCTTTATGTATTAGTTATTGATGCTCTAGGATATCTTTGCAAAAATATAATCACATGGTGCTAGTTAAGGGCATTGCTATTCCTAATAATTTTGTGGTAATCAACTCACATTTTTCTGATGACAGCTTCTTGTTTGTGCAAAATTTTGAATCCAAAATTAACAATGTGATGGAGGTTTTGGAATTGTATTGCTTAGTTTCAGGTTCTAGACTAGCGCATCATAAGATCGAGTTTCTGATGATCCAGCCTGACCCAGTCCCAACATGGATTCCTAATTAGTGGAAACTCATTAAGCATGGGTAGATTACATGCTATCTTAGCATTCCCTTTGGGTTAGGGGTTTCTTCGCATGACATGTGGGATTGGTTTCTCACAAAGCTAAAGAACAAAATTTTTAATTGGGACATTAGATATATCTCATTAGCTAGTAAAATTCAAGTGTTTGATAGAAATTTTTAGCATCACATGTTTATTAAATGTTATGAGGGCCTCAACAAACTCATCTGTCAATTTTTGTGGACTAATTGGGATGGGAAGGCCAGTTTTAGGTTGTCTTCATGGCTTCATTGTATCCAACCAAAACATAGAGGTGGGATGGGACTTTTGGACCCTAAGACTCAAGGTATTTGTTTAGCTTCTAAATGGATTGTTAGAGTTATTTCCAGAGATGAACCTTGGAAGATATTGGTGAGGAACATGATTACTCTTGCTGACAAGAACAATAAGTGACATAATGTGGGATGGTTGGACAAGATCTTACTTGTTCCATTCTTTCATCTCAAAGGTTCCTTTCCTTTACAATCCATTTGGAAGGCTTGGAGGATTTTTTGTAGTGGTTTGGATTGGAGAAGAAACTCATTACAACATGATTCAGCTTTGCCAATTCCTCTATTTGGTGGAATAGACTTATACAATATTAGGGATAGCCATTGGCAATCAACTTTACTAAGCATGCTATGTACCTTTTCAAGAAAGGGATTCATGACATTAATGATGTATGGGATTTCAACTCTTTTGATTGGGCAAGTTAGAAAGTTACAAAGAATCGCTTCAATTTAAATAACAAGATTAAAGGGTTTTTTATTTTTGTTAGGTCATTGGTGCCTATGGAACTCATGATGAAGCTGTGTACACCTCTACAATGTAGTGTCTTCAAGGATTGGCAGTGGCTAGGTTGTTTTCCCTTTTCTTGTTTTCATCTTAAAAAAATCTATTTACACATTCTTACATGTTTGAGGTTAAATCATCATCTAAACAATAAATGGGGGTGTAGGTTTATCGAAAGGAAATGGTGTAATTTGAGCTCTCAAATCTAGAAATCTAAAATTGAGGCAAATGCACAAATTTTTTCTTGGAAGATTTTACATCAAAAGTTATCGGTTGGGGATAAATTGAGGTTTTTGTCTATACAAGCTCCCTCATGTCCTTTTCATTGTAGATCTAAAAATTTGAAACATATCTTTTGGAGTTGGCCTCGAGCAAAAGTTAAATGGAATATTATGTTTCATCACTTTTTAATCAATTTTTTATCATATTTTAAGCTGGAGGGAAGTGATTTTTGGGCTTGATCTTTGTAAGAACATGGTTGTAGACTCTATGAGACAATGCATATTGCTACATATTTGGAAAAGTAGATGTCGAGCAGTGTTCTGTAACTAGTATCTATAGAAGGAAATAGATATCCTTATGTTTTATTCATATATCTTGTATGAATTAGTTTTTCTTTGTTCACAACTGAAGACTAACAAGACTAAGTAGTAGAATCATGCCAGGTACCAAAGACAACTGGATGAAATTAAATATCAAGTGTTGCAGCTCCATCCTAGTGAGATAAAATATTCTAGATAGCTCCAGCAACTCATTAAGTTTCAAGTGCAGCCATAATGTTCCTCATGTATTGCTTTTGTTTAGAGTTTGTGACTCAGTTCTATTGTACAGCTATTTTTTGTAACATGGTTTTCCAACCGACAAGCAGGTTGTCATTGTTCCTAGATGTTTTGGTTTACCAACCTATGAGTTGGCTATTATAGTCATCTAGTTTTGAGTTAATCATTAATTCTTTTTGCAGCCTTTGACTGCTGCTCTCTATATTTGTATTTATTAGCTTTCTTCAATTTTTTTTTTTTTTAAAGTTTAATTGAATGAAGTAATTTTATTAACATGACTGCTACTTATCTGTTGGAGTCAAAATATGTCTTTAATAGAATGACAAATGACATGGCCAACTTTGAAAATAAAACTATTAAATTATAAACATTGTAAATATTGGTCATTGACCTGTTGACCAGGATGCTCTTAAGAAGAACATGCCTAGAAAAGAAATGTACTCCCCTTCTTGCAACATTTCCCAATGGCCATCCCTTTTTCATGCAATCTTTGTATTGTTATTTTTCTTCTCTTCTTCTTCTTCTGCTTCTCTTCTACAGTTTCGCATCGATTGATGCCCAACATATGCCCTCCCTAGGAATCCTAGGCTCTTCTCCACTTCAAAGCAGGTATGAATGTCACCTAGTGTGCTCTGATTTTGTGGGTGAATGGAATTGACTACTGCACCAACTAGACTAGCATCTCCTATGAAAATTACAACAACCACATCATCTCTATTGATATCTACCCTGGCCACTCTTTCTAGGGTGTGATATCTAAGAGCCTCTATGAACTTCACTTTCTCACATCACTAAAAATATCTGGAGTATCAGGTACTACATCCATTCATCCCTATTTGGGAAACCTATCTTATATTGACTCTTTATATATAGATGCAAGTGTCTTAAGTGGGATGATTCCCCTCTCCATTTGCTTGCTCACCTATCTAACACAACTACATCTTTCAGTTAGTTAGTTCAATGGAAGCATAACTTCATGCCTTGGCAATCTCTCTTATATTGAATCTCTCTCTTTTCAAGGATTTAGTGGGATAATCCCTCCCTCCATTTTCTCTCTTACCCGTCTTACATATCTTGATCTTTTCAACAATCACTTCAACGGGAGCATACCTTCTTACCTTGCCAATCTTTCTTCTTTAACTTACCTTGACCTTCATACCAACTGACTTGGTGGAATCATACTAGCTTCTCTTAGAAGTCTCTCATTGTTGAACAATTTAAACCTTGGTTACAATTAGTTGAGTGGTATCATTCCATATTCTTTGGGCAATCTCTCTTCACTCGAGAGGTTGTTTATTGATAATAACCAACTGAGCGAGACCATTCCCCCTTCATTTGCTCAGCTTTCCTCACTCAATGAGTTTACTGCAAGTGGAAATCATTTCAATGGGAGCATGCCTTCTTGCCTTAGCAATCTCTCTTCACTTGAGAGCTTGGCTATTGAGAATAACCAATTGAGTTGGACCATTCCCCCTTCATTTGCTTAGCTTTCCTCACTCATTGAGTTGACTGCTGGTGGCAATCATTTCAATGGGAGCATCTCATCTTGTCACTTCCAACTTCTTTAGTTAAACTATACCTATCATTTAACCATCACCAGTCAATTTTAGAAACTTTCTTTCAAAACTTTACAAGCCTATATGTTTTGGGTTTATCTGACTATGTACTAAGTGTTAGCATAAGTTGGATTCCATCCTTTTATTTATTTGGGCTATATTTAGAGTCATGCAGGATTGACGGCCAATTTCCATCTTAGGTATCAACACAATTTTTACTTCAACAGTTGGAAATAACAAATGCCAATCTTGTGGGAGTAATTCCCTCTTGGTTATGGGCAACCAGTCCTCTGTTGTATAATCTAAATCTTTCAGGAAATCATTTGGAAGGAAGTGTTAGAATTATGATATATTTGTCATTAGTGACAACACTTATTCAATTCTGAATGCTTATCGAGCTCATCACCTAGTCTATAGTTCACACCAAGCATTCAGCGGTTAACTTATAAACTCCACAGGTAAACAGTTGATACCGAGCATTCTTTTGGAAATCGAGCATATGGGCAGTTCAATAGTATTTACCAAGTTCACAGTGGTTACCGAGCAGAACAATGTTCTCCAAGAATTTAGTGGTTACTGAGTAGAACAGTGTTCCCCAAGCAGTCAGTGCTCACCAAGTCATCAAAAGAACTTAGTGTTTACCGAGTGATCAAGGTAAACAAAGAACTTAGTGTTTATCGAGTGACCAAGGTAAATGAAGGAATCAATAACTATTGAATAATTAAGGTAAATGAAGGAATTAGTATTTACCAAGTGAAGAAGGTTATCAATGGATTCAGTTTTTACCGAGTGACACAATATTCACTGAGTCACCAATGGTTACCGTGTTCCAAGCCACTTAGAATGATTAGTATGGAGTGTGCCTCTACTCTTACCGAGTGCATGACGATGCAGTGTATTGTAGTGGATACCGAGTATCAGAAGGTCACCGAGTCAATTTGTGGAACTCAAGTTTCCTACCACCTGGTCAACTTAGTAATACTTGTTCACTTGTATTTGGCCGACCTTGCCAGTGTAAATATTGGATTGGTATATATCATGTGAAATGATGAGATGTTAAGAGTAGTTGATTATGATGTGTAGCAATAATTTGAGAAAAAGGAAAATGAATAACCAGTAGAACAGAGGAATACAACAAGGTCAACATTGATGCAGAAAGGATATATTCATCACATTAGGTGATCAGAGCGCAAAGGATCTTACCAACAATCAGTTGTAATCAGATCCACTACTTCATCCTAACAGGTGTATCAGTTTGCTAAATCCTTTAACAAGGTAAGCTTAATAGTCTTTTGTAAATCTCCTAACAGAGTGCATACTTCATTGTATGTTTGTAAATCCTTTAACAAGGTGGATCTAGCAATCCTTCTTGCTCCTAACAGGGCAGATCATCAAAAGTGATCATTGTAAGCCTTAACCGGACAACTTTATACTGTAGTATCAAAGTTTTTTGGGTATCATCCCCACCCCAGTTTTACTTTCTAATTGGAAGGTTTCTGGGTCACCAAATCTGTGTGTTCATGTGTTACAAATGTTTATCTTTTCATGCATACAATAGTTTAAATGGATGAATGGTAAAAATATTATTATGCAGAATTGAGTTAAAGTTTTAGAGTTACTAATTCACCCCTCCCCTCTCAGTAACCTTGTTAGTCTTGATTATTTCCAACAATTGGTATCAGAGCTTTGTGGTTCTCAGGATAAAAGTTTGACAGCTTGAGCAAAGATCAAGGACAATGGAGATATTCAAACTTGACAAATCTATTGAGAATGAAAAACTAGATCTGGAAATGGCCATGACTCAATTCAATGAAGCAAAGGACCATCTTTCTGAATCTCTGAAAAGAAGGAAGGAACTTGCAAGAAAAATGAATGATCATCAGTATATTGAAGAAAGGATTGATGAACTTTTACCATCATGCAGTTCAAATGAAGCTAATGAAGCAATCAAGGAACTCCTAGCAAAGAATGGTTCTCTGCAGGAAGAAGTAAGAAATCTCAAAAGAGAACAAGAAATCCAATCCATCAGGTTATGTAAAGTTTTGGAACAGAGAAACAAGGCAAATGAAGACTTAGAGGTAAGAAATAATCTATCCCTTCAACATGAAGATCTTATAGGACAACTATCTAATGCAAATGAAGAAATTATGATTCTAAGATCTGAGCATGAAAGTTTGAGAAATAATTTAATCACTAAAAGAAAAATCAATGTAAGTTTGCAAAGTGATATGAGATCTGAAAGACAAAACAATGAAAGTTTAAAAAATGACTTAAATGTTGAAAAACAAGTCAATGAAAGGATGATAAAATCTCAAGCAGATATGGATCAATTGAATTTGCAAAATGAGTAGAATCTTCATAGACAAAAAGGTAAAGCAGGCCTTGGATACAATGAAGAAGGTGAATCTTCCAAGTAGGGTGCCTAAAAGAATCAAAAACCTACTTGCAATCACTGTGGAAAGTTAGGTCATACATCTAACAGATGTTGGAGCAATGGTAAAAGAAAATTCAATGGTAAATGCTACAATTGCAATCAACATGGTCACAAAGCAAATGAATGCAAAATGAAACCAAAGTTTGAGGGAAAATGTCACAAATGCAAGAAACAAGGTCACAAGGCATCTAAATGTAGATCTAAATCATTCAATCTAGTAGAATAAATTGTCAATGCATTATTTGGTTGGGACTACATTACTTGGTGCAGATGTCACTATTGTGGAGAATATGGACACATTGGAATAAACTGTGCAAGGCATCACCTAAGGAAGAAAGATACTACTATAAGATCTTATACATGTATCAAACTTGGTCATATATCCAAGAATTGCATGAATACAGGAAGAATTGAAGATGAAAAGAAAGCCAGAGATGACAACATTCAAAAGTAGATGAGACAACAGTGGATTCCAAAATCTACCGAGCTAGAAAATTCAAATAATGGCTATGTCACTCAAGAAGTGGGTGACTCCACCATTTCTAATTAGACTCATAAAGAAGGACCAGGGACTACATCTTCAAGAAATATCCTAAGAAGTTCTAGAATTTAGAAGTGCAAATGACAAATCAGTATTGTTCACTGTGATGCATTTTACCGAGCAAGGTTGGTTTCAGACTTAACCGAGCCAGGTCAGTAATATGAAGGATTTTGTTTGTATACCAAGTTGCAAGGTTTATTGAGTAAGTTGATGAATCTCTGAAAAACCCTAGGTCACCTTAGCTTCCTTTGTACCTGAGTATTAATGGAAAAAATTTCATCAAAAAGGTAGAAATTGATCTCATTTTTTTTACCGCAAATTCATAATATATAGAGTGAAGAGTTTCCAAGAGTGCGAAAGAGAGTTCAAGTGATTTGAAGTGATTTTCCAGTGAAGAATTTGTTTAACGAAATCATTCACTTACCAACCAGCAATGGCATCCGCAAGCACTAGCAACAGCAAGGCAAAAAGAGGCTCTGAAATGCTTGTGAAGGGAATAGAATGGAAAGCACCCAGCTTCAAGCTCATTCTCGCCATAGCTAAATCACTCGACCCTCATGGAGCTCAATCAAAAATTCCACCAAAGGTACTTATAAATGACATTCATACTCATTTCAAATGCACTATTCAAGAGATAGGGACACTAGATATGGATAATGCCCTAGCCAAGTTGTGTGTGGATGGAACCCTCAAACCCGAATTCAAACATCTGGAAACCAAAGGTTTGACCCATATCCCACATCTGCCAAGGAACTTTCAAATGAAATGGATAAGATACATTTTAAGCCATGTGCATAATGGTCAGTTGTGGTTAGAGCAACCTATCTTGATAATGAAGAAAATGATTCATAAGATCACGGGTTTGCCAATGTTAAGTAAATAAAAAACCACCAAAACCCTAAGTCGGGATGAACTCCAGAAGTTAACCCTAGTTGAATGGGATGGAAGAGGATTAAAACCTAACAATGTATCTAATGTAAAGTTAAGATTTGGACTCTATTTAATTGCATATAAGATGTATAGTTCCAGCAGATTGAACATCATGCCCTGTGAGGCTGTAGATTTAGCCTATAAGGTTGTGAAGAAAAAATGGAGTTTGACCTAGCAGATGTGCTACTAAAACAACTTAATAAAAACATGGACAGTATAAGAACCTCAAAAACCAATTCTTGTAAATTTGGTTCTTTTTTATTTTTTTTATTTTTCTATGTACAAAAATTTTTCCCTTCAAAAGGTACAGTTGTATGGAGGAAAGATATTCTAGTCTTGTATCAAATAAATGAGTTTGTAGCAAAGATGGGTGAAAATTTTGATAGTATTATGGATAATTATTTTGAAGACTTCAAGGAAAGAATGAATAATAGATTCAGAATCCCTCCTAAGCTTGTTGAGGATTACAAAGATGATGTGTGCTTCATGGTTGACTATGCCAAGGTATACATTTAGGCAGTCAGACCCCGAGTTGCATGGGTAAAACCTCTTCCTTATGAGGTAAATATTGATGAAACTAGAGACATCATAGAGGCACTGGTAAATGAGCCAGTAGACCCAAGGCAACCAATTTTTGGAACCTATAAAGAAGCTAAGGCCAAAATTGAGCTTGAGATCAAGCTACCACAGGCCATAAGCAAGGGCAAGAGGAAAATAGCCAAATTGAAAACTTCTACTGGTTCTCTTATGCTCACCGAGGGAAAAGGGAAAGAAGAAGAAGGAGGAGAAGAAGAAGAAGGTGAAGAAGAAGGAGAAGAAGAATCTACAGAGGAACAGGCAAAGAAGAAAGGTAAGGTAATCATTACCAAACCCAAGAAGAAGCCTACTGCAGTATTCACCAAAAGAACCAGGAAAGGTAAGTAGGAACCTATACTAGTTAGGCCTACACCCACATTCAAACAAAGGCTCAAACAGTTGGAGGAAGGAGCTGGCATCACAAATTTCAAAGCATTGAAATTTGAAACTAGAACTGCTGTTGAGAAAATGCAGATTGAGGAACTGGTACTCAGCAAGATGGGTAAATGGAAATACTCCCCAGACCAGATTGCCCCTCAAATCTCAAAAGAACTACTAGAGAGATTGCAACCGAGATGGGAGTTAGCCACCCAAATGGTAAAAGATATTTATGAGCAAGCTCTAAGGAATCTCCAACCAAGTCTCAGTAGAGTAGAAGTAAAAGTAGAAATGTAAAACCATGATGGTAAAATGATGATCAGATTCCACACTTGTTTGATTTTGATTAAAGGCATTGAACATGTTGTAAATGATGCTACAAACATGTGGAAAAACATCTATCATCTACATAAGCCCAATGTAGACCCAGTAGAAATCAAAGATGATGACAGCAATAGTGATGATGAGCTTGATAGCACTCCATCCATCACAGTCTCACCAGGAGAGCTTCATGCACTGATGGAAGATAAGGAAGAAGAAGACAAGTAGGAAGAAGCTAAAGAGGCAGATAAGGAAGAGGATGACCCTGTGAAAATTGCAGCAACAGTTATTGCATCCCTTCCTCACTCTCCACCTAAAATTGTGATATCATCAAGGTTAGAGTCAGCTTCGGTAGGTTTGGTCACAACTACATCAGATATATCATCTGCACCTGCCACATCTCAGTTCCAGGTATCATCAATGGAAGTGTCTACCACTTCATCTACTGAGCTGCATAACTCCACTTCATCTACTGAGCTGCAGGAAACTTCTTTCGTTACCGAGTCATCCACTGCAGCAGTCACCACATCAGAAGTATCTATTACTCCTGTAGTATGTGCAGTAAGTTTTCCAGTTTGCTCTCCAATTTTGTCAACTTCAGCTACATTAGCACCAATTTTTGCACCAGTGAGCTCTTCAATTGTAAATATTCTGGTATGTACATCAATTCTGGGAAGTATATCAATTTTCGATACATTTAGCCCCTCTCTCAATCTTTCTTTAGTTGTTCCTATTCCAATTTTGATAGCTAGTCTAACCTCATCAACCATTGTCTCTGTTTCAAAAGGAAAAGATGTTAGTATAGCAGAAAAACCAAAGACTCCATTAAAAATATTTCTTACAGGCAAGGCAATTGATGAGGATGTAGACTTGGATACTGAAATTGTCATTCCAAAGATAGATACGGATACTGCTTCAGTTGATGAACTAAGACTGCTCAGTCAGCGCATTGAACTGAAGGCAAAGCAGAAACAACTGAGTGAGAGAGATAGAGAATTTAGAATTATTGATGAAGCAAAAAATATAATTACTGAGGCTATAGGTGTTGATGTTGATACTTCTCAACACATTTTGCTACAATTAGAAGAGGCAGTCAATAAATTCAATGAGGACACCTCTGGTCAAGAAAAGTTGATAGAGAAGGCAGAGACGAAATTTGATAATAAGGTGCTTGAGAATATTGCTCAGCATATAGCAATAAAACAGGTTGAATTAACCATAGTTTTGGCCAACATTGAAAATTCTTTTAATAATGTAACATCTCTTTTTGCTAAGCTTTGTGATGTTACCGAGTATACTAAGGAAATAAGAGAGCAATTGAATAAGATAGATGAGGATCTGAAGACAAGCGCACAAAATCTGAAGCTTGACCCTAGTTCAACCTCATCTCATCACCTTAGAGTCGAATTTTTGTCAGAAAAACAAGTAGAATTGCTGAGAGAAGAATCAAAGATCCTATCTACATTGTTAGATATTCAGAATATGATCCTTCCCATCATGGACACAATGCAAAAGCACATTGCCCATTCAAAAACATTGATCCATGACAACAATTTCTCCATTGCAGACCATGTGATTGAACTCTCTGCAGAAGTTCAAATAGCTCGATCCACATGCAAAATCCTGCAAGAAAATTGGGGCAAGACTCTGCAACTCATTCTTTAGGTACATTAAGAGTTTATCTCACATTTTGGTGTTTCTATGTAAATACATTTTTTTTAATTTTTTGGCATTATTGTCAAAAAGGGGGAGAAAGAGATACTCAAAAAGAGTTATTGGTGAGATAAATGTACAAAATGGACAAAAAGATATTGTAAATAAAAGTCATATAACTCAATTAAATACCTTGTGTATATTTTATGGGGGAGTCATATGTAAGGAAGCCATGTAAAGAAGCCATGTATATTCAACAGAAGCAGTTGTCAGTATGTCAAATATTGTATATAAGTTTTGACTCATAAGTGTTTTTGTCACTAATGCCAAAGGGGGAGATTTTTGGAATCATGATATATTTGTCATCAGTGACAACACTTATTCGATTTTGAATGCTTATCGAGCTCATCACCTAGTCTACAATTCACACTGAGCATTCAGCGGTTACCTTATAAACTCCATAGGTAAATAGTTGATACCGAGAATTCTTTTGGAAATCAAGCATATGGGCAGTTCAACAATATTTACCAAGTTCACAGTGGTTACTGAGTAGAACTATGTTCTCCAAGTAGTTACTGGTTATCGAGTAGAACAGTGTTCCCCAAGCAGTCAGTGCTCACCGAGTCATCAAAAGAACTTAGTGTTTACCGAGTGATCAAGGTAAACAAAGAACTTAGTGTTTACTGAGTGATCAAGGTAAAAAAAGAACTTAGTGTTTATCGAGTGACCAAGGTAATTGAAGGAATCAGTGACTACCGAATAATTAAGGTAAATGAAGGAATTAGTATTTACCAACTGAAGAAGGTTATCAATGGATTCAATTTTTACCGAGTGACACAATATTCACCAAGTCGCCAATGGTTACCGAGTTCCAAGCTACTTAGAATGATTAGTATGGACCGTGCCTCTACTCTTATCGAGTGCATGATGATGCAGTGTATTGTAGTGGATGCCGAGTATGAGAAGGTCACCGAGTCAGTTTGTGGAACCCGATTTTTCTACCACCTGGTCGACTCAGTAATACTTGTTCACTTGTATTTGGTTGACCTTGCCAGTGTAAATATTGGATTGGTATATATCATGTGAAATGATGAGATGTTAAGAGTAGTTGATTATGATGTGTAGCAATAATTTGAGAAGAAGGAAAGCGAATCACCAGTAGAATAGAGGAATACAGCAAGGTCAACATTGATGTAGAAAGGATATATTCATCACATTAGGTGATCAGAGCGCAAAGGATCTTACCAAAAATCAATTGTAATCAGATCCACTACTTCATCCTAACAAGTGAATCAGTTTGCTAAATCCTTTAACAAGGTAGACTTACCAGTCTTTTGTAAATTTCCTAACAGAGTGCATTCTTCATTGTATGTTTGTAAATCCTTTAACAAGGTGGATCTAGCAATCCTACTTGCTCCTAATAGGGAAGATCATCAAAAGTGATCATTGTAAGCCTTAACCGGCCAAATTTATACTGTAGTATTGAAGTTTTGTGGGTATCATCCCCACCCCAGTTTTACTTTCTAATTGGAAGGTTTCTGGGTCACCAAATCTGTGTGTTCATGTGTTACAAATGTTTATCTTTTCATGCATATAGTAGTTTAAATGGATCAATGGTAAAAATATTATTATGTAGAATTGAGTTAAAGTTTTAGAGTTACTGATTCACCCCTCCCCTCTCAATAACCTTGTTAGTCTTGATTATTTCCAATAGGAAGGTTGTCCCTAAATGCTCAAACATGGATGAACCTATACAAGCTAGATGTGTCTAGAAATAAATTGAGTGGATGCATCCCATCAAAGCCATCTCCTAATATGATAATATTTCTGCTCAAAAATAATTTTTTCACTAGCAACGTTCCTCCTAGCTTGTGTGAATCATCCCTACTCAATATGTTAAATCTTGCAAATAACAACTTAAGAGGAGTGATCCCTGTCAGCTTGTCCAATTGCTCTTCCCTCGTTGTCCTAAATTTGGGAAATAATAATTGGGTATCCTAAGTGAATTATATTCATTAGTCTTTCACAATAATAAGTTGAATTGATCATTCCCTTTTTCATTAGCAAATTGTTCAAACCTATAGGTTCTTGATATGGGAAACAATTTATTTGGTGGTGAAATACCAAATTTGATTGGAGATCTTTTAGAGCTAAGAGTGTTGGTGTTGAAAGAGAACAATTTTATAGGAAGTACTCCTTTAGATATAGGCTAGTTAATGAACCATGAAATCTTGCTACTTTCATCTAATCGCATCTCAATTAAAATTCCACAAACAATTGCATTCCTGAAAGCAATAGCAAATGAATCTCAAAATGGTTTTGTATTGTGATCTAATTCTATTCAGTCATTCTATCAAGATGGGGTGGATATGACTTTAAAAGGTATAGATCACACTATTCATATATTCTTTCCACACTCAAATCTATAAATCTCTCAAACAATGAATTGGAGTGAGAAGTTCCTTCTAATTTGGGGAATTTGAAGGGGTTTAAGGCTTTTAAACCTTTCAATGAATAATTTGAATGGAAACATTTCAAAAAGTTTTGGAGAAATGTATCAGTTAGAAGCATTGGACCTTTCAAGTAATAATTTTTTAGGACAGATCCCTATAGACCTCAACTCTCTCAATTCTTTAGGCTCACTAAATCTATCAAATAGTAGTCTTTTAAGAAGAATACCACAAGGAACACATATGATCAGCTTTGGACAATCCTTTTATTCAAGGAATCCTAATTTATGGGGGTTTCCCCTACCCAAAAATTGTTCTTCGCCAAAATTTGTTCCTTCTCCTTTGCCAATTTATGTTAATAAGATAGAGAGATGCACTACTTATCTATGGCATGCGATAGCATTTGGATTGTCCTATGGAATAGCTTTTGGTGGAGTAATATCATTGATCCTTATAAAAATCAGTTGGAGAAGGAAATACTTCATTAAAGTTGATGCAATCTTGAAGTTTTTATTTCCATGGATGAAGAATTTGACACTATGAAGGGATACATGTACAAACCATTTAAATGTGAGGTTTTTTTAAATTCAAAGTATATATCACAATTCTAAATATTGAAATACTAAAATTCAAAAAGTGTTGGTATATTTTAACAAAGTATATCTCACAATTCTAAATATTGAAATGCTAAAATTCCATAGGTTATTCTATCAATTGTAGGTTGTTGGTAGTTCTTTTAAATTGAATCATAAAATTTTCTACTTTTTATTCTTACATAACTTTGTGTGTAGAGATCTATGTTTTCTTATGATGGTTTCTTGGTTCATCTAAAGACTTCTTGTACCTAGTGGCTGAAAAAAATCATCACACATGCTTTTGGGGATGAGCTACTTGTAATAGAAAACTCTTTTACCTTTTACTTTTATGAAGAAAAGAAAGATACACAAATTAAAAAGTTATTGATTTTGTTAGAAACATATGATGCAACATCAAATGATAAGATAGATGTTGAAATCTAAACTTGTAATGGCTGGAACATCAAAGTTGTTACTAAGAAAAAAATAAAATAGGAGATTTGTTAGTTTGATTTATATTAGTCTAATAAAATACATATACACAAATCTAACTATTGTAGATTTGTGCTTTTGCTATTAGGATTTAACTGTATGTTTTTGAGTCAAACTCATTGACCTGTATTTCATGAGTAATGATTCAACATGACTCCATCTGTCGTGAGAATAAATGGAACACTTTACTAGTAAAAAAAAAAAAGGACATCTATTAGTTTTATTTATATCAGTCTAATAAAATGCATACACACAAATCCAACTATTCTAGACTTGTGCTATTACATACATTTATGAAGAATGGGAAGATTTCAAAATTAAAAAATTACTTGTTTTTCTATGGAAATGTGAAGGAATATTCATGAACATGTGATAAAACATCAAATGATAAGATAAATGCTAATGTCTAAACTTAGAATTACTAAAATTTAACATTTAAATTTTAATTAGTAAATAAATCAAATAAGACATCTTTTAGTACTAGTAAATAAACATCTAAGTTGTGACTAGTAAAAAACATCAAATGATAAAATAAATGTTAATGCCTAAGCTTAGAATGACCGGAATAATTAGACTTAATTATAGTTTGAGAAAGTAGAGGTAAATTAACTAATCTAGACTTAATTATAATTTGCGAAAGTAGAGAATTAGAAATATTAAAATTTTCACTTTTTAGAAATCCAAATAAATTTTCTTTCTTAATAATATTTTTGATAAAGGTATATATAATAATTTTAATCTGCTTTTGGATGATGATTTTTTCTTATCAATTTTGAAAATGAAAATTATATATTTTTTAAATGATGTGAGGTGTCATATTGGCTAAATTCAAATCCTAGGCCTTGATGGAATTATCATGACTGTAAAGAATTCATTCCAACTAAATGTCTATGTTAGTAAGCCTCATTATCCTTTCACTATCTTTCTTTCAAAAATATCTCTCTGCAGCAAAAAATTGATGCTATCTCTTTTTCAGAAAGATGTCTTTGCAACAAACAAATGAAGATACAGACATTGTACTTTCGGCATTCAATTTTTTAATCTTGTTATGATCAATTATTTTGTAAAATTTTTTACAGTATCATTTAGTTACAGAAGACAAGAATTGATCTATTGAATATAATCTAAACATGTTTGTTAATGGCGTAGAATAAGGATTTGATTTTTCTCTTCGCCAAACCATCATTCCTTCCTCTATTGTTAACTTCACAACCTATTGTGATCATTATTAGGTAGTCTATTGTCTCTGTTAACTTGCTACATTCTTACTTTCATTATCTCCAAATTAGTGTAACTTTACAAACTATCTTGCCTACCCTTAAGTTATTGTTATGAGGTACACTGATTTATCTTTGGACTATACTTTTCTCACATAACTTAGCACCATTCTCATATATGTAACTGAGGACAACTAATTTGGTCCAAAGAGAATTGAAGATTTTAATGTTATTACAAATCTAGCTTCAAAGGGAATCTTGGTACCTCCTATTTGGCTAGAGAGTAAAAGTGGGGATAGTTATGAAGGGAGGAAAAAAAAGGGCGAAGGAGGGAGAGAAGTAGGAAGATGAGAGGAGACAAAGTAAAGGATGGATATATAAGGTGATTAGATAGCCAACTAGCTACATAGATAAATAAATATATAAAACAAAAGTCATAAGATAATAATGAAGAATAAATTGTCATTTCATATTTTGATTGTAAGTTCCCAAACAAAATATATCCAAAATTTAAAATTCGACACAAGTCAAACATTCTTTATATGAATCTTATATGTGTATATATATATATATATATATATATATATATAAACTAAATAAAATAAATACAAATTAAATTAATTGTGTAGTTGAATATTGATAAACTTTGGTCCTTTGTCATTATCAAAAAAGGAAAAGATTGTGGGACACAATAACATTGGTCATTCAGAAAATTTATCTCCAAAATTTTATTAGGGAGTGTATAATGAATAATACAAAGAAAAAAGAGCGTATGTGCAGGATCATGGTCAACCAAACTATGCTCTTAATTGACAATAAAAGATTAGAAAATCAAGGTTATGTCAACTTGACATGCAATTTTATACTTGTTATTAAATTTATATCAAAAAGTTGAAAGAAAAGAATCTCTAGCAAATTGAATCTCATTTCTAAACTACTAGGACTTATCCCAAAAAAAAATAAAAATTGATTGGTCAAAATTTTGAATTTTAATGCAATCTTACAAAAATAAGAAGTAGACGTATGTTTGACCACCTTAATCAAAATCAAATGATAATATTTTTTAATAATATTCTAGATATAAGTAGTAGACTTATGCCTAGATGTGACACATATTTTTGGGTATTTTTTTTAAATAAATAATAAATAATTGATTTTTGACTTTAGTATTTTGCGAATAATTTTTTTTTTGTGTGTGACCACCTTAACTAATTCAAAACTCTGTAAAATTCATATTTTCAATTTTTTCCTTATAGTATAAGAAACAGACAATGTGATGCATCTTTAGGATTTAAAAAATGTTGTACCATTTGAATTTTATACTTGTTTTTCAAGTAACGTGTCAGTTAGCACCTTATATGAAAATCCATTAGAAAATAAGTAATAATTACTTACTAAACTCATAATTTGACAAAACTTACATTTATGTAAAGATAAGAACATTATTAAGAAATCCATTTCATTTCATCAAATTTTGGTGAAAAAAAAGTCGTCAACTACATGTTTGAAGTAAAAATCACATAAAAATAGGCCAAAAGCACATTTTTAGGATGTTTTTAAAGTTGACCATGTATAGGTTTGGTATCAAAATATATAGTATACCTTATAAAGCTATTGATTATTTTCATTTAGTATCAAGTGGGTGCGAAAAAAGTTGGAATATATTTTGAAATGGTTTGAGATATTTTAGAACTATAGATTTTTTAGATTGCCACTTTTTGGCACACCATGATCCTGTACATACCCAAGAGGGGTACAAATGTAAAAATATTGCTAGAGATTAAAGTAGCTAGGAAAATATAGGGAGATACAATATGTAGATAGATGGATTAGATTGAAATATCAAAGTGGAGGATAGTTATGAAGGAAGAGACAAAGATGAGGGGAGTGTGAGGGAGAGAAATAGAAAGAGGAGTGAAGGGAGATAAAAAGTGAGAATGAAAAATATATATGAGGGTGATACATGGATAGTGGATAGATAGATAAATAATGTAGATCCAAGACAAATAGAGGAATTAGGATACAGACACAAAGGAGCAAAATGTAAAGAGGGGTAAGATAATATAGAGACATGGAGTGAGAAAGAAGCATCTATGTGCATGAATAAGAAACATATAAAGATAGAGTTATGGAATTAGATAGTTGATGAGTAACTATTCAAGAAAATCATCAAAAGTATACAATACTATCAGCTTAATCCTTGCACCTTGCAATGGTGCAAGTGTTAGTTATCTTTTATGACATGTGTTAGTGGGATTGTAGAAGTTTTCTAAATAGATGTATTATCAATAATAATAGATATAGGATATATTTTTAGGGCTATATTTCTATCTTCTTTTGGATTCTTTTGTAATCTGCCTTTTATGATTAATAATATCATTGTTGCTGCAATAATCTACTAACACTTATACTCTATTTTATGCTCTTTCTCTATACTCTAATTATCTTTAAGATCCAATAGAGACATGTTATTGAAAAATGATAGTTGACATAGAGCACGTTGTTTCCATTTAATGGTGCTCTGGAATTTATATCTACCAGCCTTGCCATGAGATCAACACTTGCTCCCCGATTCTTGGCCTGTATTGTAGAAGAACAGGAGAAAGTGTACCACATTCTAGACTCACATTTTTCACATGAATCTTTCTTTCCTTTTGGGAGTTTAAAAATTGATGAGTCTTTAAATTGGGTTTGAGTAAGGCATTCGACTTAGGTTCTTCTAATGCAATATTATATATTTATCACTCAAGTTCTGGAATTGAATCAACAAATGAGGCCACAAATTAGATTATAAAACAAGGAGATTGAGATTCACTTAAAAAGCTAAATATTGAAAATTATTAAATCAACTTTTCAAAGAAAACTCTTCAAAATTATAAGACAACATGAGAAGAGAAGATTACCCACATGGATGAAAGAAGTGAATATTTTGAAATTATAAGATGACTCTCAATAAAAAATGGGCTATATCCTCACCATAGATTTTGTCAGAAGTAGTGTCTAAACCCATTTTGAGAAATCCTTGCCAATATGTTAATTGGATCAAAACTAAGTTACTAGACATAAAAGAACACATTATGCTACATGGAATGGATAATGCTATTTTCCTCTTATAGAAAGAGTTATAGATTTAATGGGAAGATCTCCATAAAATCTTAAAAAATCCATTATAATACAAAATAAAGTAGGGATATTCTAAATAACTATTAAATGAGACATGATTTTCCTTCCACACAACTAGAAATATAAGCGTCAAAGGTAGAAATATAAGAATGAGTCGTACAACCTCATAAATAGTTATTTCCATATGAACCAACTCTTGTTCAAGTTGCAACAGGAAGTTCTTGTAAAATAGGTGACATGAGGTTTCCTTAAAATAGGTGATTGGAAGATCTACATCCAACATGTTGACAAATGACATAATGAAAAAATGTTTTTTAAGTAAAGGCAATCAACTATTATTTTAATATTCTACTACAAAACCATATATAATACATCTTATTAATATTTAATCACATGTAACATAAAAGAGAAAAATGATATAAAATGGAATATAAATGGGATATGAAAGTGAATATAATAGTATATAACATAAATAGAAAGATGGTATAAAATGGGTCATAAATAGTTCTCATCAAATATTTCACCAAAGTATTGGAGAGAATCTATAAGTATTGTAGCCTATACTCTAAACCAAGTCCAAGTCAAGATAGGTAAAAATAAAACACCTTTTGAACTTTGTTATGGCTATGCACCTAATGTCAATTATTTCAATTTTTTTGGAAGAAAATGTTAAATATTTTAATATGCAAGGAAAGGAAAGCTTGATGCAAAGAGTTATGAAGGTATATTTCTAGGAAATTCCACTAAAAGAAAGGGATATAAGCATTTGCATTCTAACACTAACAAAATTGTGGAAAGTGAAAATGTTAGAGTTGATAAATTTGTAGAAAAGAATGAGGAGGAATGCAAGAAAGATCTCGAAGATTATAGAATTTTTTTCTACATCTATGAAGGAGAGAATTTTCCTTTACCTAAACAAGAGAAAGAGGTTGTCAAGCATCAACAACTAGGTACCATTGAGGTTCAACTAAAATATTTTCTAAGCATCTGTAGATTATCGAGCATAAGGTTATAGGAGATAAGTCACAAAATGAATAAGTCAAACATTAGAGAAAGGAAATTGAACACTAGAAAGGACATGTTGAGTTGTAGCAAAGATACTTGAAGTATAAGAACAAGAAGAACCAAGTGATTTACATGAAAAAGAAAGAACAATTGAACTGGTCTTAGAAAAGTAGGTAAGGAGGGGCCATACACCTAACCAACTAATTTGAAACAAATATTAAAGAGTCATGAAAAGAGGTAAGTTAAAGAATGACACATGTTTACTATATGAGGTTACAGATGCTTTGGAGAATGAAGATTTGATTATAGAAATGCATGAAGGAATTGATTAATCAGAGAAGAAAAAGACATGGACATTGGTACCCAAACCAAAGGACAAGAATGTGATTAGAACCAAGTGGGTATTCAAAAACAAGTTGAAAGAGAAAGGTGAAGTCACAAGGAATAAAGAAAGACTAGTTTGTAAGGGATATACACAGGAAGGAGGATTTGATTATGGAGAGACATTTGCCCCACTTTTAAGGTTGGAAGGAGTGATAACTATAATGACCCTCTGTAGCCCCATAGACAAGAATAATTACCCTTGTGATCTTATGCTCAATCCCTTTTTGTATTAGCAGAGAGCCCTTTTATATTCCTTACAACATTATGCTCATCTATTTATCATAAGATCAAAAACACCACGTGCAATGTTATTTTCAAACTATGACCCATTACTGATAGTCTACCACTATTTGCATAACATCAACATTGTGGATTGAAAATTTTATGATCTTATGCTTCAATGATACTCGTAGCATTGGGGCTTCTCTCCTACTACCTTATGATCTCATGCTAATGGCTATACAAATCTCCATCATAACTCTTGGAATTTTTCCTCTAACTATTGTCTTAACCTTATGACCATATACTAATAGTTACTTTTATTGCTTACTCTAACTCTAGAGGCCCTAACTCTAGCTTTAGTTTAGTCTCCCAATCATACACTTGACTCTTGATACTGGCATTGGGACCCTTATGGTTTTATCTCTTGAAATTATGCTTTGCCTTAATTTGTGACTGTGAAAGTCTTTATGTCTTACCTTACAATGTTATGATCTTCTACTTTCACATCTCTAGAAGATGTTATTGACATTTTCTTGATTCTACTAAGCTAATGTGTTAGGTAGTACATCCTAAGATCACAAGCATCATATGAATTGAAACTCTATACTATATGATCTTCCGCTTCTAATCTATGTGAATGATTGAGACTTTATAGAAAATCATTTACGCTTTTGCACTGCTCCTTTCATTGTAAGATCATAACACTTTCCAATCTTCATAAAAAATACTTATGATGCTATGCTCTCCAAATGAACGTAAGATCATAACCCATGTAAACTAATTCTATGCCTTTACATTTGTGTTAGATGTCATGATATCAGGAGATCCATGATTTACTAGTTACGATCTTGTGCTAAACCTTATTATGCCGAGAGGCATATACAATGGGAGAAACAATTCCCAGCATGAAGAATATTCCAAGGAATAATTCGTGTAAGGAAAAAAGATTTGGTGAGAGTTACAAACAAAATTCACTTTTAAAAATAAATTTAAAAGTATCGAGGTCAGCACAAATACCCAGCACGAGAATATGCCAAAAAAGATTCTCCATCAATAAAAAAGAATTGGGAGCAGTTACAAATTTTCAAATTAAATATTAATAAATAATTCTTGAAATAATTGTCGGCCGAAATAATAGGCTTTACATAATAGGGCCCAAAAAACAAGGACCCGAAAAAATAGGGCCCGAAAAAATAGGGGCGAAATAATTTCAACATGATTTTTTTTTGTTAAATATAATTTTACATGCACATTCGTACTTATTTTTTGTGGGGAGTGGGGGAATTTGAAACAAATTCGTGGAATGTAAAGAGACATCTATTGGGGGATATGAGGAGCCTCTTAGAAATTATAAAACCAAGGCTCATCATTTCATTTTCATTTTATGTTTTTGCAGGGAGGAAGAGGTGGAGGTTATTGGAGGATTAGATTGGAGTTTTTGAATAGGAGTAGATTGAAGTTTTGGAGTTACATTTTTGCAAGTGAGATTTCTATTTTTTATTTACATTTTCATTTAGATTTAGATGTAGATGTAAATTGAAATTCAAAATTAGTTATAATATTCTACTTTGATTTAGATTTCAATTTTAATTAATTTCATTTAGATTTAGAATTATGTTCATAACTATTTAGGCTTGCATTTAATAGTTTAGTCTTGCATGTTTGATTTAGATTTATATTTGCATTCAAAATCTATTTGATTTATATATTTTATAATACTTTTCATTTACATATTTTAAAAGTGCATGCTTCAAATTAGTTATATATTTGCATGTTTCATATTAGTTTTAGATTTTCATATTTCAAAATAGTTTTAGTTTGCATGTTTTAGATTTGAATGTTTCACAATAGTTTTACATTTTCATGTTTCTAAGTATTTATATTTTCATGTTTCAAAGCATAATTTTATCATTAATCTAGGTGAGAATGCTACCATATCAATACAATTTATAGTTTATTAAAGTTAATGATTTATTTAAAGTAGATAAATCATATATTTAGTATATATTTGAACATTATTGAATTATAAAATAAAATAAAATTTTCAAAATAATAGCTAGCCAAAATAATATTAAGCCAAATGGATGCCGAAATAATAGAACCTGAAAAAATAAGGCCAAAAAAATAGAAAGCAAGAAAATAGGGCTGAAATAACTTAATTAAAAATTTTAAATATAAAACATTTTCTTTTTGTCAAATATATTTTTGCATGCACATTCATGCTTATTTTTTGTGAGGAGTGGAGAAATTTAAAACAAATTCTTGGAATGTCAAAAGACATCTATTGGGGGATATGAGGGTTCTCTCATAAATTATAAAACAAATGCTCCTCATTTCATTTTCATTTTGTGTTTTTGCAGGGAGGAAGAGATGGAGATTATTGGAGTAATTGGAGTTTTTAAATAGGAGTAGATTAAAGTTTCATATAGTTTAGCCTTGTATGTTTGATTTAGATTTAGGATTCAAAAACTTTTTGATTTAGATATTTGATAATACATTTCTTTTGCAGATTTTTAATATGCATGTTTCAATTTAGTTTTACATTTGCATGTTTTACATTAGTTTTAGATTTGCATATTTCAAAATACTTTTGGTTTCCATGTTTAGATTTGTATGTTTCATAATAGTTATATATTTGCATGTTTCAAAATATTTATATTTTTAATGTTTCATAATCAAATTTAATTGTTGATGCAGACAAGAAGGTCACCTTATCAATAAAATTTGTATTTCATTAAAGTTAGTGATTAATTTAAAATAAACAAATCATATATTTAGTTTATATTGTCATTATTTAATTAGATTATATATGTGGCTACTAAATATATTAATTAAGAAAGAAAATCATAAGTCTAAATAGATTCCTTAATGATAGGGAGATTTATTGATTACAATTCTTAATCATTGCAATAAAAATTGCATTAGCATTATTAAAAATTCAACAATATATAATGTTCTCACATCATCATGGAGAAATAATTTTCATAAAATTGACTCTTATATATTATTTCACACTTTTAACATCATCTAAATTGTTGTGTTGGGACTTATAACTTCCCTTTCATGAATTAATTTTTCCACTATTTGAGTCATTTGTATAACATATATCCCAAATTTGACCATAGTTGTACTCCAAATACACCAACACTACACCTAAATCTCATACTTCCCTTAACGTTGTCCCTTATTTTAGTGTAACATTTAACCACTTATTAACCCTAACCATAACACTGAGTGTCATATATAAATGAAATTGTAAACCTTGGATCTTAACTATAACTCTTACTCTATATATGATTGTACTAATCATTTAGTAAATTATATACCTTAGCCTAACCCTATATGTACAAGTATCTAGAAATAATATATTTTTTTTATAAGTGATAATATGTATATACACACACCCAGAGAGAGAGAGAGAGAGAGAGAGAGAGAGAGAGAGAGAGAGAGAGAGAGAGAGAGCATATATGTAGACAAGAAGGAGCTCATATTATGTTTCTTATAGAGGCATGTTTTATGTAGAGAGAGAGAAAAAGAGATTATGAGGTGTATCTATAGAGTAGGCACAAAGAGAGTTAGGGTTAGAGTTAGGTTTAAAATTAGAGTTAGAGTTGGGATTAGGATTAGGGTTAGAATTAGGGTTAGAAATATAGTTAGGAATAGAGATAGAGTTAAGGTTAGGGTAAGGGTAAGAATTAGGGTGAGGGTTAGAATTAGGGTTACAAATATAGTTAGGGTTAGTATTAGGGTTAGAATAAGAGTTAGGGTTAGAGTTAGAGATAGAGTTAGAATTAGACTTAGAATAAGGGTTGGAGTTAGAGTTAGGGTTATAATTAGGGTTAGAATTAAGGTTAGGATTAGAATTAGTCTTAGAGTTAGGGTTATGGTTAGTGTTAGGGTTATGGTTAGGGTTAGCATTCGGGTTAGGGTTAGGGTTAGTGTTAGGGTTATGGTTAGGATTAGCATTAGGGTTAGGGTTACAATTAGAGTAAGAGTTAAAATTAGAGGTAGTGTTAGTGTTAGTGTTAGTATAAGAGTTAGAGTTAGAATTAGAGTTAGAGTTAGGGTTCAAGTTAGAGTTAAAGTTAGAGATAGAATTGTGATCAGGGTTAGATTAGGGTTAGGGTTAAAGTTACCTTATTAGATTTAGGGTTAGGGTAAGAGTTAGGGCTAGGATTAGGATTAGAATTAGGGTTAGTGTTAGAGTAGAGTTATATATAGTGTTAGGGTTAGGATTAGGGGTAGATTTATAGTCAAAGTTAGGGTGAGGGTTAATATTGGGGTTAGGGTTACAAAAAGAGTCAAAGTTAGAGTTAGGGGTAAGGTTAGAATAAGGGATAAAGTTAGAGTTGGATTTAGGGTTAGAGTTAGAGTTAGAGTTAGATTTAGGGTAAGAATTAGGGTTAGGATTAGAATTAGCATTAGAGTTAGAGCTAGGGTTAGAATTAGGGTAAGGGTTAGGTTTAGGGTAAGAATTAGAGTTAGAGTTATAGTTAGGGTTAGAGTTTGCAACAGAGTTATAGTTAGGGTTAGAATTAGCTTAGGGTTAGAGCTAGAATTTGGGTTAGGGCTAGAATTAGGATTAGAGTTAGGGTTATATAGGTTTGGGTTAAGATTAGGGGTAGAATTAGAGTTACAGTTAGAATTAGGGTTAGGGTTAGAATTAGGGTTACAAATATAATTAGGGTTATAGATTGAGTTAGAGCTAGAGTTAGGGTAAGGGTAATAATTAGGCTTAGGGCTATAATTAGGGTTACAAATAAAGTTAGGGTTAGGGTTAGGGTTAGATTTAGAGGTAGGATTTGAGCAAAATTTAGAGATAGAATTAGAATTAGAACAAGAGTTGGAGTTGGAGGTAGGGTTAGAATTAGGGCTAGGATTATGGCTAGCATAAGGGTTATGGTTAGAGTTAGGGTTAGCATTAGGGTTAGGGTTATAATTAGTGTTAGTTTTAGTGTTAGTGTTAGTGTTAGTGTTAGGGTTATAATTGGGGCTAGAATTGAGGCTAGGGTTAGGGTTAGGGTTAGGGTTAGAATTAGAGTTAGAGTTAGGGATCAAGTTATAGTTAAAGTTGGAGATAGAGTTGGGGTTGGGGTTGGGGTTAGGGTTAGAGTTAGGGATCATCATGGAGAAATAATTTTCATAAAATTGACTCTTATATATTCTTTCACACTTTCAACATCATCTGAATTGTTGTGTTGGGAATTATAACTTCCCTTTCATGAATTAATTTTTCCATTGTTTGAGTCATTTGTATAACATATATCCCAAATTTGACCATAGTTGTACTCCAAATACTCCAACACTACACTTAAATCTCATACTTCCCTTAACCTTGTCCCTTATTTTAGTGTAACATTTAACCACTTATTAACCCTAACCATAACACTGAGTGTCATATAAATGAAATTGTAAACCTTGGATCCTAACTATAACTCTTACTCTATATATGATTGTACTAATCATTTAGTAAATTCTATTCCTTAGCCTAACCCTATATGTACAAGTATCAAGAAATAATATTCTTTTTTATAAGTGATAATATGTATATACACACACCCAGAGAGAGAGAGAGAGAGAGAGAGAGAGAGAGATAGAGAGAGAGAGAGAGAGAGAGAGAGAGAGAGAGAGAGAGGGAGAGAGAGAGAGAGAGAGAGAGAGAGAGAGAGAGAGAGAGAGAGAGAGAGAGAGAGAGAGCATATATGTAGACAAGAAGGAGCTCATATTATGTTTCTTACAGAAGCATGTTTTATGTAGAGAGAGAGAAAAAGAGATTGTGCGGTGTATCTAGAGAGTAGGCACAAAGAGAGTTAGGGTTAGGGTTAGATTTAAAATTAGAGTTAGAGTTGGGATTAGGGTTAGTGTTAGAATTAGGGTTAGAAATATAGTTAGGATTAGAGATAGAGTTAGGGTTAGGGTAAGGGTAAGAATTAGGGTGAGGGTTAGAATTAGGGTTACAAATATAGTTAGGGTTAGTGTTAGGGTTAGAATAAGAGTTAGGGTTAGGGTTAGAGATAGAGTTAGAATTAGAGTTAGAATAAGGGTTGGAGTTAGAGTTAGAGTTAGAGTTAGGGTTATACTTAGGGTTAGAATTAAGGTTAGGATTAGAATTAGTCTTAGAATTAGGGTTATGGTTAGTGTTAGGGTTATGGTTAGGGTTAGCATTAGGGTTAGGGTTAGGGTTAGTGTTAGGGTTATGGTTAGGATTAGCATTAGGGTTAGGGTTACAATTAGAGTAAGAGTTAAAATTAGAGGTACTGTTAGTGTTAGTGTTAGTATAAGAGTTAGAATTAGAATTAGATTTAGAGTTACGGTTCAAGTTAGAGTTAGAGTTAAAGTTACAGATAGAATTTGATCACGGTTAGATTAGGGTTAGGGTTAAAGTTACCTTATTAGATTTAGGGTTAGGGTAAGAGTTAGGGCTAGGATTAGGATTAGAATTAGGGTTAGTGTTAGAGTTAGAGTTATATATAGTGTTAGGGTTAGGATTAGGGGTAGGTTTACAGTCAAAGTTAGGTTGAGGGTTAATATTGGGGTTAGGGTTACAAAAAGAGTCAAAGTTAGAGTTAGGGTTAGAATTAGGGGTAGGGTTAGAATCAGGGATAAAGTTAGAGTTGGAGTTAGGGTTAGAGTTAGAGTTAGAGTTAGATTTAGGGTAAGAATTAGGGTTAGGATTAGAATTAGCATTAGAGTTAGAGCTAGGGTTAGAATTAGGGTTAGGGTTAGGGTTAGGGTAAGAATTAGAGTTAGAGTTATAGTTAGGGTTAGAGTTTGCAACAGAGTTATAGTTAGGGTTAGAATTAGCTAAGAGTTAGAGCTAGAATTGGGGTTAGGGTTAGAATTAGGGTTAGAGTTAGGGTTATATAGGTTCAGGTTAAGATTAGGGGTAGAATTAGAGTTACAATTAGAGTTATAGTTAGAATTAGGGTTAGGGTTAGAATTAGGGTTGCAAATATAATTAGAGTTACAGATTGAGTTAGATCTAGAGTTAGGGTAAGGGTAATAATTAGGGTTAGGGTTAGAATTAGGGTTACAAATAAAGTTAGGGTTAGATTTAGAGGTAGGATTTGAGCTAGATTTAGAGATAGAATTAGAATTAGAACAAGAGTTGGAGTTAGAGGTAGGGTTAGAATTAGGGCTAGGATTATGGTTAGCATAAGGGTTATGGTTAGAGTTAGGGTTAGCATTAGGGTTAGGGTTATAATTAGTGTTAGTTTTAGTGTTAGTGTTAGTGTTAGTGTTAGTGTTAGGGTTATAATTGGGGCTAGAATTGAGGCTAGGGTTAGGGTCAGGGTTAGGGTTAGAATTAGAGTTAGAGTTAGGGATCAAGTTAGAGTTAAAGTTGGAGATAGAGTTGGGGTTAGGGTTAGATTTAGGGTTAGATTTATGTTTAGAGTTAGAGTTAGGGTTAGAATTAGGATTGGGTTTATGATTAGAATTAGGGTTAGGATTAGAGTTAGAGTTACATATAGTGTTAGGGTTAGTATTAGCATTATATATAGTGTTAGGATTAGGATTATGAGTAGGATTAGTGTTAGAGTTAGGGTTAGTGTTAGGGTTACAATTAGAGTTAGAGTTATAATTATAGTGAGGGTTAGAGTTAGAGTTAGAGTTAGGGTTAGAATTAGGGGTAGGGGTAGGGTTAGGGTTAGAGATAGAGTTGGAGTTAGAGTTAGGGTTAGAGTTAGAATATGGGTTTAAATTAGGGTTAGATTTAGGGTTAGAATTAGCATTAGAGTTAGAATTAGAGTTAGGATTAGAGTTATAGTAAGGCTTAGGGTTAGGGCTAGAATTAGGGTTAGGGTTAGAATTAGCATTAGATTTAGGATTATAAAGTGTTAAGGTTAGGGTTAGGGGGAGAATTAAAGTTAGAGATAGAGTTAGAGTTAGGGTTAGGGTTAAACGTAGATATATATACTTATGTGTGTGTGTGTGTGTATAAACAAATAAACCGATACTAAATATATATATAATATTAAAATTATTATCATATCTTCCATATTTGTGGTGACTGCTACTAGCTTATATATACATATATAAATAAATATATATATATATATATATATAATGTTGAGAGTCATCCTTCTCGAGGCACCTATTTTAATTTAAATCATAATGGTTGTTTTGTGTTGGATACAATTTGAATTAAAATAGGTGCCTCAAGATATATATATATATATATATATATATATATATATATATATATATATATATATATATATATATATATATATATATATATATATATATATATATATATATATATATATATATATATATATATATATATATATATATATATATATATATATATATATATATATATATATATATATATAAGCTAGTTTCATAGCACCGAGAGACTGAAAACCTAAGACTCACGACTCCATGCTAATGACTTTGATTGTGAGATCATAAAGAGACAAGGAAAGTTTGAAAATTAGATGAGATCACTCGCTAGTCACAAAACCTATGGTTAAGGAAAAATATCAAAATGGATTAGGGCACAAGAATTCTATGCTAGGGTTTTTAATAGAAACTAGACAACAATATATGAAAAACCTTAGTTAGATAGACTCTTCATCTTATTTTCTCAATACATTTTTAGTATTTTAGCATGGTGAAAATATAGGCTATTAGAAGGTTGAGGAATAGGTTAATATAGAGAGATATAATGATTGAAAAGGGGAAATGGTGATAAAGAGATATAGGGTGAGATGGACAGGAAGAAAAAAATTGATGAGATTGAGCCAAATTTGAATTATGCATCTCAAATATTTAGGTTGTCCATTTTATATATAAAATGATTGGATAGGGAGATAAGGGGAAAAGGGGGAGAGGAGTAAGATTAATAATAGAAAGAGAGATAAAGAGAGGCATAAAGGTGTAAATATTGATAGAGATAAAAATAGGAGAGATGGAGTGAGGGCTAGAGAGGGTGTGTGTATGTGTAATTGAATAAGATTTTGAAGTGAAGGGAGAGAAAATGAGGAAGCAAGTGGAAGAAGGTGGGTTGGAAACAAAATGAGAGAGGAGAGGGAAAAGATGAAGAGGTAGAATGATAATGGTATATGAAGTGAGAGATACATTGTGTGTGTGTGTGTGTGTGTGTGTGTGTGTGTATGTGTGTAAAGAGAGGAAATAAGAAAGAGATAGTGAAGGTGAAATGAGTGTCTCTGTGTGTGTGAGTAACACAAAATCAAGATAGTGGCAGGGAGCTAGATTGAGGGAGTTTTCTAATCTTTCTTCTTTAACTTACCTTGACCTTCATGGCAACTCACCTGGTGGAATCTTACCAGATTCTCTTTGAAGCTTTTCTTTACTAGAATATTTATATCTTGGTTACAATCACTTGTGTGTAGTCATTCCAGATTCCATGGACAATCTCTATTCACTCAAGTTTTTGAAAATTGCTAATAAGAAACTAAGTTAGACCATCCCCCTTTTATTTGATCATCTTTTGTCACTCACTTATTTACATGTTGATAATTATCATTTCAATGAAACCATCTCTTCATCCTCACTTCCACCTTCTTTACACACTCTACAGCTCTTGCTAAACCATCCCCAGTCAATTTCTAAAATGTTTTGTCACAAGTTCACAAGACTAAATGATTTGAGTTTATCCAATTGTGTGCTAAATATTAGCACCACCTGTACTCTACCATTTCAATTATCTTATCTATCTCTAGTGTCATGTAGGATTAGTGGCCAATTTCTACCTTGGATTTCAACAAAATACTCTCTTGTATAACTAGAAATAAAAAATGCCAATCTCATGAGAGTTATTCCCTCTTGGATATGGGAAACCATTCCTCCTTTGAAAAATCTAAATCTTTTAGGAAATGATTTGGAAGGAAGGTTGTTCTCAAATACTTCAACATGGTTGAAACTAGATCAGCTAGATGTGTCTAGAAATAGATTGAGTGGATGCATCCCATCAATGTGGTCTCCTTATTTTGACATATTTCTTCTCAACAATAATTCTTTCAGTGACAAAATTCCTCCTAGATTGGGTTAATCATCCAACCTCAATATGTTAAATCATGCAAACAACAACTTAAGAGGAGTGATCCCTTTCAACTTGTTGAATTCCTCTTACCTTGTTGTCCTAAATTTGGGAAATAATAGTTTGGAGGGAAGCTTACCAAATGAGAAATAATAGTTTGGAGGGAAGCTTACCAAAAGAGCTAAGTAAGATAAGATTTTTACTTTCATTAGTTATTCACAATAATAAATTGCACATATTATTCCCTCTTTCATTAGAAAATTATACAAAGCTACAAGTTCTTGATATAGGAAACAATTTTTTGTTGGTGAAATACCAAATTCGATTGGAAATATTTCAATGCTAAGAGTGTTGGTTATGAAGGAGAACAAACTTATAGGCTATATTCCTTTAGAGATAGGCCAGCTAATCAACCTTCAAATCTATCTAGTTTCATTTAATCATATCTAAGGCACAATTTCACAAACAATTGCATTCCTACAAGCAATAGCAAATGAAATTCAGAATGGTGTTGTATTGTCCATAGGTACTACTCTATTATTGTACCAAGATGGATTGGTTATGACTTTTAAAGGTAAAGATCAACACTATTCATATATTCTTTCCACACTCACATGAATAGATCTTTCAAACAATGAATTGGAGGGAGAAGTTCCTTCTAATTTAGAGAATTTAAAGGGGCTAATGCTTTTAAACATTTCAATGAATATCTTGAATGGAAGCATTGGACCTTTCAAGAAATCATTTTTCAGGATAGAGCCCTATAGAGCTTGACTCTTTGAGTTTTTTTAGGCTGATTGAATCTATCAAATAATAATATTTTAGGAAGAACACTACAAGGAACATATATGACCAGCTTTGGAGAATCCTCTTATTCAAGAAATCCTCATTTATGGGGGTGTCCCATACCCAAAAATTGTTCTTGGCCAAAATTTGTTCCTTTTGCTCCTCGAACTTACTTTGATAAGATAAAGAGAAGCGCTACTTATCCATTTAATTGGATAGCATTTGGATTGTCTATTGTAATAAATTTTAGTAGAGTAATATCATTGATCCTCATAAAAATTAGTTAGAGAAGGAAGCATTTCATTAAGTTGATGCAATCTTGAATTTTTTATTGTCATGGATGAAGAATTTGACACTATGAAAGGATACATGTACAAGTCATTAAAATGTGAGTTTTTCTTGTCCTTCAAAATATATATCACAATTCTTAATATTGAAATACTAAAATTCAAATAAGGGTTGGTATATTTTAAGATAAAATTCCTTGGGCTATTCTATCAATAGTAGATTGTTGGTAGTTCTTTTAAATTGAATGATATAATTTTCTACTTGTTTTTGATACATAAATTTGTGTACAAGAACCTATGTTTGCTTATGATGTCTTCTTGGTTCATCTAAAGACTTCTTATACTTGGTGGGTGAATGAAATCAATGCACATGCTTCTTGGGAGGACCTACTTGTAATAGAAAAATGTTTTACTTTTATGAAGAAAAGAAAGATTTGAAGATTAAAATGTTATTCATTTTGTTTAGAAATTGAAACAATGTTGGTAAACAAATGATGCAATGTCAAATTATAAGATAAACATTTAAGTCTAGACTTGTGATGAATGGAATTCAACATCTAAATTGTTACTGGTAAAAAATAAAACAAGACATATTTGAGCTTCATTTATATCAATCTAATAAAATGCATATACACAAGTCAAACTATTCTAGAGTTGTGATATTCCTATTAGGATTTGGCTATGTATTTTATAGTCAAACTCATTGACCCATATTTCATGAGTACGCATTGAACATGAATCCATCTCTCAGTAGAATAAATGGAGCACTTGGCACTTATTGGATCTTTGTGAAGGTCATAGAGGTGAAGTATTGAGACTTTTGAGAGGTTACCCATTTTTGTGCTACTCTAGGTTGAGCACGCTTAACTACTGAGCTTCCTCCACGATTAAACCCACTCTACTTGCAACCCCAATTTCCAAACCTTCACAAAGTGCTATACCATATGAACCATTCATTAGAAAGCTCCTTAATCTCATCAATTGATAGGTGAGAGATAATTTCCTCAACAAGTTAAGAAGTCTAGACTTAATTATAATTTTAGGAAGATAAAAATTATAAATATTAAAAAGTAATTAATTTTGTTTTACATATAGAATTTTGATCCCCACCCTGAGGTTAAAAGGTTTGCTACATTTTCCTCTATAAAAGTATCATATAATCATTTTAATATGCTTTTGGATGATGAATTTTGATTCTTTCCAATTTTAAAACTCAAAATTTTAAAGCTTTTCCCAATGTGAAGTGTCATATGGCTAAATTTAATTCTCAGGCCTTGATACTATCATCATGACTATAAGAAAATAATTTCAATTAAATGTCTATGTTAGTAAGCCTTTGTTTCAAAAAGATACCTTACCCCATTATCTTTTGGCTACCTTTGTACCAAAAAGATACCTTACTCCATTATCCTTTGGGTACCTCTATTTTAGAAAGATATCTCTATAGCAAACAAATAATGATAAAATAATTGCAGTTTTGCATTTTTCACTGGCTACTTGAGAATGATATCTCTCCAATAATTATACTTTTGGCATTCAATTTTTTTTATCTTGTTATGGCCAACTATTCCATAATTTAAGTATTTGTCCTTAACGGTAATATTAAGAATAAAACATAAAGAAACAAAAGAAATTTAAAAATAAAAATAAAAAAGCAATATCGCTAAATGAAAGGACGGTTAGGTGTTTTCTATGCTTTTTCAATCATTTGAATGTGTTTTCCATGCTTTTTTAATCATTTGAATGGGTGAGAACATTTTTTCATGTAAGTTCTTAAATGTGCAGCTTCTTTATTGCAATGGTTGTAGTGAATGAAAACAAGTGGGTAGATAATTTTATGAGTTGTTTTGGTTTGCAAGTTGTAAGATTAGAATACCTGAATACCTACATTGTCATTAAAGCATCTAAGTTGTACTCATCAATTGTGTTAATTTCATGCAGTCTGAATACCTACATTGTCATTAAGGGCACGTTTGGTCACGGGCATAGGAATGGAGAATAGGCATGTAATATTGGGAATAGGAATGGCTATTCTAATAATAGGTATTTTTCGGAATGGGTATAAGCTCATTTTAGAGGCAAAATGGGAATACATGTTCCTATTCCCTATTCCAAGTGACGAACCAAATAGAAAATGGAAAACCTATTCCAACTTTTCTTTTCCTATTCTAGCAACCAAACAGGCCCTAAAGCATAATGATTTGAAGTAATAGGCAAAAGATGAGATCAACTTCATAGGCACTAGAGCATGTTGATAACTTTTGATTGCCAAGAATTGTACTCCAATCAAGATCAAAATATAGGGATTTTTAATAGTAGCCAATTTGTGTATGCTCCTCAAAGTCTAAATATTCTATGCATGATAATATATAGATGGAACATCAAGCAAACAATTATGCACTGGAGCCAAAGAACTTTAGTAGTGAACATTATAAACTGCAATCGCAAGGATGGATGATGTGGTGACCAAGACACTTAACGTGCCATTTGGATATTCCCAACCCATACACCATGGTTAGATAGGGGAACAAGTCCCAATAAGAACAAGAAATGAAAATTAGCACAACACAACAATATTTCCTAAATGTAGAAATAAATAAACTGTTATAAATTATGAGAAGATGCCACGATTTTAGAGATTGCATTCAAGAGAATATGTCAATGGAATGAGATCGGTTGTGAATGTTATGTTTGCAAGAACATATGGTTAAGCAGGTCACACGCCATGGGGAATGGTTAGCAAAGTTGTGTTGGGGAAGGAGATTCAAATTCTATGAAGCCTGCAATAATTGGTAGAGTTATCCCCAAGCTCTGTTGCCTCTACCCGAGCCAAGTGGGGATGCACAAGGTGTAGAGTTTAATTGCTAGCCAAGAGCAAGGATGCATCGAAAAATATGATAGATAGGAGTTATTTATTTATTCTTATAAATTTCAAATAATGTTGCAATAAAAGCATACTTTTAGCTTGATTACCATTCAAGCTTCTATATTTCAAAAGGAGAGATTAAGCCTTCAAATTTAGAGCCCAAGATAAATCTGAAAGTGTATTACACTGTCAGAATGAATTTGCGTGGGAATAGTATGAAATTACACACTCCTCATATTTTATCAATTTAATGGAATAGTGTTGGGGGTGTTAGTAGGAGAGCTCAATAGGATATAAAGTAGACATAATTAGATGTGGCATAGATATAATTCTCATTGGATATGCAACTTACAACTAGACTGGGAGTAGGATTTACAAAGCTCATTGGGATGGGCACAATGCATCTCAGGTATAACACAATCAGCTCATCACACCCCTTGATGAAGTGCTTGGACTGGGGTCAGCTATTATTAATACAAAACATTAAACATGAGATAATAAAAAAAATAGTTTGTGATGAACCTCCTTATAGCAATATCGTGAGAATGCTCGAAATAACAGAATACAAAGTGATAGCAGAACTCAGAATGAATCTACTGATCGTAGGCCACTTCGAGGGGGTAACCTCCTTTGAGCAAGCTCAATACAATAAATTCGTCCGTGCCCATCAAGGGCCTCAACCTATTCTTATATACTGAGTACGATCTAGAAAAGTAATACTACCTATGCATGTGGGATAATAAAATATACTCATGGGACGACTTACAAAGCATATGCGTCCAACAACACTACTCTAACAAAATAAACAGAAGGAACACACAGGTTCCTAACATCCCCTCTCCCTTAGAAAAAAGCTTTGTCCTCAAAGCTTAAGGTGTGGAAATTGTTGTTGAATCTGAAGAAGGGGTTCCCAGGTAGCATCCTCTGGTTGCATGCCATGCCACTGAATCAAGACCTCAGAGATGGAGCGAGAGCGAAGCTGGCGAGTGCGCTGGTCAATGATTGCCACTGGCTCCAGGATAATGGATCCTTCCGTATCCATTTCAGGGAGAGTAGTTTGTGCTCTGATAGTGGTACCCAGAACTTTCTTTAGACAAGAAACATGAAAGACTGGATGAATGCGAGAAGAAGGAGGAAGTTCCAGTTTATAAGCAACTGAACCAATCTTCTGCAGAACCTTATAAGGCCCATAAAATTTTGGGGCCAGCTTATGACGCCCTTTCAGCTTTAGGGAGGATTGTTTGTATGGCTGTAGACGAAGAAAAACCATATCCCCAACTTGAAATGAGCGCTCAGAACGGTGTTGATCTGCTTGTTGTTTCATCCGATTACGGGCCATGTGAAGATTATCCTGTAAGGTACGAAGAATCTGATCCCTGCTGCAGAGAACTATGTCAACTGCCTGGACTGGTGAGCTGTTGGGAGTGTAGGGAAGGAGCACTGGAGGTGCCTGACCATAGACTGCTTCATATGGAGTCATTTTAGAGGCAGTGTGGTAAGAGGTATTGTACCACCATTCAGCTAAAGGGAGCCACTTGGCCCACTGATGTTGCTGTTCGGAAGTGAAGCAACGAAGATAAGTTTCCAAGCATTTATTGACAATTTCAGTTTGACCATCAGTTTGTGGGTGATAGCTCGAACTCATCTTCAGTTTGGTGCCAGTTTTCTGAAACAGTTCAGTCCAAAAATGACTGGTAAAAGTTGCATCACGATCAGAGACAATGGAAGAAGGGAGTCCATGAAGACGAAATATCTGGTCCATGAAGATTTGTGCAACAGAGGAGGCAGTATAGGGGTGGCTGAGGGCACAAAAATGACTATATTTCGAGAGACGATCAACCACAACCAAGATCACTGTCTTACCACCGGATTTAGGAAGGCCTTCAATGAAATCCATAGAAATATCAGTCCAAATCCATGTAGGGATGGGCAATGGTTCGAGCAAGCCAGGAAGGAGGGTCGTTTCACCCTTGTGGCGTTGGCAAGTATCACATTCAGCCACCATCTGTTGAATCGTCTGTTTCATCCCTTTCCAAAAGAAGTTTCTCCTTGCTCGCTCATAAGTTTTGAGGAAGCCTGAGTGCCCTGCAGAAGGAGAAGCATGGAGTTCATAAAAAATAGCCTGATGTAGAGCTGGGTTCTGAGGAAGCACTAGCCGACCCTTGTATCGAAGAGAAGCACCATCCCAAGAGTAATGTGGTATAGCAGAAGGATTATTGGCTAGCTGGTGAATGATTTGAGATAAAGAAGAGTCACTGTCATAGCCCTGCTGAACAGACGCTAACCAATTGGGAATGGGCATAGAAATAGCGGAAAGGGAAGCTTGATTATCAAATGTGCGAGAAAGAGCATCTGCCACAATATTCTCCTTACCCTTCTTGTAGGTGATCTCATAATCATACCCCATGAGTTTGCTGACCCATTTCTGTTGTGTAGGAGAGGATACCCGTTGTTCCAGGAAGTATTTTAGACTTTGGTGATCGGTTCTGATGCAAAAATGACTCCCTAAGAGGTATGGCCGCCACTTCTGTACAGCATGCAAAATAGCCATCATTTCTTTTTCATAAGTAGAGAGGGCTAGATTCTTACCAGAGAGGGCTTTGCTAGTGAACGCAATAGGATGGTCATCTTGCAGGAGAACAGCACCCAATCCATTGCCGCAAGCATCACTCTCAATAGTGAAGGGTTTGGAAAAATCTGGCATTGCGAGAACAGGTGTACTGCACATAGCCTGTTTCAGTTGTTCAAATGCAGTTTCAGCAACAGGGGTCCAGGAGAAGGCATCCTTTTTTAACAGAGCTGTCAATGGTGCTGCAATTTTCCCGTAATCTTTGACAAACTTGCGGTAGTAGCCAGTCAACCCCAAAAAACCCCGAAGGCTCTTGAGAGTTTTAGGATGCGGCCAAGTTTTCATGGCATCTATTTTTGTAGGATCCACCCGCACTCCATGGTGCGCAACAATATGCCCGAGATACTCCACTTCCTCCTGGCCAAACACACATTTAGATAGTTTTGCACAGAGTTGATGATCAGAGAGAAGTTGCAAGACAAGCTCCAGATGATGGAGATGCTCAGCCCAAGTTTTGCTATATATGAGGATATCATCAAAGAAGACCAGAATGAATTTCCGGAGGTATGGTCGAAATATGTTATTCATCACTGCCTGAAATGTTGAAGGAGCATTCGTGAGGCCAAAGGCCATGACTAAAAATTCATAGTGACCATCATGTGTGCGGAAGGCAGTTTTAGGTATATCCTCCTCATTAACCCGAATTTGATGATACCCAGAACGAAGATCTAACTTGGAGAAAAAATGAGCCCCATGAAGTTCATCAAGAAGTTCATCAACAACTGGAATGGGAAACTTGTCCTTTATAGTGAGATGATTAAGTGCGCGGAAATCAATGCAGAGTCGCCATGACCCATCTTTTTTGCGAACAAGCAGAACTGGAGAAGAAAAGGAACTGGTACTAGGGCGAATAATACCTTGCTTCAGTAAGTCACGGACAAGTATCTCAATTTCGGTCTTCTGATGAAATGGGTAGCGGTAGGGCCTGATGTTGGGCGGAACACTGCCAGGAAGGAGCTGAATACGGTGGTCCTCTGGACGAGAAGGAGGTAATCCCACAGGTTCAGCAAATACACCAGAATACTTGTCCAAAATGTGTTGGAGATCGGCAGGAGTGCTAGAGACTGCTGATGGCTGCATCTGAATGGAATGGAGCTGAGCGATGACACCATGTGAATTCTTCTTAAGAAGTTTTTCCATACGGTGTGAACTGATGATGCTGAGAGACCTTGGTTGTAAGCCTTTCAAAGTGTGTTGGTGCCCCTCGGCTGAAAACTGCATCCAAAGTTTAGCAAAATCCCAGAGAATGGGGCCAAGAGTGCGTAACCATTGGGCACCCAAAACCACATCACAACCACCTAAGGGTAAGGCAAACATGTCAGAGCGCATGTTATAATCGCCAATAGAGAGACGCACATTGCGACATTTCCCTTTACAAGGTAAAGTGCCCCCATTGGCAATCATGACTTCAAAGCTAGAGCAGGGATGGATAAAGCAATCAGCCTGTTTGGCTATTCGTGGATCAATGAAGTTATGAGTGCTACCAGAATCAATGAGTATAGTAAGAGGGATCTTCTTGAAGAAACCCTGGACCCGCATGGTTTGTGGAGTAGTGACTCTTGCCAAAGCATGGACAGATATCTCTGGTGGAGCTTCTGGTGAAGGAGGTTCAGGCTGGTGAGGCTCAACCTCATCATCCACTGTTTCCTGAGCATCTACATATTCTTCCAGTTCCGGTGGAGAATCCACATCCAAGAGATAGAGCTTTTGCTGAACACATCTATGGCCCCGAGACCATTTCTCATCACAATTATAACAAAGCCCTTTGTCTCGCCTGACTCGCATCTCTGTTTCAGACAAGTGCTTGATCGGAGTAGTTCTGGGAGCTGGTATGACTGGAGGGTTGTGAGAACCTGTAGTTCTGAATGGAACAAAATTAGATCTGGAGCGTTGTAGAGCACTAATCTTGTCTTCCGCTAACTTAGCCAACCCAAGGGCTTCCATCATTGTAGTAGGTCGAAACATTTTGACTTCTGAGCGAAGTGCATCCTTCAGACCACTGACAAAACAACTACGGAAGAATTCATCAGACAAGCCCTCTGTGTGATTAGCTAATTTTTCAAACTCTGTCTGGTATTCTCTTACAGTGCCTGTTTGACGCAGTTTAGTGAGTGCTCCTGTGAAATCATCAAAGGAACTAGGGCCAAAGCGCTCCAAAATGAGGGTGCACAATTCTCTCCACGTTGGGCCTACATTAGCCTTGATGTACCAACGGAACCATTGAAGAGCTTCATGTTCCAAATGAAAAGATGCAAGGGGGACTTTGTGGGTATCCAAAGTATTATGCAAGCTGAAATACTGCTCTGCCCTATAGATCCATCCAGTCGGATCAGAACCATCGAAGCGTGGAAAATCAAGCTTTGGTCCACGGAAATTGCCAGAAGAGGACCCAGTATCTCCTGAATGGTTTCGGCTCATGGCTGACTGCTGAAAGTTAAGACCCAGAATTTTGTCATCCAGATCTTGAAGTTTGGTTTTGAGGGATGCCATTTCTTCTTCCATGATTTTTGCTCCTGTACGCGTAACAACCATAAAGCAAGGGATTTTTTTTTTGTTTTTTTTGTTTTTTTTTTTTTTTTTTTTTTTTTTTTTTTTTGGAATGGGTAGAAGATGAGAAACAAAAACTTTTTTAGTTACGGCAAACTTGGATTTGGGTAAAACTCAGATAGGAAATGGGTGTTCGACGGGTGGTGGGAGACTATCTGGGGACAAGGGAAACAGAAAAATGAGGGTTTCAAGGGTAGGGAGGCGAAATGAGGCGAACAGTCCAAGAGGGATAAGGGAGCAAAATGAGGAATTGAATCTTGTGGCTCAGTTTGGTGGCGATTGGATGAGAGGTGAAAAAGATAGGGCAAACCCTAAAATTAGATAAATGAGGGATTTAGGGCTTTGATATGTAATTTCCACCCAGCGAGCCCAAGAGAGTGCTCTGATACCAGATGTGATGAACCTCCTTATAGCAATATCGTGAGAATGCTCGAAATAACAGAATACAAAGTGATAGCAGAACTCAGAATGAATCTACTGATCGCAGGCCACTTCGAGGGGGTAACCTCCTTTGAGCAAGCTCAATACAATAAATTCGTCCGTGCCCATCAAGGGCCTCAACCTATTCTTATATACTGAGTACGATCTAGAAAAGTAATACTACCTATGCATGTGGGATAATAAAATATACTCACGGGACGACTTACAAAGCATATGCGTCCAACAACACTACTCTAACAAAATAAACAGAAGGAACACACAGGTTCCTAACATAGTTCCCCAAACTAATTTTAAACTTCCTCTCTAATCTAGTGTTTGATTTGGACTCATAGTCTTATCTTTTTTTTAATGTTATTTTTAAAAGAAAAACAGTCCATGTGTAAGCACCATTATACATAATCCAAGGGTGGTCTTCATTCTCTTAGGGCCCGTTTGGCTGCGGGAATAGGAATACGTATTCTGGAATACATATTCTGGAATACGTATTCTAGAATAGAAAATGGGGCTACGTATTCCTGTTTTCCGTTTGGTTCAGCCAATATTTGATGGGAATTCCCGGACCCCAAAATTTATGTTTTCTAAAATTAAAAAAAAAATGGAATAGGAATGCGTATTCCAATAACACCTATTTTGGTGGAATTGCAAAACCCCAGCTTTGGGCCAAAAATGGAATACGTATTCCATTTTTACTTCATATTCCAATTCAGTTTTGGTGCATCCAAGCAAGGAATTAATTTTTTTTGGAATTTACATATGCCTATTCCGCTTGTATTCCACTCACCAAACGGGCCCTTAAATCACTCCTAGTCCATCATCGCATCTCGAAATAACAAATAGAGGTGCATAGGGAGACACATTGAAATAGGGAGAAAAGTACAAAGTGAAACATATGGGCTCTACGCATTCCCCTCATTCTTATTCGTGCTGCAGTTTACTAAAGAAATAACTAAAATTATGTTATTCTGCTAACACACTGCCGTGAACATCCCACCTACAGAAGTCTGATATTTTGGGGAAAATTGTCAGAAAAAACAATTTTGACATTTAATTTATGTGGCCGATCTTATCAATGTTCAGAAGTCTGGTACTTTGTGGAAAATTGACTGCAGAAAAAACCAAACGCTGGAAAGTACCAGGACGTCAGTCAACAAAAACAACACAGAAATGTGTGGCTGGTATTGTGTGGAAAATTAGGAGAAGAAAAAAACTCCGACTTTAATCTTTCCATTAAGACAAAATTTTAAGCAAACTTGTCAGATAGATTACAGATTCTGCACAAAATAGAAAGAAAAAAAGCTTAATTGATAGATGAAAATAAAGTTTAATTGAAAGAAGTAATTTTGTTAACATGATTGTTACTTATCTGTTGGAGTCAAAATATGCTGTTCATAGAATGACAAATGACGCGGCCAGCTTTGAAAATAAAATTATTAAATCATAAACAATGTAAATATTGGTCATTGACCTGTTGACCAGGACGCTGTTAAGGAGAGCACGCCCAGAAAAGAAATGCAGTTCCCTTGTGCCCTGCTTACCACATTTCCCAATGGCCATCCCTTTTACGTGCAATCTCTGTATTGTAATCTTTCTTCTCTTCTTCTTCTGCTCCTCTACTGTTTCCCATCGATTGATGCCCAACAGATGCCCTCCCCACGAATCCCATGCTCTGCTCCGCTTCAAAGCGGGTCTGAATGACACCGAGGGCGCTCTGAGTTCGTGGGTGAATGGAACTGACTGCTGCACCAACTGGACTGGCATCTCCTGCGACAATCACACCAACCACGTCGTCTCTGTTGAAGCATTTTCTGACCCTGACTACCCTTTCCAAGGTTTCCAAGGTGTGATATCTGAGAGCCTCTGCCAACTTCGCTTTCTCACATCAGTAATCATATCTGGAGTATCAGGTACTACGTCCATTCCTCCCTGTTTGGGAAACCTATCTTATATTGACTCTTTATATATATATGCAAGTGTCTTAAGTGGGATGATTCCTCCCTCCATTTGCTCTCTCACTCGGCTTAGACATCTTGATCTGTCAGGGAATGACTTCAATGGGAGCATACCTTCTTGCCTTGCCAATCTTTCTTCTTTAAATTACCTTGACCTTCGAGGCAACCAACTTAGTGGAAGCATACCGACTTCTCTTGGAAGTCTCTCTTTGTTGAAGAATTTATACCTTGGTGACAATCATCTGAGCGGTAAAATTCCGTCATCCATTTGCTCTCTCACCCGGCTTACACATCTTTATCTGTCATGGAATGACTTCAATGGGAGCATACGTTCTTGCCTTGCCAATCTTTCTTCTTTAAATTGCCTTGACCTTCAAAGCTACCAACTTAGTGGAAGCATACCGACTTCTCTTGGAAATCTCTCTTCACTTGAGTGTTTGGTTATTGCTAATAACCAACTGAGTGGTAAAATTCCAGATTCTTTGAGCAATCTCTCTTCACTTGAGTGCTTGTTTATTGATAATAACCAACTGAGCGGGACCATTCCCCCTTCATTTGCTCAGCTTTCCTCACTCACTGAGTTGACTGCTGATGGCAATCGTTTCAATGAAACCATCTCGTCTTCGTCACTTCCACCTTCTTTAGTTAGACTGTACCTATCATTTAACCATCACCAGTCAATTTCAGAAAGTTTCTTTCAAAAGTTTACAAGCTTAGATGTTTTGCATTTATCCGACGGTGTACTAAATATCAGCACAAGCTGGATTCCGTCCTTTTATTTATCTGGGCTATATTTAGAGTCATGTAGGATTGACGGCCAATTTCCGTCTTGGGTATCAACACAGTTTTCACTTACATTGTTGAAAATAACAAACGCCAGTCTTGTGGGAGTAATTCCCTCTTGGTTATGGGAAACCATAACTCTGTTGGCTCATCTTAATCTTTCAGGAATCATTTGGAAGGAAGGTTGTCCTTAAATCCTTCAACATGGATGCAACTACTATACCTAGATGTGTCTAGAAATAAATTGAGTGGATCCATCCCATCATTGCGGTCTCCTGATATGGAGATGCTGCTGCTCAACGACAATTGGTTCACTGGCAACATTCCTCCTAGCTTGGGCGAATCATCCATACTCAATATGTTAAATCTTGCAAACAACAACTTAACAGGAGTAATCCCTGTCAGCTTGTCCAATTGCTCTTCCCTTGTTGTCCTAAATTTGGGAAATAATAGTTTGGAGGGAGGCTTACCAAATGAATTAGGTATGCTGAGTGGATTATATTCATTGGTTGTAAACAAGAATAATATGAATGGGTCATTCCCTGTTTCATTAGAGAATTGGTCAAAACTGCATGTTCTTGATATGGAAAACAATTTATTTGGTGGTGAAATACCAACTTTGATTGGAAATCTTTCAGAGCTAAGAGTGTTGGTGTTGAAGGGGAACAATTTCACAGGCAGTATTCCTTCAGAGATAGGCCAGTTAATGAACCTTCAAATCTTGCTGCTTTCATCTAATCACATCTCAGGCAAAATTCCACAAACAATTGCATTCTTGAAAGCAATAGCAAATGAATCTCAAAATGGTTTTGTATTGTCGTCTGATTCTACTGATTCATTCTATCAAGATGGGTTGCATATGACTTTAAAAGGTACAGATCAACACTATCCATATATTCTTTCCACACTCACATGCATAGATCTTTCAAACAATGAATTGCAGGGAGAAGTTCCTTCTAATTTAGGGAATTTGAAGGGGCTAAGGCTTTTAAACCTTTCAATGAATAATTTGAATGGAAACATTTCAAAAAGTTTTGGAGAGATGCATCAATTGGATGCATTGGACCTTTCAAGTAATCATTTTTCAGGACAGATCCCTGCAGAGCTTGACTCTTTGAGTTCTTTAGGCTCACTAAATCTGTCAAACAATAATCTTTCAGGAAGAATACCGCAAGGAATACATATGACCACCTTTGGAGAATCCTCTTATTTAGGAAATCCTTATTTATGGGGGTGTCCCCTACCCAAAAATTGTTCTTTGCCAAAATTTGTTCCTTCTCCTCCTCCAATTTACATTGATAAGATAAAGAGAAGCTCTACTTATCTATGGCATTGGATAGCATTTGGATTGTCCTATGGAATAGCTTTTGGTGGAGTAATATCATTGATCCTCATAAAAATCAGTTGGAGAAGCAAATACTTCATTAAAGTTGATGCAATCTTGAAGTTTTTATTTCCATGGATGAAGAATTTGACACTATGAAGGGATACATGTACAAGCCATTTAAATGTGAGTTTTTTTGTCCTTCAAAGTATATATCACAATTCTAAGTATTGAAATACTAAAATTCAAAATGTGTTGGTATATTTTAAGATAAAATTCCATAGGTTATTCTATCAATTGTAGATTTTGGTAGTTCTTTTAAATTGAATGATATAATTTTCTACTTTTTATTGATACATAACTTTGTGTACAGGGACCTATGTTTGCTTATGATGATTTCTTGGTTCATCCAAAGACTTCTTGTACTTGGTGGCTGAAAAATATCATTGCACATGCTTTTGGGGAGGAGCTACTTGTAATACAAAACTCTTTTACTTTTATGAAGAAAAGAAAGATACAAAAATTAAACAGTTATTGATTTTGTTAGAAACATATGATGCAACATCAAATGATAAGATAGATGTTGAAGTCTAAACTTGTAATGACTGGAACATCTAAGTTGTTATTAACAAAAAAAAAAAATAAGACATCTGTTAGTTTGATTTATATCAGTCTAATAAAATGCATATACACAAATACAACTATTGTAGTCTTGTGATATTGCTATTAGGATTTAACTGCTTGTTTTTGAGTCAAACTCATTGACCCATATTTCATAAGTAGTGATTCAACATGAATCCATCTCTCATGAGAATAAATGGAACACTTTACGAGTAAAAAGGAAAAGAAAAGACATGTTTTAGTTTTATTCATATCAGTCTAATAAAATGCATATACACAAATCCAACTATTCTAGATTTGTGATATTACATACATTTATGAAGAATGGGAAGATTTCAAAATTTAAAAAGTACTTATTTTTCTTTGGAAATGTGAAAGAATATTCATGAACATGTGATAAAACATCAAATGATAATATAAATGTTAATGTCTAAACTTAGAATTACTGAAATTTAACATTTAAATTGTAATTGGTAAATATATTAAATAAGACATCTTTTAGTACTGGTGAATAAACATCTAAGTTGTGACTAGTAAATAGCATCAAATGATAAAATAAATGTTAATGCCTAAATTTAACATCTAAATTGTGATTGATAAATAAATAAAATAAGATATCTTTTGCTATTAATAAATAAACATCTAAATTATGACTGGTAAATAAATTAATCTACACTTAATTATAGTTTGAGAAAGTAGAGAATTCAAAATATTAAAATTTTCACTTTTTAGAAATGCAAATAAATTTTCTTTCTTAATATTATTTTTGATAAAGGTATATATAATCATTTTTTAATCTGCTTTTGGATGATGAATTTTTCTTTTCAATTTTGAAAATGAATTTTTTGTATTTTTTTGAATGATGTGAAGTGTCATATTAGCTAAATTCAAATCCCAGGCCTCAATGCTATTATCATGACTATAAGGAATTCATTCCAGCGAAATGAAATGGCTATCTCTATTTCAAAAATACATCTCTACAGCAAAAAAATTGATGCTATCTATTTTTTTAGAAAGATGTCTCTGCAACAAAAAAAATGATGATAAAAACATTGTACTTTCGGCATTCAAACTTTTTAATCTTGTTATGGTCAATATTTCTATAAAAATTTTGACAGTATCATGTAGTTACAGAAGAAAAGAATTGATCTATCGAGTCCGAATTTTCTAAATTTGAAATTTTTTCCCACCTCATTTGTTAATATAATATAAACATGTTTCTTAATGGTGTACAATAAGGATTTTATTGTTAACTTTTACCTCTATTGTTAACTTCACAACCTGTTATGATCATTATTAGGTAGTCTATTGACTCTGTTAACTCGCTACATTCTAACTATCACTATCTCCAAATTAGTGTAACTTTACAAACTGTCTGATTTATCTTTTGACTGTACTTTTTTCATATATGTAAATGAGGACAACTAATTTGGTCCAAAGAGAATTGGAGATTTTAATGTTATTACCAATCTAGCTCCAAAGAGAACTGAAGATTTCTGCTTAATTACAGAGTGGCTCGATAGAATCTTGGTACCTCCTATTTGGTTAGAGAATAATTTTCTTTTGATTTCGGCTATTATATCTTGTATAAGCATAAATCATTCCAAACTTGCTAGTATGCATAGCTTTCAAAGGTATGGGTGTCATGGTGACAATTTCTAATAAAAGGTATTATACTATTATGTTTCCATAGCTCATGCTCAGAGGAAAAGAAGATGAAAAATGTACTTCTAGAATCCTTTCCTCAATTCCTGTAGCATGAGTTTTAGTGTTTTCTGATATGATAGTGAGAAAGTCTAGACTTCGGCATAGTGAGAAAATCTATTCAAAATTTATATCATGGTTTAATTGTTTTTTATGACGTGTTCAACTGGGATTGTAGCAGTTTTCTGAATAGATGTATTATAATATAATAACAGATATAGGAGATATTTGTAGGGCTCTATTTCTATCAGCTTTTGGCTTCTTTTGTAATCTTCTTTTTATGATTAATAATATCATTGTTGCTGCAATAATTTACTACAATTTATACTCTGTTTTATGCTCTGTCTCTATACTTTGATTTATCTTTTAAATCCAATACACACATGTTACAGAAAAATAATAGCTGCCATAGAGCACGTTGTTGCCATTTAATGGGTATCTAAAGTTTTCATCCATTGGCGTTGGAGATCAACACTTGCTCCCTGGCTCTTTCGCCATATTGCAGAAGAACATGAGAAAGTGTCCCACATTCTAGACCCACATTTTTTCTCATGAATCTTTCTTTCTTTTTGGGAGTTTGAAAATTGAGAAGTCTTTAAATTGGGTTTGAGTAAGGCATTAAACTTAGGTTCTTCTGATGCAATACTACTTATTTAGCAGTCAAGTGATAGAAGGCAATGGAGGAATGAGGCCACAAATTAGATAGAAGGCAATGGAGGAATGAGGCCACAAATTAGATTAAAAACAAGGAGATTGAGATTCACTTAGAAAGCTAAAGGTTGAAACTAATAAAATGAACTTTTGAAAGGAAATTCTTCAAAATTCTAATATAACATGAGAAGAGGAGAGTATCCAAATGGATGAAAGAAGTGAATATTTTGAAATTATAAGAGGACTCTTAGGGTCCATTTGAGAATAGGGGAATAGGAATAGCTATTCTACAATACTTATTCTGGAATAGAAAATGGGGCTACGTATTCTTGTTCTCTATTTGGTTCAACCAATATTTGATGGGGAATTCGTGGACCCCAAAATTTATGTTTTATAAAATAAATAAAAGTGGAATAGGAATATGTATTCCAATAACACCTATTTGGGTGGAATTGCAAAACCTCATTTTTGGGCAAAAATTGGAATACGTATTCCTATTTTACTTCGTATTCCAATTTTGATTTGGTGTATCCAAACGAAGAATTCAAAATTTTAAGAATTTACATATGCCTGTTCCACTTGTATTCCCATTTTCAAATGGGCCCTTAATGAATAATGGGTTATATCCTCACCATAGATTTTGTCACAAGTAGTCTCTAAACTCATTTGAGAATTCCTTGCCAATATGTTGATCGGGTCAACACTAAGCTACAAGACATAAATGAACACATTATGCTACATGAAATGGATAATGCTATTTTCCTCTTATAGAAAGAGTTATAGAGTGAATGGGAAGATCTTTGTAAAATAGAGGAAGTGTATTGGAGACAAAATTCTCTTGAACTATGGTTAAGGGAGGTGATAAAAATATGAAGTTCTTCCATACTTCTGCAAAACAAAGACAAGCAACCAGCTCCATCTTCTTTATACAATATGTAGAGTCAGGTAATTTTATTTCAGATCTTGTTGGAGTTCAATCTAAGGGTGTTAGATTTTTCAAATAGTTACTTGACCCCCTTCATAGCCTACCTCAGACCATTCACAAATAAATGAACTACTAAATGGTATCCCTAAGCTAATATTTGAGCAAGATAACTAGTCACTGATGGCCCTTTCAATTTGGATGAGATTAAACATGTAGCATCTTCCCTTTTGCCTGATAAGGCCCTAGGGCTTGATGGATTAACAAACCTCTTTTATCAAAAATATTGGGATGTTATTGCTAGGGTTTTTCGAATAGGGAATTGTATGGAAATGGTACCATTAATCAGTAATCTAGCATTAGCGTCCATGAATAGCATACGAACATGGGCACAAAAGTTAGAACCAAATCCCATCCAATGAAGCATTTTAAGAACAAAAGGTCATCTTATACGATCATAGGTTTTATCAAAATCAAGTTTTAAAATCATTGCGTCTTGAGATGCAAACTGAGCCCATTTTTTAGCTTCCCAAGAAAGCACCAAGTTGTCCAAGATGCGTCCACCTCCAAGAAAACCATTTTGTTCAGGCCTCAAAATTTCTTGTGTAAAAAGTTTAATTCTTTTAGCTAAGGCTTTTTCTAAGGTCTTATAAGTAGTATTAAGCAATGTAATTGGCCTCCAACTATTAACAATATTTTCTTGTTTGCCTTTGGGAATAAGGTTAATGAGACATTAAATAATAAAAGGTCAAAGGATCATGTTTCAATGCCCTCAAGGTAAACATTGTAGAAGTCCTCCCTAATGTGAGGCCAAAGTGCACGGTAAAAGTCCACAGGCAAATCATCCAACCCTAGAACTCTTCTTTGTAGCCAATTTATACATAACATCTTCAATTTCCTCCAAAGAAAGATAATGGTCAAGGAAGGCATTGTAATCATGTGGCATTTTGTAGGGAATACAACCAGCAGGCTTTCCTCCATAATATGAAGTAAGGGGTCATTGCTTGATTCATCTGCAAAGAGTTATTTGTAGTATTCATAAAAAAATTTCATGATAGATTCATGGTTGGTCTGTGATATGCCATCAACAAAATTAATCATTGATATGTGTTTTTGTTGCAAATATTGGAAGATAAAGCTACTATTTTATCACCCTCTTTCATCCATTGTAAACAAGCCCTCGCTTGAGCTCCCTTACCCTTATAAATTGCTAATTTGTAGAGAAAGTGTTCAATATGAGCTATTGATTGTTGAGCATGAATGCCACTAGGATTGTTGTCTAGAAGTTTTGTGGCTTTAGTAAGTTGTCCTTTAAGAGATTTATCTAGTCTTTGATGCTTAGCAATAACTCTTCTACCTAAGTTCTAAAGAAAGAGTATACAACACAAGATTTTTCATTCCCACAAACTTATCCATTTATCATTTTGTGGTTTAGGTTGAACTCTCTAGGTAGCAAGAAGGCCATCAATGCAATCTTGATTTTGTAGATGAGAGATGTTGAGATTGTAAGGGAGCTCGCAAGGGAGATATGTTTGTCAAATAAGGAAAAGAGTGGTAAGAATACAAAGGTGATCTAAGAGGGTTGTCATCAAGTCGAGATAGACAAAATGTCCTAAATTGGAAGGGATAACACAAAGATTTGGTCAGATATATAATTTGTCCAAGCAACACATCTTTTGCAAAAACCCTTCACGATAATTGGTCCAAGTCAACCATTAGGGCCTATGTGAATCTAATTTTCCCATGATTGGGTCATGTAGTCCTAAGGACTTATGAGCCAAAGTCCAAGATTCAAACACTGCATGTGATAAATGGTTTTGGTAGTCCCAACTTCGATTTATTTGGTGTTTTGTCATGTTGAAATCTCCTCCAAGAACTCATTTAGCTATATTGCATTAATTAATTTTATTCAATTCTAATATAATTATGTTATTATTATTATTTTTAAAAATATACATTTAAAAATAATAATATCCATTTACATAATATTAATATTACAATTTACCACTCTCAATATATAATATGTAATGCACAACTATCGTTTCTCATATAAAAAAGAAAGAGAAAAAAAAAAGTCAATTGTAAGAACAAGCTAAAACAATGTTTACAGAGATTATAATTTTAATAAGATGAGGAAAGTAAACCATAGAAAAGTTAGATTAACTTCTCTTTATAGTTTTGATATTATAGAATATATGAAACATTGCTAATTTTGGAATAATCATATAATCATTTTAATATGCTTTTGGATGATGAATTTTTCTTCTTTCTGATTTTGAAATTCAAAATTTTAAACATTTTTCTGATGTGAAGTGTCATATGGCTAAATTCAAATCCTAGGCCTTAATACTATCATCATGACTGTAAGAAATTCATTCCAATTAAATGTCTATGCTGGTAGACCTTTGTTTCAAAAAGACACCTTACCACATTATCGTTTGGCTACCTCTATTTCAAAAAGATACCTTAACCCATTATCCTTTGGCAACCTTTGTTTTAGAGAGATAGCCCTGCAGCAAACAAATGATGAAACAACAATTACAATTTTGCATTTTGCATTGGCTACCTGAGAATTATATCTCTCCAATAATTGTTCTTTTGGCATTCAATTGTTTTGATCTTGTTATGGCCAACTATTCTGTAATTTTTTTGTAGTATCATGTAGATACACATGATAAGAATGGATCTATTGACTTGAGAATTCTAATATTTTTAAATGAGCTCGAAGTGAAACAGGTTTCTTAATGACATGCAATAAGAATTTGATTGTTCTCTTTTTCCTTTTTAGTCATGTTTTAGTTTTGCCTTAGCCATAGTTTTTATCCAAGCTGCTAAATTTCTACTGATGGTTTCTTTATGTTGAACACAACCTTAAGATCACAAAGACAATCTAGTGAAGTTCTATTGAATTTAGGTTACTACAGAATGCAGTCTCTTCATGCAAAAGAATGTCTATTAGTATTTGAAGTATATTTTATAAAAGAATTAGAAATGGCACGTGTAATTTTATAAATTTCTTCTTTCTTGGCATGTTGCCCCCTTCATTCTTAGCATGATAATAATATATTTCAACTTCAAAATGAACGTCATCAAGGTTATCCTATGTTTCTGCTCCTATGTTCACTTCTTTATGATTCTTCTTTGTTTTCAATAGTATATATGTCCATTGTCCAAATTGTTATAGATGGCTTAAACAACACATGAGCATAAATAAGGTGAAATTGTTATGGAAGAGAGCATTGTTATAGATAGCTTAAAGAACATATTCATAAGTTTAAATTATTAAATAGTTAAAATTGAGTTACTTTTTCTAAACATAATTTTTCCTAAAATCATCATAATTTATTTATACAATACACATTTGTTATCTTTTGAGTATTGTGATGAGGGAAATCTTAGATCTAACATGTTTCTTTCTCTAAACTCTATGTCTACTATTGTTGTTAACTCACTACATTCTTACTTTCACTATCTCCAACTTAGTTTAACTTTACAAACTGACTTGATTGCCCTTAAATTAATTGTTATGACATAGTCTGGTATCTCTGTAGACTCTAATGCCAGGCATGCCTTACATTGTTCATATAAGTTAGCACCACTCTCATATAGATATAAATTATCATAGCTAATTTGATCCAAAGAGAATTGAAGATTTCAATGTTATTACCAATCTGGCTTCAAAGAGAAGTGGAGATTTTAAAACTCTCATAAATGCTAAGTGAAAAAAGGATATCTGCTTGATTACTGAGTAGCTTGATAGATTCTTGGTACCTCCTATTCCGCTAGAGTATAATTTTCTTTTGATTCCTGCAATTCTATCTTTTTAAAGCTTAAACCATTTGCCAATCAATTTTATTTGATTGTGGTGATAGTTTCTTCATCTCTCTCAAGGAGAGGTGGGAGAAAGGGTCTATAATGTTTCAATTGGAAATTAAATTATGTGACATAACAGAGAAAATAAGAGATTGCAATTGCAATCATTTACTTATTTTTAAATTTTTTTTTGGGCATGTAAAAAGAAGAATTTCAATCATAGCTTCAAGATTTCAATGAGATAATCTTTGGTGTGAACAATTCAATTTTTCACTAGCAAATGTTTTTGTGAGAAGAGGAAGAAATCCTTTCCAAAAATGAAATTTATTGCTACCAAATCTTTGAAAACATTGGAAGGATAGCTCATGCAATTTTTTTAATTAAATCTACGCTCTAGTAAAGTGCTCACCGAGAAAAGGAAAACTCAACAAGAAATATCTTTATTTTCTCTACACTTATCTAAATCAGATCACTAAACACTAAACTATTGTAGATTAGTCATTGCTAACAAATTTGGACTTCACAATTGATAATGTCCTTCATGACATTGTTTTATAGGGAAATATCAAAATTTTATGAAATTGTTTAGTTTAGAAGTCAACTTACTATTGAGATAATAGGTGTTGCACACATTGCATAATATTGTTATATTTTATTATTTTATTTTATTATGTAATGTTGTGCCTAAATGGATGTGCAACATGTAAAGATTCCCATGGAATATTCTTGATGAGTTGTATTGTAACATTGTGATAATATTTTATGTAATTATTTAATATTGGGGAAAAGAATTAAATGCCCAATATTAAATGTGGGGTCAGTGGATTAGGTAGCACATGGTTTTAGCACATGGTTTATGTAATACCACTTAGTTATTTTGTGGGACTTGCTACTATATAAGCAGCCACAAGGGTAGTTGTTGTAGAGAAGGAGTGAGAAAGGTAAGAGTCGAGCGGGATAAGGCTTAACAGGTTAGCCAAGGGAGCATTTGTGAAGGTTGGAAGCATGGCATGGGATGTGTGGATTCATGCTTGTTCACATAGTTTTCTCGGTTATGGCTATGGCCATGAAGGCTTCCATGGTTGTATTGCAATTGTAATATTGTGGAATAATACATAGTGATGGATGCTTTTGGAGGCTGGGCTTTTCCCTCAATGAGGTTTCCTAGAGTATATCTTGTGTCACAATTTTGTGGGTATGTTGTCTATTCTCTTGCATGTAAATTTTTAATTTCGTGTTTATCTCAGATTTATTATGGGTTATGTGGAAACGATTATATTCTTTATTGCCAAGTTTTCTTATGAGTGGTATCAGAGCTATGGTTTTATTAATGTAACCCTAGATTGAATCCATGAAAATGCATGAGAGGATGAAAGAAAAAGGCAAGATATATGAATGATTTATTGTAGATCTAAGGTTTTGGGTTTGTTGTTATGATGGGATGTTAAAAGATTTGGGCATGTGAATTTTTTGAACAAAATTTTTTTTCGGATGTTTCATTTAAATGAGGGTTTTGGGGGGTGGCATGCAGAAATGACCTCTTGGGTAAAAACAGACCTCACCATTGGATCTGGGTCAACATTTTCATAAATTTTGATATATAATATGCCCTAGTTTGGCCATGTTAAGAGGAAATGAAAGAGTTCTTTAGTTTCAGCCCATGATGGCCGTCAAATTTAATCCCGTCAAAATTTTCTTCATAAGAAAGAAAATTAAAAAATTAAAAAATTGCAGTGAAAATGGTAAAAAGATTGTCTTAGTAAAACGGCCATAACTTTCTCTTAGAATATTAGATTTCAGAGTTCTTATAGGCATTGGAAAGCTAATTCAGAGCACTACTAATTCAGAGTACTACAACATGATATAGGTTTGGTTGTATGATTTTGATATTTTGTCAGGTTTTAAGAACCCTAAAGGAAATGTTATTTATTTTGAGCACAAATTAGGGCATAACTTGCGCATACGAAGTCAAATTTTGGATTTCGAGTAGTCAACAGAAAGCTCTTGAAGAGCTCTACACATTGGTTCAGATTTGGTGCAAGTTTGGCATGGTTTATTTAGTGATATAATGATCTGAACAATTTATAGATATATTTTGACTATGGTAACATTGTGAGTTTATGGCATTGGAGATTTAAGATTTGGTGTCATTGTATACTTAGTTCATATTTCAGATTGGTCTCATGATGATATGATTATCAATGTTTGGTTTGGATATGTATGATGACTTGTTGGATCTACAAGTTGTGCAGTGTTGTAAGCGGTCTATACTTACAGGTTGCATTTTTGGCTTGGTTATGGATTGTCTTTGCCCATTGATCTTTCATTATTGATGCATATTCAGATTGGTGGCTTGGATTTGGGCTTTTTATGCCCTAAGTCACATGATTTGTTGATTTTTTGTTCATGTAGAAGGGATGAGATGTTGTTACCAGGTAGAGTCATGGTGGAGAATTGTGGTTGACTATTTTATGCTGACAGGTTGGACATATTGAGAGCTAGATGCTCGGTTCATGGATGCGATCATGGTGCCATGGATTTTAGCATGACATGATTGGTTATATAGGTACATCCTTGATGTTTATTAGCTTGGATTTCGAATTCAGTTATGGTGTTATATCTTTTTAGTTTAGGATCATGGTTATTTGGTTTCTTTTTTGAGGAGCTCATGATGTGCACTTTGAGTTCTTTTATGGTTTGATGCTTTGGTTGATTCTCATGGTTAGAGGATGGGTTTTCATCATGATGTCATGGATAGCTTGGATACATAGTTTTGTGGGAGCTTGTGACAATGATGAAGTGACAATGCAGGATTAGTTCTTGGTTTGGTTTGAATCTTCATGTAGGAGATGGATTTTATGATCCCATAGGTGACTTGGTACCATAGTTGAGTGGGAGTTGTTGGCATTGATATATTTATTGAGTGTTTGCAGATGTTGGAGGTTTGTCTTAGATCTTGTTGCTACAGAAGCATCTTTGACATTTGCATGGTGCACTTGGTTATCTTCATGGGGTGTGAAGATGGTTAGATCTTAAGGACTCATTGGGTTCTTGGTTATCTTCATGGTGTGTGGAGATGGTTCTTCCTAGTATGTGGAGATGATTTTTCTTCATGGTGTATGGAGATGGTTGCATCTTGAGGACTTATGGGGTTCTTGGTAAAGGTACAATTTATGCTTTTATTTGGCATGTTATCCTTGGTGTGAGGATGGTTTCATTATTATGTCATGGTATACTCTTGATACACTTTTAGAGTTGTGACATGTTATAGTATGTTCATGTGGAGCATGTTATCTCTTTGGCTGAGATGGTTAGATCATGTTGTCATGTTTATGTTCCTGAGGCCATGGTTGGAACTTTGACATTGATCTTGATTTAGTTTCTTGGTATTGAGTACACTGATCATAAGCTGGATACTTCATGATATTGCTATGTTTTATTTGGAGTTGGCATGGATTGATTGGTTATAGGTGCTCATGGACACTTAGAGATAGTGGTGATGCTGATTTCTCTTGGATTAGAGAAGTATTTGTTGGGACGGTTGATGGTTTTAGCAGGAAGTTTGAGGGGCAGTCACCTGATATGGACTTGAGAGGAGATTGTTCTTAGATGAGTCTTGGTTGGAGACTTGGGTATCTTATTGAACATTCTCATTCCCCACTCTTGGTCTACTCAGCGGTTTGCTGCTTGAGAGGTATAGCCCATTGTTTTTTCTCAGGTGCATTTTATTTATGCTTGTCTTTCATGGATATGGATCTTGAGCTATGGTACATGAGTTAGTTCTAGAGGGTTCATTTGAGAGATGGTTTTATATTGGGCATATTCCTTAGATTAGGAATGGTTATTCCTTGGTTTAGGAATGGTTTTATGCGTTTGATCTTCTTGTGAGAGGCTTACATCCATGAGTAGTTATATGCTATGGTTTAGGTGTTGTTGAGGCTTCTTGTTGGGGTTTTATGGAGGAGATCATACTTGCACAATTTACATCTAGAGGTATGTGTAGAAGGACATGATATAGGTTATGATTTGCATGGTTTCTTTGGTCTTGGTTATCTTCCTGAATGTTTGGTTTCACTTACATTGGATTTAAGATTGGTTGGAGATTGTGATCACTAGTTTGTGTTCATGTATGTTATGTGAGAGATGAAATGGTTATTACTTTATCTTTGTTGGTTACATGGAGAATTTAGGAGACTATTGGAGACTTGTTACGAGAGTTGTTCTTTCAGGTTATCAATTTATGTATTGTGGATGTCCTTAATACTACATGGATTCACTTCTTTGAGATGTTGTGAGTGGATTGGTCATAGATTTGACATTATCTTTTGCAGTGGAAGCTTCTTGGTATATATGTGGAAAGTATTGCTCTTGAGGCTTGTGATTGCAAGTTATAGATTAGATATGTTGGTGATATGAGATTCACTTGTTATACCTTTGACATATGGATAGTTGGAATGGTTTGCACTTGCTGTGGGTGCTATTTCAGGTATGGATATTTTGACAACTACAGATACATGTGATTACCTTTGGATCAAGTTTTTTGTGCTTGGAATTTCAGTTGGTACAAGATTTTATGATCTTCTAATGTGATAGGTTGAGTGGCTTTCTCTTTGGATGGCTTCTATGTATGTCCAGTGGCAGTGGCATAATAGGAGGTGAGATCATTCATGTTTGAGATGCTGGATACTTTGATTTTTTATTGCGGGTACCAGGATGGAGCACTTGGTGTATTTTTGATCCATCATGGTGGATGTGCTAGGAGGGATTTTTTCCTTGTTCATTTATGTGGCTATGAATTGACCCTATGCAATGTATACAACAAGTGGGAGATTGTTGAGATAATGGGTGTTGCACACATTGCATAATATTGTTATATTTTTTTATTTTATTTTATTATGTAATTTTGTGCCTAAATGGACGTGCAACATGTAAGGATTCCCATAGAATATTCTTGATGAGTTGTATTGTAACATTATAATAATATTTCATGTAATTATTTAATATTGGGGAAAAGAATTAAATGCCCAATATTAAATGTGGGGTTAGTGGGTTAGGTAGCACATGGTTTTAGCACATGGTTTATGTAACACCACTTAGTGGTTTTGTGGGACTTGCTACTATATAAGCATCCACAAGGGTAGTTGTTGTAGAGGAGGAGTGAGAAAGGCAAGAGTCGAGTGGGACAAGGCTTGACAGGTTAGCCAAGGGAGCATTTGTGAAAGTTGGAAGCATGGCATGGGATGTGTGGATTCATGCTTGTTCACATAGTTTTCTCGGTTGTGGCTATGGCCATTAAGGCTTCCATGGTTGTATTGAAATGGTAATATTGTGGAATAATACATAGTGATGGATGCTTTTGGAGGCTAGGTTTTTCCCTCAATGAGGGTTTCCCAAGGTATATCTTGTGTCACAATTTTGTGGGTATGTTGTCTATTCTCTTGCATGTGGATTTTTAATTTTTTGTTTATTTCAAATTTATTATGGGTTATGTGGAAACAGTTATATTCTTTATTACCAAGTTTCCTTACAGTTACCACAAGTGATAAAGTGATTTTCTTATAGAAATGCTAGTCTTTCATGAAGGGGAAATCTTGTTGTATGAAGTAGGATAAATGGAATATTTTTTAGGAAATGAATATAACCTTCATTGCTCCAATTACCTTCAATTTTTTCTTTTCTTCACTATTCTCACTTTGCATTACCATCAATTTTTTTGAAATGCTTCATCACAAATCATTTTCAAAATTATTTCTAAGTGAACAATGAGTCTTTTTTCATCCTTCTAATCATAGAGATTGTGGAAGGAACCATAATAGTGTTGAGTGATGAAGTATAGAAGGTGACATGGTACAATAGAAATGGGTCTTTCTGGTGGAGGTAAGCTCATCATATGACTAATTTTTCATACATGAAATGGAGTATGATGTTAGGCACCACCTACGGTACCACTATAATACACCAATTTACAATGAAATTATAACTTTGTTAGACTATTTAACGTTACATGTGGTGCATATAAGTTATCTGGTAGTCATTGGCATTAGCCACATAAGGTGAGAGATATTCCTAAGGTAATGATACTCGCACCAAGTGAAGTATCGATGGTGATGGCAAGCGACAAAGGCAAAAACTTTGGTATAGAGAGAATGGTGTACGATGCTTGGTAATTGGATGAACAAAAGATGGTAGACCATTCTAAAATGTAAATTAATTTAAAAATTTGATCATCTAATACAAAATTCCAAATAAATAAATCATGTGTAATGTGAGATAACATATTGTAGACAGTGTATGCATCAAGAATAAGAGGTATAGTTGAAGTCATTTTGTAGTGCCCATCCTAAACTTGTTGAGTAAGTAGTAAGCAATAAGTTGTAAATTGTTTAAATAAAATCAATTTTGTGCATGTAAGGACTAGTAAGGAGAAATTAAGATGTATTTTTGCAAATAGTTAAAATATATGCGAAGTACAAATTTTATAAATTTAGTCCACCAATTTAAATTAATTTTTAATCATGGGTTAAACTAATAGAAAAATGTCTCTAGCATGATTAATGTTATGTATTTATATTTAAGAGGTGGAAGAAAGCTTTTTTGGTAACATATATAGAAATCATTCTACTAATAGAACATACATAATATCTTGAATCATATTTAGTAGGGCATATATGACAAAAGAAGAAAGAAAGAAAAACCTTTTCTTGCCTTATTTTTGTAGAACCTTGTCAGAAGGAATATTGAAGGCTGGCAGATTTAGTTAGTTCAGTAAACATGTGCTATATAGGACATTTAGGCTCTTCCTACCTTGATGTGGACACATGATTTCCATTTTCCAACATAAGTAAATGATAAGGGAGGAAAAACGTATAACTAGAAGTAAGCCTTTTCTATTTTTTAATCATGGGTTAAACTAATAGGAAAATGTTGAAATAGAACCCTTAATATAATGAATTTATATTTAAGAGGTGGAAGGAAGCTTTTTGGCAACATATCTAGAAAGTATTCTACTAATAGAAAAGACATAATATCATGAATGATATTTAATAGGGCATATCTAACCAAAAATAAAAAGGAAAATTAAAGAGAAAACCAAATACTTCACAAGTCCATCAATTATAATAATTTTTTAACTCATCGTCTCGTTAAAAGAGATGAAAAGTTGAAATGTACAAACCCATCATGTAAAGTGATTAAGAATAAACTCAATTCATACACTTGAAAAAAATTTGAGAACTCAATTTGAAAATAATTTTTAAAAGTAAAGTTGGTGACTTGAGTACCATTTGGTGTAAAGAGATGGGTGCTTGGATAGAATATTGTTAGAGCCATTAAGGAAAATTTCAAGTCTCAGAGGAAAAGCAATCTTACTTTCCATATTGATAATCCGATGCAATCACAAGGATCTCATTTGAAAAAAGATAACCCAAGATTGAATACTAGATGGATGGCTCCTCCTATTGGCTAGATCAAAGGAAACTTTGATGGTGTTGCTAAGGTTAATCTAGGAAGAGTAGGGTGTGGGGGAGTCTTAAGAGATCATAAAGGTAATATAATTGATATCATTGCTATCCCTATAGGTAATTCTAATAGTCACATAATAGAAACTACTATTACTCTATACACTAAAAGGTTAGCAACTGAAACTAGTTATCTTTACCTCTGGTTAGAAAGTGATTCGTTAAACATTATAAATATGCTCAATGATAAAAAATCAATCACTTGGTCAATTGAGGCAAGTGTGATGAAAATTAAAAATTTATTAAATAAATTTGAAAAAGTGATTATATCCCACACTTACCATGAAGGAAATGGGGTGGCAGACTGGGTTGCCAACTATGCAGTTCAAATGGGTCATAAGATGATGTTGAACGGTGATCTCAACAAAAATATGGATCTCAAAGCCCTCATTAATTATGATGCTACTCATGCAATGATGGGAAAGATATGCCAAGATTAGCAAATTAATGATTTTTGGAAATGGGCATACGGGTGTCATAATTCCTTCTCTTAGGAAGTACATTTATGTGATTGCAATCCTGGCATTGCATGTATCTAGAGTAAACAGGGTTTTATTTTTTTTTAATGAACAATCTCTGTATGCTTAATTCATATGCTTTCTACCTTCTATTGAATTTGGTTTGGTTTAGCATTTTGAATTCTCTAAAAATGGAAGGAGAGCCACGAAAATAGGAAACCCCAAATTGTAAAGCTTGGAAGGAGAAAGAGGATATTTGGAAGATTTTGTGAAAGGGGAAGGTGACTAATTTCCTAGAGAATCTTCATGGGTTTAAACCCCATGTTACCACAGCTTTCTTCAAAAATTGGATAGAGAACGGGGTCACTTTGCATGGTGTCACTGTGCAATTGACCAAGAATTTCATAGCAGAGATTACGAGTCTACCCATGGAAGGCATTAAGTTTGGCAAACAAACAAGTATCTCAAATGATGCATTCAAGAAATTTCCCAAAATGGAAGCTGAGGAGAAAAACCTAGAGAAAAATGAAGATTTCTATGAACTGGACTAGATAAAGACCACATGGCAAGATGTTTTTTTGTGTACTCATGAGTATTTTATCCTAGATGGTAGAAATAAAAGAGTGCATAAGTTTCATTTTGTATTCCTTAATCATTTTAGGCATAAATATAGACTCTCTTTTCCATTTTATTTGAGATTCTCTCTTCATCAAAGTCTACAAGCCCATAGGAAAAAAGAGTCATGTCCTATATTGCATAAACGGTTGATTCTTCTCATAGAAGGTCACTGTAAAAATATGGCCATTGTCTCTTCTCCTTTGGTAGATAAAAAGAAGGTCTCTACCACTGAAACTTACTCTAGGAAAAGTAAGGGGGATGAAAGTGTTGAGGGTAAGAAGAGGAGTTTGAAACATGAAACCCAAGATACTACTCAGTACAATGTGGAAGAGGCCACTGAATTGGAGAACTCAAAAAATAAGGAGGACAAAAACTAGGAGGAAGAAGAAAATACGGATGAGGGTGATTTTAGCTCCAATCTAGAAGGCTACCCAAATAGCAAGGAAAAAAATGGGAAAGAGGATGAGGAGGAGAATAGTGAGGAAAATACTGAAATGGGTAATGTTGGACAAGGGGGAAAACTAGAGTGACCACTCAAAAGAACTAAGGGATGACAAAGAGGAGATAATGCAGGTTAAGGAGGACAATTTTACGGAGGAGGATTAGACTAATAAGGAGATGTCTCTGGCCAGAGTTGATGTCAAGAAGGATAAAAATGGCTCACCACATAGAGATTCCATGCTCTCCTTTTTGCACATTGCAAAATTAAAAGCCAACACCATACTGCAAGCTGACTCATGGCTGTATATCAAGTTAATGAGTCTCAAAAAGAAGGTGGATAATTTGCAATAAAATCAAGATATGGACTGTGGTAATTTTAATCAGGTGGAAATCTAGGTGGGTAACATACTAGACAAACTTAAAGACTATGAACAAAATCTGCAGTTGCTTATCAAGGAAAGTGGTAACAAAATGGAATAGGTTACATCTAGTATTTGTGCAGCTAGTGCAAGTCTCAGAAAGTGGATCAATGAAGAAATTATGTCGCCAGGGGTCCAAGTAAGAGAACTAGGTAGAGCTCTAGGAAGAGAGCTGCGAAGGCTGGTGGTGGTTTGGTTGCTGATTCCATTCAAGACACTATGGAGATTGGTAAAGAAGTGATGAAAATGATCAAATAGTTGTAATAGAAACTTTTCTTGGTCATTGGTCTCTTGTTTTTGTTCTAGCCTCGGTCTTAGTTACTGGTACTAGTATTTGGTTACTATTTATGGTTGTAATATATAGTTTTTTATCAATTTTTTAAACTAGGTTCTAAGTCCTTGTAAAACCTGCATTCACTTTTTGGATATTTTCTATGGTTTCAGGTCCCTATAAAACCTGATTTTGATACTGTTTTAATAGTAGGTTTTAGGTCCTTGTAAAACCTAGTTGTGCTTCGTGTTATATCTTTTCTATTTTTGTTAAAGGCTTTTGGGGCCCCTTCAAAACCTATTTTTACTATAATCTAAAAAATTTGGTGTAAAAGTCTATATTATAAACAATTAAGTTGTACTAAATTCAAATCTTCTCCAATACAAAAATAAATAAATATATTTTGAATTCTATTGTTTATATTTGATATCTAATATATAAATTTATTAATGCATTGTAAATTCTATTATTTATATTTGTTGCATACATAGCTTGGAATCCTATCCAATAAAAAATAAAATACTTCCTAACAAATTAGAAACATTGTTAATAAATATAAGGAAAAACCAATGTTAGTGAGCCATGTTAAACATGTGCTCTATAGGGCATTTAGGCTTTTCTTTCCTTGATCTGGAAACATGATTGTGATTTTCCAACATAAGTAAATGGTGAGGGAAGAAACACATATAACTAGAATTGTCCACTTTTCAAGAATCACAAAAGCTATCCCAACAAATGTAAAATGATGTTGATGTTGTTCAGGAAGAACATGCAATATCATCCAATGAAAATTTTCAATTTTTTTCAAGTGGATAATTACCAAATTATAATTAAAAGCATACTCTAACCATGTTGTTCTCTACACGATTGAACATACTTGCTAATATAGGGGCTTTGCCTCAAAACCATTCTATATGTTAAACTAAAAGCATATTCTAACCATGTTGTTCTCTGCACTATTGAACCAACCTACTAATGTAGGGGCTTTGCCTCAAAAGCATATACCCAAGGTCATGATACTCACGCCAAGTGAAGTATTGATGGTGACGAAAATTGGAAAAGACAAAAAATTTGGTACATAAAGCATGGTATATGATGCTTGGTAGTTGGATGACTGGAAGATAGTTGGTAGACTATTTTGAAATGCAAATTATTTATTGTGATTTAAAAATCTTATCGTCTAATTAAAAATTCCAAATAAATCATGAGTAATGTGAGATAACATGTTGCAAATGGTGTGTGCATGACAAAAAAAGGTATAGTTAATGTCATTGTGTAGTAACAATCCTGTACTTGTTAAGTAAATAATAAGCAATAAGTTGTATATTCTTTAAAAAAATCAATTATGTGCCTATAAGGAATAATAAGGGGAAATTAAAATGTACTTTTGCAAACATTTAAAATATATGTTAAGTATAAATCTTTAAAAAATTGTCCAACAATTTAAATTAATTTTTAATCATGGGTTAATTCTAATAGAAAAATTGTCTCTAGCAGCATTAATATAATGTATTCTACTAATAGAAAGGACACAATATCATTTATGATATTTAGTAGGGTATCTATAACAAAAAATGAAAAATGAAAAATAAACAACAAATCAAATACTCAACAAATCAATCAATTATAATAATATTTTAATTCTTAGCTGTGTTTTCTGGGTAGATTGTGTTACAATTTTTTTTTGCATCAACGTTTCGAATCACACTCTGTGATCCATCATCAGGATGAGAGAGTTGAAGGAAAAAAGTGGAAAGATTGCAGACCCAATAAGGATAAAAAGGTGAGGAAAGGAAGGGGAGCAGGTGCACCACAATCAAGAAAAGTTTGAGGTTCAACAATAAGGTAAAAGAGGGAAGGGGAACCCAAAGAGAATAGATAAAAATATATCCAACCACAAGAGAGAAAACAACAACAGGAAATAATGATAGATCTACTAAAAAACCAATGTGAAAGATAAAAATATAACAAATGAGGGTAACTCGAAAGGTGAATAGGAAGGCTAGAAACAAAATAATAACACAACAATAGATGAATATATACAAATATGCATGATATTTATTATTACATAAAATTATATATATATATATATATATATAACCTCAAGAAATGCTAAAGAAATTCTAAAAAATAATGACCAAATAATATAATAGAAATTATTATTATATAATAATGGTCATTATTATATAATAATAATCAATATTATATACTCATAATCATTACTATATTATAGTAATGAAAATAATGGTAATAGAATAAAAAGACACTAGAAAGGGACTATAAGACAATAACGACATGGATACAACCTAAGAACACTTAAGAGTGCTTTTATGTGTGTGTGTCTAACAAGGACACATGTGTAAACACCCAAGAAACAAATTTGACCCACACACGTACACACGCATATATGATGAAATGAAAAGAAAATGAAAATAAATTAGTAAATGAATAAATAACTAAAGTGAAAATTTTAAAATAATAAATAAATAATAATAATAATAATAATAATAAATAAATAATAAAAATAAATAAATAAATAAAAATTTGAAAATAAAATAAAATAAAAAAATAAATAAATTTTTTTTGAAGCTGAAAATATGAAAAGCAAAAGATAAAATAAAAACTATAAAAATAAAACTAAATGAAAACTAGAACGAAAAAATTGGGGGGGGGGAGAGCAAGAGAGGAAGAGTGGAGGATGATGTGTGTGTGAGAGAGAGAGAGAGAGAGAGCATTAGGGGTGGAAAGAAAAGTTTCTGACAGATGATAACAGGGGTTGCCATGAATGGCTAAGAAATAACCCTTCATCTCGATTAAGATTCTACGGGTGGTTGCCAATTGCAATGGCCTCTTTGATTTTTCGCCTAAAGAAATTGTCTTCTTGGCATAAGACTTGTGCCTTCTCTAGGCAAATGTGGTGTTTAGTGGTTGAGGAGTGCTCAGCTAGGGCTGACTTGGCAACTCGATTGTGTTGTATGTCAGCCCCATGTTCCTTTAATCGAGTTTTGATAGCGTGCCCCATTTCTCCTATATAGGGAACACCGGATGAAAAATCAATCTTGTAGACTCCAAATTGCAACAGGGTATCTTTTGAGTCTTTCAGAGTGTGGATACGATGTTTGATCAACGAGAAGGGTTTGAACGTACTATGAATGCCTTTATTGGCAAGAATTTTGGCAATCTTATGTGAGATACCATTGATGAAGGGCAGCGAGACCCTATGTGAGTGAGAGATTTTGGGGGGTTTGGATTGAGAAAGAAGAAAGATTTTGGTGTCTTTGATAGCCTTCATAATTTGCCTGCTCGAGTACCCATGCATTTGGAAGATGTGGCGCAGATGTGAGAGCTCAAGGTCTAGGTGTTTATCATCGCAAATATGAAAGGCTCTCAGGATGAGTGTCTTAAGAACACCAAATTTTTGACTAGGGTGGTGGTGTGAAGATAAATGGAGGTATAGATCTGTGTGGGTGGATTTTTGGAAGACACGACGGCCTATGGATCCATCCGAATTCTTGATGAGTAAGATGTCTAGAAAAGGGAGTTGGTGATCTGCCTCAATCTCTAATGTGAAGGAAATGCAAGGAGAGATACTATTGAGATGCTTGAGGAAAACTACAGCTAAGAATTCTAATGGATTGTGGAAAACTACTATCTACAATATTTTAATTGATCATCTTGTTAAAAGAGATGAAAAGTTGAAACATACAAACCCATCATGCAAAGTGATTAAGAAGGCACTCAATTCATACCCTTATATTTGAGAACTCAATTTGAAAATAACATGTAAAAGTAAAGTTGGTGAAGAGTTTGAATCTAGCATTCAAGAATATTTGGTGTAATAACAAAATCTATACTATAAGCAATTAAATATAATGAATTCAAATATTCCCCAATACAAAAATAAATAAATAAATTTTAAATTATATTTTTTATATTTGATACATAACATAAAAATAAATAAATACATTATAAATTCTATTATTTATATTTATTGCATGAGTAGCTTGGAGTCCAGTCCTAATAAAAATTAAAATATGTCCTAAGGACTTGTGAACATTGTCAATAAATAAAAGGAAAAACCAATGTTAGTAAGCCTTGGTTCTGTATCTTGTCAAATTGAAAATCAAAGACTAGGAGATTCAGTCACTTTAGTAAATATAAACATTTGTACTAACATAACAGTCAGACATGTGTTATATGGGGCATTTAAGCTTTTCCTTCTTTGATTTGGAAACATGATTGTCATTTTCCAATGTAAGTAAATGGTGGGGGAGGAAAAACATATAAGTGGAATTGTCCTAATGAATTTAAAATGGTGTTAATATTGTCTAGGAAGAACATGTAATATTGTCCAGTCAAAATTTGAATATTGGTTTAAGAAGATAATTACAAAATGCTAAATTAAAGGCATACTCTAACCATGTTGCTCCTTGGATTGTTGAACCAACCTGCTAATGTAGGGCTTTTCTAATGTGACGAAGTTTGGAAAGTCACACCATATAGTGGGAGTGGGTCTCGTGGGTGGAGGTAAGCTCATCATATGAATAGTTTTTTGTACATGAAATGGAGTATGACGTTAACCATGTAGGGTGGGAGATATTTCTAAGGTCATTATACTCATGCCAAGTGAAGTATCGATCGTCATGGTAAGTGACAAATACAAAAAACTTTGGTATGGAGAGCATGCTGTATGATGCTTGGTAGTTAGATGAATGAAAGATGGTAGACCATTCTAAAATATAAATTATTTAGCATGATTTAAAAATTTGATGATCAACTATAAAATTCCAAGTAAATCATGAGTAATGTGAGATAACATATTGCAAAAGGTGTGTGCATCATGAACAAAAGGTATCTAGTTAAAGTCATTGTGTAGTACCATCCTAAACTTGTTGAGTAAGTTGTAAACAATAAGTTGTGCATGTAAGGACTAAAAAGGAGAAATTAATATATATGTTTGCAAACATTTAAAATACATGTTAGGCATAAATTTTTACAAACTTGTCCAACAATTTAAATTATTTTTTAATAATGGGTTAAACTGATAGAAAAATGTCTCTAGCAACATTATTCTAATGTATTTATATTTAAGAGGTGGAAGAAATATTTTTTGGTAACATATATAGAAAGTATCATACTAATAGAACAAACATAATCTCATGAGTGATATTTAGTAGGGCATCTTTAACTAAAATAAGAGAGGAAAAATAAACTCTGTATTGACTTGTTTCTATACAACCTTGTCAGACGGAAAATCAAAGGCTGGGAGATTTGGTCACTTTAGTAAATGTAAACATTTGTGTTGACATAATAGTTAAACATGTGCTATATGGGTTAGTTGGGCTTTTCTTGTCTTGGTTTGGAAAAAAGATTATAATTTTCCAACATAAGTAAATGGTGAGGGTAGAAAAACATCTAACTAGAAGTAGGGCTTTTCTATTTTTAATCATAGGTTAAACTAATAGAAAAATTTCTCTAACACCATTTACATTATGTATTTATATTTAAGAGGTGGAAGGAAGCTTTTTTGGTAACATATCTTGAAAGTATTTTACTAATAGAAAGGACATAATATCATGAATGATATCAAGTACGAAATCTATAAGGAAAAAATGGAAAAATAAAGAGCAAACAAAATACTCAATAAATCAATCAATTATAATATTGTTGTAATTGATCATCTTGTTAAAAGAGATGAAAAGTTGAAACATATAAACCCATCATGCAAAGTGATTAAGAATAAATTCAACTCATACCCTTGAAAAAATATTTGATAACTCAATTTGAAAATAACTTGTAAAAGTAAAGTTAGTGACTTGAATTTGAATCTAACATTCAAGAAAATTTGGTATAATGAAAAAATCTATATTATAAGTAATTAAATTGTACTGAACTCACATCCTCTCTAATACAAAAATAAATAAATAAATTTTAAATCCTATTGTTTATATTTGATACATAATACAAAAATAAATAAATGCATTTTAAATTCTATTGTTTATATTTTCTACATGCGTAGCTTGGAGTCCAATCTTAATTATAAAAAAAAACTTCCTAAAGACTTGGAAACATCATCAATAAATAAAAGGAAAAACTAGTGTCAACAAGCCTTGTTTATGTAGAACCTTGTAAGAAGGAAAATCAAAGGCTGGGAGATTTGGTCACTTCAGTAAATGTAAACATTTGTGCTGACATAATAGTTAAACATGTGCTATACAAGGCATTTAGGTTCTACCTTCCTTGATCTATAAATATGATTGTCATTTTCTAACATAAATAAATGGCGAGGGAGGAAAATCATATAACTAGAACTATCCACTTTTCAAGAATTGTTGAAGTTGTCCCAGTAAATATAAAATGACCCTAATGTTGTCTAGGAAGAACATTTAATATTTTCTAGTCATAATTTGCACTTTTTTTAAGAGGATAATTACAAAATTCTAAATTTAAATCACACTATAACCATGTTGTTCTCTTCACTATTGAACCAACTGCTAATATAGGGGTTTGTTTCAAAATCCTTGAGTTCATCATGTAAATTGTTCAAAGTTTTCTTAAGGTCTGGATTAGGATTAATAGTAGGTTGAAGAGTAAGGGTTTGAAAGAAATTTAGTAGTCCAATTAGAAGTTTATTTTTAATTTTAATAATAAAAGAATTCTACATTTCTTTCAACGATACTCCAATATCGAATGGAATTCCATGGTATGTATTAATGTTGCCATGTTTCACTTCAAACCATTCAGTAAGGATCCATGTTGGTCAAGAGTTGTGACAATTTATTATAAATTTAGCTTTATGAGATATCCTAGATATCCTAGACTTTCCAAAAAATTCATAGAAGGAAAATTGACATGGGAACCTTTGAAAGGGGAAAGCCATTAAAAAATCATTTACCAACATGTAGTTTTACAAACCCCTTGCTCTAAAGAGAAGTAGTGAAATTCCCTCTTTCACTTCATTCCAAATGGCCATCTCTCTACAAATTATTTTTATTTCATCCTCATCAGTTATTGTCCAACAGATGTCCTTCCCACAAATCCAAATATTCTCTCTACTTCAAAGAGATCTTTAATGACAACAAGGGCTCTCTCGGTTCATGGATGAATGGAACAGATTATTGCACCCACTAGAATGGCATTTCCCACGATAATCTCACCAACTACATTCTCCCTTTTGAAGTAATCTCCTATTATTACTTAGCCACTAATTTGTATACTTCTTAAGGTGTGGTATCTGAGAGCTTCTAGAAACTTCCTTTTCTCACATCACTCGACATATCTAGAGTATTAGGTATTTGTGAAACCTCTCTTATATTAAATATTTGGATTTATTTGAAAATAGCTTAAGTGGGATTATTCCCTCTTCCCTTTGATTTCTTACCTTCCTTACACTTTGTGATCTTCAAGAGAACCAAGTCTGGGTAAAAGCACAAACTTGTGTCACCCTCTTGTAAAGCAAGAGGCTAATAAAAGTATAACCATTCAACTTGAATGACATAAAATTGGTATTATTATTTAGAATTTGAAAATAAAGTAAACTAATGAAATATGTAGAAATGGAAGAATTTTAGGATTATAAATTTTAATAATTATTTAGAATAATAATTGATGTATTTTCCTAATTTTTATAGATAATTTTTTATTTGTTGAAAAATGCTAAAAATTAGGGGTCTAGTTCCAACCACAACACTATATGGAAATAAACTTATTTTTCTTTTATCCTAGATTATGTTATAGATAAAGTATATAGCTAGAACAATAAAAAATAAAAATTGGCTTTACACCTATATTTTCTCTTTTATAATGATTCAAATTTCAACTCACCTGAAATTGATAGTTTTCATCTCCCAACATATTTTTCAAAGCAAATCTATACTAACCAAAAGAAAAATTATGCATTCTAGAAGAGGAATCTCTCCTCTAGAATGTAATATAAATTTTAAATTTATTTGATATGATTTCATACTTTTTGCTTTCTCAACATCAACATCTTTTTTAGCATTAAAATACGTGTCTATAGATTTTTTTAATTACAACATACTATATCTAACTAAAACACTATAAACTCTATATAAGAATATTTTTGACTTTGAGTTTTATAAAATGGTTTTTATATGTTATTAAAAAAATTCATAAAAATAGTAAGATCTATTGAAACATCATTTTTCTAAAATAATTATATTTCTTTAGTAATTGGATATAAACTAGTATAAAACATGCATTTAAAAGACATTTCCAATTGAAAAGGTCTGAGACCATATATAACTTAGCTAGAATGAATTTATCTAGATCATATGTTTGAAGAAAATAGATTTTTACATACAAATAATCAAATTTAGTCATTTTGATAAGTCATCCTAAAACGTGACACAACTTTTTACCTTTACCACACTTCAGTGGGAGCCCACATCCCTTGCTTGGAAATATCCCTTATATTTGTAGAAAAATGAAATTTAAAAAAAGATATCACATCAACATAGGAGAAGAGTAATTGCTACATCTGATTGGAAGAGAAAAACATTTTCTTTGAATTTGTGTGAGACATTGCATTTCCTCTATTTATAAAGGGCATTTACAACTTCTATAATTTGAAGTGATAAGACTAAATTAAAGTCTATCCTATTTGACTCTACACATGGATGATTACATGGGAAGTCCACCTATTTATGAGGAAATGTGTGGAATTAGTTTGTAACAGGTAGATATTTTAATGGACTCAACAACTACTACTATAGTCCAACTACAAATGTTGATAGCAGAGAATTAGTTTAAGATCTAATTTTATCCCATCTAGATCAATCTAAGCAATCCTATTTTTCCTCGCATCCCCCATTAAGATTGGCTAGAAGTAAAAAGAAAAGAAAAGAGGATAATATTATATTACTATCCCCCGTTACCACCTCAATCATGCCCAACATATCATGTAACTTCAAAAATTTAGGTTCAAGCATACTCTTGGTAAATATATCAATTATTTTATTTTCACTTGGATAAAATTGGAGGTTAACAATATTTTCTAGATCAAGATCCTAGATATAAGAAACAAAAATCTCAAAGTGCTTTGTTTCAGTGTAATGCTCTGCTCAGAAACCCAAAAGAAATAAACCAAATATGTTACTTGAAGTTTATTGAACTATTTTTTTTTTAAAGTTTAAATAACATCAAAGTAACAAAAATGTAGAAGCAATATATGCTTACACATCAAGAATATGTAATCAATTACAAATACAATTTCAATTCCTCAAGGATTTCTTCATGTTGAGTCACATTTAAGAAAGTTTTATTAATAAGTGTAAGTGTCAATTATAATGTCTATAATCATAAAATGAATAAACACATACATAACCATATAAGTAAATGCATTAATACAATTAATAATATGAAAAAATATATAATGAATACCATCCATTGCACATGTCATAGGGTATGTGAAAATAGATACAAGTACATCAATATAACATACAATATCCTATAGGATCTCAAAACACATGATACATAGATACATCAAATGAATAGAAGTCTTCAAGATAAGAGGAAGAATGATAATGGTACCACAATATCAATGAGCATCCAATATTTATCAATCTAAAGGGAACCCAAATGGTAAGAATACACTACCTATCAATGACGTGGTCACCTAATTAGGCTCCCACGCCCACCATGCATGAGAGATAATGTACAATCCACACACATATAATCAAATCATAAAATAATCCTAGGCAAAGAATCCTAATAGCCAAAACTACCTCAAGGGTAACACAAATTCCTCAAGAAGAAGAGATAGTAAAAAATGAAAGGGAACTCATTGTAATACTAACATCTCATACCAATTCAACATAAAAATACCAAGACCAAAAATATACAACCACCTTGAGATCAATGTCAAGTGTCACCAACATAATGACCGACAAATAACAACTATCATCAATAAAAATAAACTACCAATCACTAACTCCAACAATAAAAACATCACCAATGAATAATTGATCATTCATTTATCAAAGTCAACTATCAACAATAAATGACATCGAATCAATGAGTAACAAATCAAAATAAATGCACCATCAAAATTAGTATCCAACAAATACGCCACTAGAGGAAAATTAAAAAAAACTATGAAGGAGACTTAGGCTACATACTATTGAGTGTCATCACATGAGCCAACTCTAAGGTTATCTTGGTAGTCTCTCAAGACCCTAGCCCCCTAGTGACTCTATGTAGAACTAGAATACCCTCTCATGAAGACGAGAAATCTAGTCATACCTCTTAAGTTATCATCTCTATTTCATCCTTAGTCTATACAAGCACTCAAGGCATGGATGAAGAAAAATCTCTAACTTCTTTTTTTAATGTATCTCAAGGAAAAGGGCTAGGCAAGATATTTTAATTACTATGTTATAACTTATTACACAACTTACAATGAGTTACCTTGGTAGCCAATTTGGGCCCTGACTCTCATTGCAAGCCACTCCCCTAAACATGCACTTAGACTACCTTCCAAAAAAATAACAAATCATAATAGTGCTCCATACCATAAGAGTGATATTGATTAAATTTGGTTCCTTAATAAACAACTCAAAAATAAGATTAGTTCTCAAAACTCAAATTCTCATAAATGTTCAATAGCATAAAGCTCATCAAATATAAATCTCAATTAAAATAATAAAGTTCATCATAACATCTAGTCAAATAATCATAAAATAAAACTAAAAAATGCCTCTAGTTCACATCCTAACTTGGCCAACTGAATAATCCACAAAGAAAAACTATCATGAAAATAAACACCACAAGACTATAAATAAGATATTTGAAAACACAATTTTAGCCACGAGATTTAATTCCATCAATTTCTATTGTTTAGTTTGACTCATAAGGATGTGTTTAGAAATAAAGTAAGAGTATACATGTTAATATAAATTGTTATGCTAATATACTTATTTAAAACAAGAAGAATTTAAATATCCAATCTTTTTGTGCATATAAAATATTATGCAATATTATCATATTATTAATTTAAATAATCTTAAAACATAAATAATTTAATTAATAACATAAATGTATATTATTAGATTAAATACTAATATCAATTTTTTTTCTAAAATATTAATTTGACTTCTATTTAAGTCCAATATTTAATATTTACTTTTCCTTTCATTCATAATGTAACTAGAGATAAAATTATAAATTTAATTTGATTATTTATAATTTCTCTCATAAAGTCAAATAGTTATTAACTAAATGATTACAAAATGAACTCTACCACAACTTCTCTTAAAATATAATAAAATTCTAAATATTTATTTATTAACCTCCCTCTTGGATTAATAAATATAAAATCATTTATATGCAACTAAGAGTTTAATTAAACTTAAATAATCATTAATACTAACATTCACTTCATAACTAACTAGATAATATTTATTTTTTTTATAGAAATTAATATATTATTCTTATTATTATTTTAAATAAATAAATCTAAAAATTAAATTATATAAACTAAAAATATACATGTAATTAGTATTTCTGCATGTCTTTGATCTCTCAAATTATGCAACCATACTATACTTAGTTTCCTATTTTTAGCATAGTTGTTTTCACATGCGTGTAACCATTGTATACTTTGCTTTCTATTTTTAGCATGTTTGATTTCACATGCATGCATAAGTTTAGTTACAACATACTTTCCTCTCAATTAATCTTTTCTATTTTTTCCAATAAATTTTGCAATTAAATTATTTTAGATATAAGAATAATATTTATCTATATTTAAAAAATTCATGATAATCTCATGGTTCTGATAACAAATTTAAAGTTGAAACCCAAATTTTTTAATTTATTATTTTCTTCCAAATTTCCATAATCAAATGTTCTCTATATTATCTAAAGGGGTTTAAAAGAATATAGTGATAATATTTTTCTACAATTTTTCCATAGTCAAGTTATCTTGATTAATAAGTTTTCCTTTTCAAAATCTACAACATAATTATCTATTCAACAATCAATATAGTAAATTTATAAACAATATGCAAACACTTAGGAATGCATGAAGTAGATAGATCTTTCCATTAAATTCTACAATGAGTTTTCAAACCCTACCTCAAAACCACAAGTACAATTTGAGACAAACTGTAAACGCATGCAAATCCAAACTCTCTAAATCTTTCAACAATTCTTTTGATCTAATTTTGAAGTTTTGCTCCCAAAACCTGTGTATAGAAATGAGCTTGAATCTCTTAGTAAAGAGTTTAACTCTACCTAAGGTTTTTGGTTTTCGAACATGCAAAGGACCCTCATTAAAATAAACTTTTATTATTTAATCCTTTCATGCACACTTAAAGAACTTTTTAATTAAAATATTTTTTTATATTTTCTTTTCCTCTAGTTTATTAATTAGTGCAAGCACTAATTAAAACATAGTTTATTATTTAAATTAATAATAATAACCAATGCTCATTGTTTAAATGTAACTCTAATTTAATTATTATTAAATAAATAATTATAATAAAGAAATATTTCATATTTCATATTTTAATTCTTTTTTTGTCCAACTTCTCAAATTAAACTTTTAAATTAAATCTTTTAAACTAAAGTACATATTTGATTAATTTATAATTAATTAAATATCATCATATTCTAGTTTCTATTTAATCAATTTTCTAAATTCAGACTTTTAAATTAAAAAACATATTTATTTAATTTTTTAATTAATTAAATATTCTCATTCTTAAATATTTTCTTTTTAATCAAATAATATTTGATTATATGATTAACTCAAATATTATAATTAAATTATTTACCAAATAAATCACATAACAAAATCCACATAAAAGCAACATTATCAAAACAAACCAAAACTCAAAATCAAACAACACATAGAAAGATAACTCATCAGTTTAAAAAGGGTGAAAATTCAAATACATGTCCTCCTTCTCAGGATAAGTAATTAAGCTATGGTTGGGATTGGACTTGAACATTATCTCCCCATTCTTACTATTCAATTATTGTTATACACTATGCTCATCTTAGCAGTTTAGGGAAGTTGATGCCTAGTACCTACATTCTACAAAAAACATGAGCATGTACATGTATATAAATATATCCAAACTAAACAAGAAATAGCATCCCAAGTAGTACATCTTGTAGATCCTAACTAGCAGGTGACTATGACTTTGTCCCTTAACCACATCAAACATGACAAAAAATACGATAAAATAGACACACACCATACACATGCAAGTATGGGGTAAGTACCATAATAATTATAAGTCAAACATCAAATGCTCAGATAAAATAATGCATCATTACAAATATGAAGTAATCATCATTAAAGCATCATCTGACATTGCTATGAAAGAAATCACATTTATTAACTATGAATCATTAAAGCATCATTAATCCACCAATAACCATAATCACTAAACTATACATGAAATATAATCAACTACAAAATTATTTATTGATATACATGCAATCCAAGCCATTAAAATATCTCATAACTATAAATCCAATACCCTTGAATCTAACACATCTATGAAATAAATATAAAAAGAGTTTGGTAAATATAATGGAAAAGAAAACTATAGGTGGGCACTTGATGGGGACACAACCCAAGAACAGAATGGACACAACAGAAAAGGGAAAAATTATATTGACTGAGAAAATAAGCTAGTACAAACAATACAAAAAAAATAATCTTCAAAACATGCCCTAAGGGCTTACAATAGCATAAATTTGGAGATAATTTCTCCTTTCCGTACCTCCTCTCAAACTCCACTTCGAACTGCCTTTTACAATGCCAAAAATCTCCTTAAATAGGCCCCGAAGGGTTAAGCACTAGGAGTACATTCTAGAAAGTGCTAGTAGGCATCCACCGACCAAATAGAAGGTTCCAGAAGCTACGTTAGAAGTCGGTGCAAATCTAGAAGAATCTAGAAACGGTAACCGAACTTCTAGGAGGCATAACTTTTGAATCGTAGCTCCGATTGACGAACCGTTTACATTTTTGAAAAGCTCTCAAAGCGCTCTATAGCCCTATGGAAAAGATTTTCTCGTCCCCCATTTTTTGGCCCTTTTGAAGGTCATTTAATGCTCCTAACCTGACTTTGAAGCATTCTTAGAAGGTCTTCAAAACCCAAAAAACTGCAATAACTTTCAAACCGTGGGGCCTTTTGACCTGATTCTTTTTTTGGAATGCTCTAAATCACAATTACATTCACCTAGCCAATTCACACCTTCTAGGTCACCAAAATGATGGCCAAATTGCATGCTCCTATTTTTTTGGGATTTTCTAGCACACTAATAGTTGAACTGTGAGAGTTGGAACCTTTATTTGACCCAAATGGGTATCCAAAAATGAAAAGACATGAAATAGAAACTAAGTCTAAGTACATTTTTTTTTGGGTGACACAAGATTGCCCTTATACCTCTGGATGCTCCTGCATTAGACACCAAGGGTAGATTGAAAAGTGACCCTGTCACTTTATGAATGGTAGAGGAAATCCCAAATGGGAAACCTCAGTTGCTGAAATCCAAGTTGAGTCCTCGATCGATCGTCCTTTCGATTTGACCAAATACTCTTCATACTGCCTATTTCTGGTACTCCTACCCACATGATGATCTAAAATGTCTTCTATCTCCTCCTCCTTAGAAGCAGGAATTGGACATGGCTCTAACACCAGCTCCTCATCTGCACCATCATCATGATACTCTGTTAAATTTGCAATGTTGAAAATGGGAGAAATGTGAATACCATCTAGCAACTCCACTTCATATGCATTTCCTGAGTCATGTTTCTTCAAAATTTTGTAGGGGCCAAATTTCTTCATTTTCAACTTGTTGTAAGTATCGGCTGGAAATCTTTCTTTTCGTAAGTGCACCATGACTAGACCCCCTACTTGGAATATCTTATGTCTTCTCCTTTGATCAGCCCTAGCTTTATACTCTTGATTCATCTTGGTAATGTGTGCCTAAACCTCCTCATGTAGACACTTGATATGTTTAGCAAATTCTTCCGCTTCAGCACTTTTCCTCTCCCCTTGCTCTATCTTCCTCAATTCTGGTGCAGTCCTTGGGATATTCCCATATACAATTTGGAATGGTGATTTTTCAGTACTCCTATTTATAGAGTTATTGTAAGAAAATGCTTCTTGTGGTAGAATCAAATCCCACCCCTTGGGCTTATCCCCAACTAAACATCTCAACAAATTGCCCAGACTTCTGTTTACCACTTCTATTTGGCCGTCAGTTTGTGGGTGATGTGTGGAACTGAATTTCAAGTCTGTTCTCAACTTTTTCCACAATGTCCTCCAGAAATACCCCACAAATTTAGTATCTCTGTCAGAAACTATGCTCCTTGGAAGACCATGTAGTCTTACCACCTTTTTGAAAAACAAGTCTGCAATATGGACAACATCATGAGTTTTGTGGCATGGAATGAAATGTGCCATTTTAGAAAACCTATCAACCACCACGAATACTAAGTCATTACCCCTTTGTGTCCTTGGCAATCCAAGAACAAAATCCATACTTATGTCCTCTCATGGCCTTGATGGAACAGGCAATGGTTGATATAGGCCAGTATTGTGACTAAACCCCTTGGCATCTTGACAAACCTGGCAACTCTATACAAACTTCTTCACATCCTGTGAAATTTGAGGCCAAAAATAATGTTCTCTAAGAATGGCAATGGTCTTATCTCGACCAAAATGTCCTGCCATCCCTCCACTATGTTTCTCCTTAATCAGATTTTCCCTCATGGAACTTCTTGGAATGCACAATTGACTACCCTTGAACAACATGCCATCCTGAATCAAATAGTCTAACCACTTGGTTCTATCTACAGCAATAGGTTCTTTACAAGCTTTCCATGCTTCAACAAAATCAAGATCCCCGGGGTACAAATTCTTGAGTTCATCAAACCCAACTACTTCAACTTGTATTACTGTAAGCAACAACTATCTCCTACTTAGTGCATTTGCAACCCTGTTAGATTTTCCACTTCTATGCTTCAACACAAATGTATAACTCTGCAAGAACTCTACCTGCTTCATATGCCTCTGATTCAATTTACCTTGGCTATTTAGGTACTATAATGCCTGATGATCAGTATACAAAACAAATTCCTTTGGCGATAAATAATGCCTCCATTTCTTTAAGACCTGAACTATCGCATAGAACTCTTGATCATAAACAGAATACTTCTTCTTTGCATCATTCATTTTTTCACTAAAATATGCAATAGGCTTACCTTCTTGGCTTAATACAGCCCTAATAGCACTACCACTGGCATCACAATCTACCTAGAAAACCTTTCCAAAATTTGGAAGTGCCAACACAGGCTATTTTGTTACCTTCTTCTTCAGCAATTCAAAACTTCTCGTAGCTATTGTAGTCCATTTGAACTCTTTTCTATCCCCTCTTATTGTATCAGTTAGGGGTGTACATATGCCACTAAAATTCTTAATAAACTTCCTATAAAAACTAACCAAACCATGAAATGATCTTACCTCAGTAGCAGACCTTGGATTAGGCCATTCCAAGATGGCCTTTACCTTCTCTGGATCCATTTTGAGACCTTCAGGTGATATAACAAACCCCAAATAGACTAACTCCCTTTTTGCAAAGATACATTTCTTTAGATTAATTAATAGTTTCTCTTCCCTCAGCCTTTCAAGGACACTACGAGTATGCAGCAAATGTTCTTCCAAAGTCTTGCTGAAAATTAAAATATCATCCAAATAAACAATAACAAATTTTCCCAAGAACTTCTTAAGTACCTCATTCATGAGCCACATGAAGGTTCTTGGGGCGTTTGTCAATCCAAAGGGCATGACTAACCATTCATAAAGACCCTCCTTGGTCTTTAAGGCTATTTTCCACTCGTCTCCTTCTCGAATCTGTATCTGGTGATAACCACTCTTCAGATCTATCTTTGTGAAGTACCGAGCTCCACTCAAGCAATCCATAAGATCATCCATCCTTGGCAAAGGAAATTGATACTTGATGGTTATCCTACTTATAGCTCGAGAATCTATACACATCCTCCACTCTCCATCCTTCTTTGGTGTGAGTACTGCAGGTACTACACATGGACTCAGCCTCTCTCGAATCAAGCCCTTCCTCAACAGCTCCTGAACCTATCTATTTAGCTCCTCTATTTCAGTAGGAGTCATCCTATGAGCAGCCTTGTTATGCAAACTAGCTCTTGGAATCAGATCTATCTGATGACTGATTTGCTTTATTGGTGGCAATCCATCTGGAACATTATCAGAGATAATATCTCCAAACTCCCCTAGTAAATCTGAAACTTCAAGTGGTATTTCACTACTACCTTCTTTATCTTTCCTAGGAATCAAAGCATAGCACATATGCTGATGTTTCATGCCATCTAAAAACTTCCTTCCATCAACAAGAAAAATTCTAGCACCGCTACATACCTTTTCACCTTCCTTTTTCATGGGCTTCAATTTGTGGCGAACTCCATCCTTTGTCAGAGAGTATGTGTTTGCATGTCCATCATGCACTGCATGTCTATCAAACTGCCATGGTCTACCCAACAATAGATAGCAAACATCCATCAAAATAACATCACAAAGAACTTCATCATGGTAACTTCCAATTTTGAATTTTACTAAACATTGTTCACTTACCAGGACCTTATGATCATCTTTTACCCAAGCAATCCGATAGGGCTGGGGATGTTTCTCCCTCTTGAGCTTTAGCTTAGAGACCATCTCTTCTGATACCAAGTTATTAGTGCTACCACCATCAATGATCACATCACAACATTTATCCTCACACTTGCATCTAGTATGAAACAAACTCCTCCGTTGTCCTGGTTCAATCTCACCACTTAGTAGGACTCTTTCATTTACCAAGGTCTTTCCTCTTTCTGCATTCGCTGAATGTGATGATTGTGCATCCTCATCCACATGAGCAACCCTAGCTTGGCCGTCAGCTCTCCTATCTGTCCTTCCTTGTTGTTGAGAGCATTCAAAGGCACGATGACCTTCTTCATTGCAATGGAAATAGGTACCAAAGAAGCCTCCTCTTCCTTGTCCACATCCTCTACCTCTTCCTTTCTGATTTCCAAAGTCTTGGTCATGGAAGCGGTTGAAACCCTCATTCCTCTGGTTCCTGTTAGTACCCTCATATTCATTTTTCTTTTGGGTTTCATTGCGGCCTCCAGATGACCTACCACTTCCCCTTCCTCCTTGACCGTGCCCTCTTTATCTTCCTTCAAACCTTTTATTTAGCTTCTCTTCAACTCATAGGGAAAACTGGTATGCCTCTTCAACGTTGGTCATTCTTACCAGACTTAATTCCTCCTAGATGCTAGGTCACAACCCACTGATTTAACGAGAAACCTTCTCCTAATTTGCTTCTGCATGCCTCACTCTAATCAAGAGTCAGTAAAATTTCTCTGTATATTCTTGGACTGATCTTCCTGCTTGCTTTAACCCATACATCTTCTTAAACAAATCAAGCTTGTAGTCCACAGGAATGAACTGCTTCTTCAATTTGTCCACCATGCGATCCCATCTTGTGATCTTCTCCTTTCCTCTTCTATTTCTTTCCAATTGAACCTCTTGCCACCAGATTTTGGCATGGCCTTTCAATTTGGCCTTTGCAAACTTAACCCTATCTGGGTCCCTGATATCCTCATACTCAAAGTATTCTTCTAGTTCATTGATCCAATCAATCAACTCATCTGGTTTTAGATTTCCTAAAAATATACCCACTTCAATTGTGGGTCTCTTCCCAAACTTAGTAATGGCCCTAAAAAGCCTTTCCTCTGCATGATTCAGAACTTCCCCATCAAATTCCTCTTCTGGTCCCATTACTTCTTCATTTTCATCCTCACTATCATCACCTGCGGCAACATTTGCTCCTCTACGAAGCTCCTCTTGCAATGCTTGCACCTGCCTTTGGAGGGCTCTAACCTCCTCAGGATTAATAGCTCTAGCCCTTCCACCATGCTCTCTTCATAGAGGCATCTTCTTAACTCAAACCCACAACCGCACAGTCCTGGTGCAAACTGCCTCACAGTCGGCGTTCTGTCTACACACTCAGGAAAACCAGCTCTGATACCACTTGATGGGGACACAAACCAAGAACAGAATGTACACAACAGAAAATGGGAAAATTATATTGACTAAGAAAATAAGCTAGTACAAACAGTACAAAGAAAATAATCTTCAAAACATGCCCTAAGGGCTTACAATAGCATAAATCTAGAGATAATTTCTCCTTTCAGTACCTCCTCTCAAACTCCACTCCGAACTGCCTTTTACAATGCTAAAAATATCCTTAAATAGGCCCCAGAGGGTTAAGGACTAGGAGTACATTCTAGAAAATGATAGTAGGCATCCACTGACCAAATAGAAGGTTCCAGAAGCTGCATTAGAAGTCGGTGCATATCTAGAAGAATCCAGAAACGGTAATCAAACTTTCGGGAGGCATAACTTTTGAACAGTAGCTCCGATTGACAAACCGTTTACATTTTCGGAAAGATCTCGAAGTGCTCTATAGCTCTATGGACTATCTTTGCTCATCCCCCATTTTTCAGCCCTTTTTGAGGTCATTTAATGCCCCTAACCTGACTTTGAAGTATTCTTAGGAGGTCTCCAAAACTCGAAAAACTGCAATAACTTTCAAACCATGGGGCCTTTTGACCTGATTCTTTTTTTGGAATGCTCTAAATCACAATTACATTCACCTGGCCAATTCACACCTTCTAGGTCACCAAAATGATGGCCAAATTGCATGCTCCTATTTTTTTGGGATTTTCTAACACATTGATAGTTGAACTGTGAGAGTTGGATCCTTTATTTGACCCAAATGGGTATCCAAAAATGAAAAGACATGAAACAGAAACTAAGTCTAAGTACTTTTTTTTTTGGGTGACACAGGATTGCCCTTATACCTCTGGATGCTCCTGCATCAGCACTACATTTAACATTGAAAGAAATATTATTTGCAATATAGATAGCACTTTGATTATCACAATACAAACTAGTAGTTGGACTTTGTGCAAAGACAAGCTCAAATAAAATCTATGTCGTATCCAAATTGCCTTTATCTTGCTTTGTTGTTCTATATTCTACTTCATATGAAGATAGTGATGTAGCTACTTTTTTCTTTCCTGCTCCATGTAATTGGACCTGATCCAAACAAAGATACATAACTTATAGTAGATTTTATGTCATCAATATCACCACCCTATTATGAATCTCTTGGTTGGGGTACGAATTCCCAATTTATATTTTCCATTAATGCATTATATTATTCCTTCATGGCTTTCTCCCACTATTTTTTCCCTCTAGCTTCTTCGTATGATTTGGGATCATTTACTTGTAGTAATGTTTTGTCCATGAGAGAAAAATACTCATTCCTTGGATCCTTGAGCCTTGCCCATAGATTTCTTCAACACTCCTTGTCTTTTGTATGACTTCAAAAACATCTTCTTCATCATCACTACCTGTAAATAATATATAATCAAAGCATTAGTTTTTTCATTAGTATTAGTAATGTATTTTTCATTCTCATTAATATAGTCATCACTTCTTCTATAATCTAAGAATATTTTATTATTGTAAAAGCAAAGGAGGTGGTTGTAAGTTGTGAATGCTCATCAAAATTAAAATCTCTATTAAGAAATATCTTGTTTTTTATCAAATCATATAGTCTGTAAGCCTTCGATTCTTCACTATAACACATTAAAAAACACTTGTAACTCTTTGATTCTAACTTCATGCTCTTTTCATTAGAAATATGTGGCCAAGAAACACACTCAAATACTTTAAAATAACCAATGTGAGGCATTCTATGAGTCCAAACTTCTCAAGGGGTGATATTCACGAGGGCTTTGGTGGGAATTCTATTCAAAATATATGTAGCACAAGAAACAACCAAACACCAAAATTTATTATGTAAAATTTAAAAGTGTAGCATACAATGAGCCATTTCAAATAGAGTTCCATTCATTCTTTTAGCCACCCCATTTTGTTGAGGACTATAATGGACGGTTCATTGTACTTTAATGCGACAACTTTTGCAAATGACTCAAATATATGATTAGAAAATTCTCCCCCATTATCTATTCTTAAGATTTGAATCCTTTTCCCACTATTATTATCAGCTAATGCCTTAATTTATTTGAAAAATCTCAAGTACTTCATTCTTTCTTTCAATGAAGTAAACCCATACTCTATCATCAATAAAAGTGAGAAGATACACTAGAACCTAAAAGTAAAGGATAGCCCAGTTCATATAAATAAATATGAACGAGTTGTAATGAGTGATAAACTCTTCATTATTTACTTGAGTCAAAAGGATTTGTATGTGTAGGATTATGGTGTGCCAAAAAGTGGCAATTTCGAAAATCTGTTGTTTTAAAATATCTCAAACCATTTCAAAATCTATTCCAACTTTTTTCCCACCCACCCTAATACTAAATTAAAAAAATTAATATCTTTATAAGGTCTACTATATCTTTTGATACCAGACCTATATGGTCAACTTTAAAAACATCTTTAAAATCTGCTTTTGGCCTATTTTTATGTGATTTTTACTTCAAAAATGTAGCTAATGACTTTTTTTTCACCAAAATTTGATGAAATGAAAAGGGTTTCTTAAGAATGTTCTTATCTTTCCATAAATGTAAGGTTTGTCAAAGGATGAGTTTAGTAAGTAATTATTACTTATTTTCTAATAGAGTTACATATAAAGTGTTGCCTGACACACTATTTGAAAAATAACTATAACTTTCAAATGGTACAACATTTTTTAAATCCAAAAGATGCATCACATTCTACGTTTCTTCTACTATAAGAGAAAAAAATGAAAAATTACATTTTGCAAAGTTTTGAATTAGTTAAGGTGGTTAGATAGGAGAGTTTTTTTATTCCCAAAATACTAAAGTCAAAAACTAATTATTTATTATTTATTTAGAATAAAAATACTCAAAAATATGTGTCACATCCAGGCATGAGTCTACTAATCATATCTAGAATATTATTAAAAAAAGTATTATTATTTGATTTTGATTAAGGTGGTCAGACATACGTCTACTTATTTTTGTTCTTAAAACTTTGTAATATTGCATTAAAATTCAAAATTTTGACAAATTAATTTTTATTTTTTTGAGATAAGTCCAAGTAATTTAGAAACTAGATTCAATTTTCTAGAGATTCTTTTATCTCAAATTTTTGATATAAAGTTAATAACAAGTAAAAAATTGCACATCAAGTTGACATAACCCTAATTTTTTTTTTAATTGCCACTTAAGAGCATAGTTTGGTTGACCATGATCCTGCACATACCCTCTATGATGTGTCCCTTGCACACATTCTTCACAAACTCCTTCAAATGGTCAAATTTTTGTTAGTCCTCTAACTATATCTTGTAATTTTTTTAAATTTTATGTCCAAGTCTAGCATGCTAGAGTTTTGACATATAATTAGCTTTAGCAATATAAGCATGAGAGTGCATAAATTCATCATCAACAAATCTGACAAATTTAAACATATCAATCCTCATGATCAATTCCACCAATAGAAATTATATTGCCTTGGTATTTTTTTTTATCTCTAATAATAACTTGATCACCAGTAACAACAAACTCATGTATCCATCTTGAACTATTTGATATACTAAAATAATATTCACCCCTAATCTTTCAACCAAATTTTTTTTTTCAAAGACCCATTTGTTACATTAACAGCTCCTGTCCCTAGAGCTAGAAGTTTCATTTTATTTCCAATAATGATTTCTTAATATGAATTCTTTCAATGTGAGGCCTCACCCTGGCCCATCATAGTATAGTTGATACATCATTATTTTTATACATTATGATTCAATGTGTCGAGACATTGTTAGATAGATTGAACATTACTATGTTATTTTATGTCATGTGATGTTTTACTTTGAGATACTTAATCATGTTATTTAATGTTTTATGAGCATGCATATTTATGATGTAGTAGAATAAATGAATGCAGGATTAGGAATATGAATAATATCTAGATTATGCAATTTTTAATGGTTAAATATGGGTATGTGCAGGATCATGGTCAACCAAACTATGCTCTTAAGTGGCAATACAAAATTTAAAAATCAGGGTTATGTCAACTTGATGTGCAATTTTTTACTTGTTATTTACTTTATATCAAAAAGTTGAGAGAAAAGAATCTCTAGAAAATTAAATCTAGTTTCTAAACTACTAGGACTTATCTCAAAAAAAAAAATTGATTGGTCAAAATTTTGAATTTTAATGTAATATTACAAAAAATGTAGAACAAAAATAAGGAAACATATGTCTGACCACCTTAATCAAAATTAAATAATAATATTTTTAAATAATATTCTAGATATAAGTAATAGACTCATGCCTAGATGTGACACATATTTTTGGGTATTTTTATTATAAATAAATAATTAATAATTAATTTTTGACATTAGTAATTTTGGAATAAAAAACTGCCATGTTTAACCACCTTAACGAATTCAAAACTCTACAAAATTCAATTTTTTATTTTTTTCCCTTATAGTGCAAGAAACATAGAATGTGATGCATCTTTTGGATTTGAAAAATGTTGTACCATTTGAAAGTTATAGTTTTTTCAAGTAGTGTGCCAGTCAACACTTTATATGTAACTCCATTAGAAAATAAGTAATAACTACTTACTAAACTCATAATTTGACAAACCTTACATTTATGGAAATATAAGAACATTCTTAAGAAACCCTTTTCATTTCATCAAATTTTGGTAAAAAAAAGTCGTCTGCTACATGTTTAAGTAAAATCACATAAAAATAGGCCAAAAGCAAATTTTAAGGATTTTTTAAAGTTGACCATATAGGTTTGGTATCAAAAGATATAGTGGACCTTATAAAGATATTAATTTTTTTCATTTAGTATCAGGGTGGGTGGGAAAAAAGTTGGACTATATTTTAAAATGGTTTGAGATATTTCAGAACTACAAATTTTTTAGATCACCACTTTTTGGCACACCATGATCTTGCACATACCCATATATGAGTAGAAATGAGATAAACATATATCTATATGAAAGATTGATTTTTTTATTTATGTGATTATTAAGATGAGTTTTAAATATATGCATGTGATTTTTCTTGATCTACTAATGTGTGAATTTAGTGTGTAGGATTATTAGTCAAGAAATCTAATGGAGAATCAGAACTCAACCTTATGTACAGTTTATGAAAACTAGGGTTGAATCTAATGAAAAATGCAGACCCCTTTGTTTCATATTTTACTTATATCGTAATCTGAATCTGGGTATCATTCTATAATCATAAAGTGTTTAATATTTTGTAACAATGATCTTATAGTGCCACTTGACACTCATAATCTGTATATGCATATCAACATGATGATTAAGGGTAGCCAAGTAACTTAATAATCTTAGATGGACTAGGTTAGTAACCTAAGACTAATTAGTTGGTAATCGAGATTAATTACCCTAAATAGAGTTTAGTGATAAGATTTCATTCCTAGGTTTTTAAGAAAATCTAAACATTTCATACAAATTAATAGGTCCTTAAATAGTCCTAGAGGCCAAAATTTATGAAAATTAAGTGCCTAGGGAGTATATGTATGGGTTGGGGGCATTTTTCACCCCCTTAGACCATTTTTTTGACTTTAGTGACCACCCAAATATATCATTTTTATTTTAGTGCAAAATTTGAAACTTCACCATGACTTTGACAAGTTTATACTCTACCATAAAAAATTTCTTAATGATAGGGTTAAGTTAGAAGACCCTAGAAGCTCTTAGTCAATTCTAGAGTTATTGCAATTATTAGTGGTAGAGTTAGGAGCCTATTTAGTTGCAAAATTGAGGGAGGAAGAGCATTCACTCAATCTCTACATTTAGAGAGTCAAGTTAGGATTGAAGGAGGAAGAAGGATAGCTCTTCTCAAAATTTCAGTTGCCATAACCATTTGTGAAAGTAGAAATCCTTCAATTTTTTGTTCTCATGTTGTGTTTTCATTACTTAAGTAAGCTTATGCATGTGTGCGTATTCATATGAAAGATGAAACATGTAAGGGATGGGATTGTGATGTGTTTCTTAAATATTTTCTTTACGTGTTTTACATTTTCTTTAATGAGGGAAATTGTAAGGGTTGTGTTGGCATTACTCACCCTCGAATAGGGTAGAAGTGGCCATGTATGGGAGGAGGGCTTCAGTTAGACTTTGGGAGATACATTACCTCTCCTCATGACAAGAAAAGGTGGAAAGTAGGATGATATGGGCCCTTGCTCATTAATACAAACCATATTTGTGTTTTGAGAATTGAGAAGTGAAAGAACAGAAGTTCTTATGATTATAGCCTTGGAAGGGATATCTTTTATAGTGTTGTGACTAACTTCTCCTACCTAGAAAAATCCACTTCTCCCTAGTTTGGCTTGTTAATGAGCCTATTGTGCATAGGATTGGAGTATTTGGTTGTATGTGTCCTTGTGTTAAATTTGTTTATCTCCTAGTCAGTTTTTAGTTTCTCCATAGTTACCTGGGTGAATGCACAAAGTTGGGTCATAATTTTGTGGAAGTCAAATCCCCAGAATGACATCTCTTAGAAACAAATACCCAAATTTAAAAAATGGGCACTTGTTTTCGGCTTGGATACATGATCGTAAATTTAAAAAATGGGCATCCATTTTTTATTTTCAAAAAATAGGTACCCATTTTTGTAAAAATAAAAAATTTGAATATTTTAGAATTTAAAAAAAAAAAGATTTGGGGCATTTTAAATGCCGCTTTTAATTTTTCAAAATGGGTACCCATTTTTTGAGTTTCAAATAATAGATGCCCATTTCTTACAACATGAGGCAACATTCTTTTTTCTTGCGTTGGATTTTGGTTTGGGATAGGCTTGGTGAGACCAAGCTTATGCTTTGGCCTCTCAAGATTTGGCTAAGGTATTGAATTGACAAATTCATGCCTTGCCATAATTTTTAGAGGGTCTTTCGAATCAAATTTTTTTATGAAGCAAAAATCCATTAGATCTCTCACTGTCCTAATTTCAAAAATATAAATTTTATAGTGTTATGATTTTATTTACTATTTTTGTATTATTTTTTAATCAAAGGTGGTACCTAAATATAAAAAAGCGAAGTTCACTAAAACTTTAATAGCTTTCTTATTTTATGATTTTTCATAAATTAATTTTATGTCATCAATCTATAATTTTTTTTTTTTGAAAAAATTAAAATTTTGATCAAATTATGGTGTTTTTATATGAGAGGTTTTAAAATACCTTTATAGCCAAATAAAAATTAATTTAAAAAAATAAAATTCAATAAAAAATTAAGGAAAAATATTATCATCAATCTTTGGTGTGTTAAGTAACTTCATTTAAAAGAATTTACCAAAATTTGTTTATATGTGTCAAATTATGGTGTCTGTACATGATTGTGGTATGGTCCTAAAATAGACATTTTGAAAATGTGGCTTTTAAAGATATATACCAAAAAATAAATCTATCATATGGGTATGCAAATAAATTATATATTCAAAAAGTAGATCTCGAACACTAAAATATTTGTTTTCTAAATTTTTTTAAATATTCAATCTCTAAATGTGTCAAATTTTGACATCAATTGATAAGAAATTTCTAAAATAGGAAAACCACTTTTACTTTTTGCCGAAATGTGAGACCCAACTTCTTGCACTTACCCACCTTGATGTAATTTGTATATTTCATAGTGGCTACCTTGACATGGAGGAAAGAATGAATTTAGAGTTGTTGTTTCAATTCAAATGAATGGGAGACTTCTCCTTGGGATAATGATCCTATTATAGAAAGTTATTGTTAACCTTATTTTTGAAATGATTATGATCTTAGGTTTTCTTTCCTAGTTCTTTCTTGAGGGAGTCCTTGAATTAGATGATTGAATAAAATAAATAAGAAGTGGCTAGCCCATATATGTTGAAAAAAGTGAGCAATTTCCCTTCATATGATATTCTTTATGGTTTAAAGGTGTACGCATATGTTCAAATGGTAATTAGATAAAATAATGACATATAAAGTTATGCAATTTGATTCTGAATTGTGTTAAGAAAATTCAATTATATAAATGGTATTCATCTTGTATTTTCATAATTGTTAAAAAGAGAAATCTTCCTATGTTCATGTATCAACATAATATCAAGCTCTATACTATAGTTCAACCTAGAGGAAAAAATATATATATCACCTTTCCATGTAAACTAAATAAATTTAAAAATCCAACACTTAGAAAAAAGGAGACTTAAGAAAAAAAAAATCTATTCTTAGAGAAAAATTGCTCTCTGCCCTTTGTATGGGAAATATTTAATTCCTTCCTAGAATAGAGAATATTCCATTATGATTCCATTTAATACCTATAGATATCATTTTAAAGGAAAATATTGTAATAAAAAAATGAATTAAAAATAAATTAATATACTAAAAACAATCTATCTTCCCTTATCTTATTCTCACCCATAAAACTTTATTGCATAACTCCTTTAAAATAAATCCAACACATGGGTGCTGACATCACCCCACTATCTCCTCTCCCAAAAGTGGACACAATACATCCAAGTGCATAAGGATGAGTTTTTGTGTCAATTTAATAACATTTGGTGGGTATGACATGGAAGCTTCTCCTTTAAGTCTATTGGGGATGAAGTCATGTTTGACTTCAAGCAAACAAATCACTTCCCTCCCTTGGCATACATGGCTGTAAATTGTTAGGAACATCTGGACCCAGGATGTTGCCAATAGGTCTTAGATCTCATGCTGACCTTGGGTAGTGCCTCCATGTCTTATCACCTAGGTGAGCACTCATGGGCATGGGGAAATGGGTAGCCACTTGCCAAGTGGCTTAGGAGGTAGGTAAGTAGGGGTTAGGAAGAGTTAGTGGGGTTAGGTGTTAGGTAGAGTCAGGATGTGGTTAGTTAGTGTAGAGTAGAAGAAAGTATGTTAGAAATAGTTAGTAATAATTAGTAATAATTAGTGGGGTAATATTAGTTAGTTTTATTTTTGTGTTAATTTATTTTTTAATTAGTTAGTAATCTTTTTAAAAAGGTGTCGAGAAAGGTAGTAAATGGAGGTAATGCTAGTTAGGGATTGCAATTTGATTGGTAGTAGTGATTTAAGTTTTAGTTTTTGATACTTAGGATTTAATTAGATTATATTAATGTTAGTGGATAATAATTATTATTATTTAAAATATAATAATTAGTATTTATTTATGGTGTAGAATATCAAAGTCATATTAGGGTTAAGAGTTATTATGTCAAGGGTTGGTACTAGTTATTTTTGGATGGTGTTCTTAATAGCCAAGTGAAGGGTAAGATGGAGAATGGATTAGTTGAAAATTTTACATTAGTAATTCCTTTGTTAGGATTTCAATTTATGCAATGATTATATAATTGGGATATTGTGCATTTAAATTTTCAATCTAGAAGGTGGGTAGTAGACTGGGAAGTATTATAACTCAAGTTGACTAGATAACTTAATATGATGAGTCAAGTTATGATAGAAGACAAGTTAGATGTTGTAAATAGTGTAATGATAAATTTTTAAATATTTTAATGATCTCATAAATCTAATTGCTATTATTTATAGTTTGACGAATTTTTATATGTAACTAAGAACCTTAGTCTATTTGGTTAAAACTAAATTAGATGAACATTATAATGTTGAATTAACCTATGGAATAAAATATGTTTATGGTCAATATTTAATTATTTATCTAGCTTAAAAAGTTCTTTTATACATTGAGAGAAAGTATAATGGTAATTAAACTAATGTTCTAAAAAAATGTAACTTGTTCAACTAGGAGATGGACCAAGACACAAAATGAAATATGGAACTCTAGAAAACCTAATGTGACTTATGTGTGTCTTTGGTCAAACTAGTATTAACATAGTGGATTAATTACCTTTAAAAAAAATCCATGTGTTTTTACCCATTATTTTAGGCATGATATTTTCTTCATAAAAAAAATTAAGAAAATATCTATCTCTAACCATATAAAATGATGCACCTGAATCTAAAATCCATTCTTTAATAGAATCTAAAGAAAAAGTATCCCCCTCTAATATTACATATATTTTTAGGTGTGCCAATTGCCTCCTTACATGTTTTCTATTGCCGTTTTTGGGAGATAGCTACAAAGGTGTGTCTATCTTTCTTTCCATCCTTAAACCTTGTTGGAAGATTAATGGGAAACAAGATACTTGTGGGGGAGGGGGGAGGGTTTGTCATGCCCCGCCAAGGGATCCAAAGAATTACACTAAGTTTACCTAACAATTTTTTATTTTATTTTTTTAAACATGAAAGATAAACCATTCACAACACTTGTGGAAGCAATAGAAACAATTCGAATAAAAGTACACATAACCTAACATAACAGATTACATTCTTTAAAGATCCCTTAATGTTGAGTTACATCTAAACTAACTAACATACATGAATTCATCTAGTACAACATCCACATGAATAATAATGTTAAGTCCAATGTTCATACATTACATTTCCAAATTCTCAATCATCCACTATACATGTCACAGGGTATGAAGGCTTAAAATAAATACATATGTGAAATAAGGTACATCATTAGCCAATATTAATCCATGATGCAATTAAAGTAAATGAAACCACATATCATACATGATACATCATCATCATAAAGATATACATATCCATTATAAGAGATAACCATATATCACAAACATAAATAACTAAGTGCACGGTTCCTCCCAACCGTAAATGGCATCATTAGACCATCGTGGATCCTAGCCATCCCTCTGTGCATAACATTCCAAAGCATCGAAGAGATCATCGGTATTAACATAGTAGGAATGTCACTCCTAAAATATCCTACTAACATGCAAAGTAAAGCATAGGATACCATCATCTAACATATGCAAATCATCAATATAGGAAAGATACCAGCAAATACATCCATCATAAGGTATATCATCTATCATAATGCTCCAAGAACATAATGAAGATAAATACCAACCAAGAATGCTCTACCCACGGTGTCTCCGACGGATCTCAAATGATAAGAGTGCAAAATACACTACCACCCGACCGCGTGGAACCTAAGTGGTCCACTCCCACCGTGCTGAGGAGATAATCTCAAGTCCCAAACAGGCTATCAATCCACAAAGCATAAATCTGTATAAGTCCAGGAATCCTAAAAGTATACTAACTCAAAGGTTCCAATCACACACAAAATTGACATCTAATTCCCAGAGGCACAAAAAGACATGTAGAAAACCTACCATGAAAGTGGGAAAGTGTCATCACATTTATCATGTACAAGTTACCCTAGAAATTAGCTAAACTCCACGGGTCCATATTGATCTCATGCAGCCACTAGTATCCTCTCATACTGACGAGGCATACTACGGAATGCACAGTCACAACCATGCGTTCTCACTACTCCCATCCTAGCCTGTATAAGCGCTCAAGGCATGGGCGAGAACATCAAAACAATTATCTTTTTAGGTTCATTTAATCCCCATTTAGTGTGTAAATGTTATCACTTATTAACCAAACTTACAATGAGTTACCTTGGCAGTCACTTAGGGCCTTGGCCCCCATTGCAAGCCACTTCCCGACACTACAAGTAGATTACCTACCCTAAGCTCATGGAATCATAAATCTCAAAATCACAAAAGATAATCCATAATAAAATCATCAAATATGCATAAAAGCATCAAATATCCATAATAAAAATCATCAAATCTCCAAGATAAGAATCATCAAATCTCCATAAGCATCTAGAAAAACATCCATAGAAAATCATGATCACAACAGTTCTCTATTGGCAACTGAAGGCATCAGTGATAATCATAAGTATCCATTGATTCTCAATAACCAAAATATATCTCAAGATAAATCACAATATCCATTGGTTCTCAACAAGCAACTAAGAATTATCTCAAAATCATACTGATCGAAGACTCCAAAATGGCTGAGTCAAACATGTCACAAAATAACATCATCAAGAAATAAATCAACATTTCAGTTCCATCATGGCGACTGGAAAATAATCCAAGGATAACTGATCAGTGACTCAAAAATGATTAGCTCAAGTGTCTCATATACATACATCTCAACTTCACACACGAAGACTGATGAACAAATACAAACATTTTATAGAGCATACGATCACATTACCATGGTTGGGCTTAAAAGATCGAGACCAAATAAGATCAACATGCCATCACATCTCATAACTCTCGAGTCTCTAGTAACAACCTAGGACTGGTCAACACTAGTTAACCCAAAACCCAAAACAAGAAGCATAAAGAATACACGATGCAAACACATGTTTTAGTTTTGCTATCTTACATAGTTGAATCAAGTGTAGGGGTTTCCAGTTTTCTATTGCAAGTATATTTTGAAGTGTCTTAAGTTTCATCATTTGATCTACAAGTCAACCCAATTGATTCCCGATAGCATTATCTTTCTATTATTTAAAATAATATTCTAAGAATAGCTTAAGGGTAAATATTAAATCATTTGACACTTAGTAAAATCATTCACTCAATGTTACAAATTGAATGACTCTTCTTAATGTTACTTCAACTTTTAACATAAATCAAGGATCATTAATCATCTAAATTATAAGAGAGCCAATTACTAATTTTCGAATAAGAAGATTATAACTTTATTAAAATTGTCAATTAAATCCACCAATTAACTTAAGTACACAATTCCATGACCTAATATTTAATTATATGTTACTAAGTTCTCACCATTAAAATATCTAAAATCATAATTCAAGTCATAAGACTTATCAACTTCAATATAGATACTCTACAATCTCGTTAAAAGAATTATATTAATTAAATCTCTATTACATAACTTAATTATTAATTAAATCTAATTAAATCTCATTAATTGATTTAATTAATAATTGCATAACCGTAGCAATGTTCTAATTAATGTCAATTGACTAGTAACTAACTAGAATTCTATAAAAGTTAACTATAATTCATTACTCAAATGATCATATTACTAATTCAATAATAATAACTTGTGAATATTAATAACAAGCTATATTGAAGATCTTAATAATAGATCACATTCATCATTCTTTATAAATACTAATGTTTCTTTAATTAATTCGTATTAATGATAGTTATCTCAAGATAAATCTCAATCACATAATTATATTGACAACTCAATGAATATTGATTAAAAATCAATCATACTTCAAACTAAAAACTAATATCTTTTCACAAAACTTTAATCATTAAATAATCTTCACTAGATTAACTCTAATCAAATTTGTTGATATCTATTTAAAGCATTATTTATTAATAGTTTTCTAGTCTTTACAAACATTAATAAATAATAACTCCTCAAACTATAAATACTCGATCTATAGAATCTTTCCATAAACTCATTAGTTAATATTTGCTAATCTCTAAACACCATTAAGATATATCCATTAATAATACATCATAGCAAAGTTATTAAATATTATAACAATGACTATGACCCTTTAATCCAATACTATCTAAGTCTTCTTAATAATCATCATTAAACATTTTTATATATTTCCACCTCTTAACTATTTAATATACTTTAAATAATTAATATTAAAAGTCCGCTATATAAACTATATTAATATCTCTTCTCTATTAATAATAATTGACAAATTATTATTAATCATATATCATTTATCATTTCAATAAGTTGATTTACAATTTCCTTTAAACACTTCAAAGACTATAATCATCATTGATTTTAAGTAAATCAATTTCATTCAATTATTTAATTCCACTTATTAATATCTCTATTCTTTTAATTTTCCCTGATTCAAAAATCCATTTACTTAAATTGACTAATAATTAATTACACTTCTTCTACTATAAACCAATCTTAATTAAATTTGATTTAATTAGATTAGATAATAAACCATATAAAACTAATGCATATTAATAAGATTCTAATAAAGAAAGATTGCAAAAATATCTTTAATTCATTCCATGTTTTGATATATTATTTTTGTGAAGTTTAAGCATAAAGAACTCTTGGTTATGGGAAATGGAGAAATATCTATTTTTGAATAAAACAGTCTCAGTACGACAGCCATATCTCCCTAATGAACCATTGGATTGGGCTGAAATTTAAATATGTTGGAGAGAGCCAAGTTGTGCCACTTCTAACTGGAGCGATCGAATAAATTTAATCATGATAAAAAGTTATGAATGACTGAGTTCGGGTCTATCCAAGGGGCAGTGATAGGACAATTTGTGATGAATTAAGAATTTCCTCTTAAAATAATTGTTCTCTAAATTTACCCATTCATCCATCTAATAGGTTTGTCCATACGCATCTGAAAATATAATTTGATAGAAATATTACATCTAATCATTCGAATTTTCAATTTAGAATTTCTATTTTAATTCCAAATCTTGTCTTCTAATTTAATATAAATTCGAACCCAAACCTGATTAAAATCTAATTTCTTTCTCAGTTGGAACTAGGGTTTTTCTATTATTTTCTTCTTAACCAAATAAAATATCTAGATTCCAATTCATATAATAGATTCAATCATAGAGAAGATTCAAACACATATAATAGACACGATGAAGATAGGAATGCATGATGCGGAAATAGCATAAGTAAAATCACAAGAATCTACCCGAGTTCTGATGCTAATTCGATCTTCCTCAGAAAACTCATAGAGCAAGCTCCCTTCTTCAGAGTTCTTGAGTCCTCCCATGCTCCAATTGCTCTCCACGCTCTCTCCCTAAGCTTCTATGAATGCTTGAATATAAAGAGCTCTCAAGAAACCTTTGGAATGCTTTTTGAAACCGCTGAAAGGTGTCGCCAACTAAGCATGGGTCTTTTCCAATTCTTTTTGATGAGTCATAGAATTGTAGACACCTTGTGCTTAATTGATGCACTAACCCCCGTGTTGTTGACACATGTTAATTCCCATGCAAGCTTATAACTCCAATTTACTTTACTCTTTCCAATTTAATTAATTTATTTATTAAGTCTCATGCACTAACTTTAATATCTCCACTTTTCAATCTTAATATATTTATATTTTAATCATATGAGATTTAGAATCTTCTAATAATTTAAAATATATTTTTCACTTTTAAATTTTATTTTCCAAAATTTTATTGCTAAAATATTTATTAGCTTTAATAATATTATTATTTAGTCATTTATTTAAAAATGAGCTCCAAATATATTATAAATATTGTCACATTCCAAATTTAATATTATAACTTTTATCTTCCAATTTTATTATTTTATTTTCAAATTTAATTATTTTATTTAATTAATTTTCCAATTAATTAAATAAAATAAATATTAAAATATCATATTAATTTTTTATTTAATTAAACCATTAATTAAATCTTTTAATTAGGCTTTATTAATAGAAAATACTCCAACGACTCACAAATGTAAAAATACGAAAAATCCATCATAGCCAAAATACATACAAAATCAAACCAAGGGTTAATATCATGAATTACGTTATCCAACGTATTCAGAGGGTAGTCAACTCAGATACTTGTCCTAATTTTTCAATTAGAACAAATGGCTTAAAGGGTTGGGATTTGGACTTGAGAATTTATCTCCCCTCTCTTACCATTGAGATAATGTGATAAGGTACGCTCATCTTGGCAATTCAGGAAAGTCAATACGCGGTACCTGCAACCTGCATAAAAATTATGCATGTACAAGCACAATATATACTAAACTAAATAGGCAATGGCAGGAAGTGGTGCATCGTGTAGATCCAGACTAGCAGGTGACTATGACTCCCTTTTTTAACCACATCAGACACACCATACAAAAGCAAACACACAAAGCAAACACGCACACCATACACATGCAAGTATGGGATAAGTATCCATAAGAAAACACATATGATAATAAATCATCTGACTAATCATCATTAATAACTGCAAACATTGAAAATAATCATCATACATACATGAAATGTAGAGTCTAACTAATCTCATCACATATCAACTGAATCCATAGCACAATATCTGATAATCTCATAATAATGTTACTAACCATCAACATGAAACTAGCTCTAAAATATTTCAGCAATGATAACAAAATGCGAACCAAGGGCAGGCACTACAGGGTTGAATCAGGATCTTAAACTTATTGCAAGAAAACCAAAATACAGATTTTGCACCTAATTTATCTGATACTTCAGATCTAACATTTAAAACTATAATGTTGAAACATAAATAAAATTCATCATATCCATGGAAGATTCAACACATAACACAACGATTTGGAAACACAAAAATAGTTCAATGCGAACATAAAACTAGGGTGTGGATGAAACCCACAAATCTTCACTATTGCAAAAATAAAGTTAAGTTGTTAGGGTTACAATGTTTGATCATAAGATAAGATCTACCTTGTGAGGGGTCTTTCTTGTTAATATCTTTAGAGACTGTTAGGTCTTACCTTGGTAAATGCGTTTACACTCATAATGAAGTAAGGACTTTGTTAGGGGGATTACATAGATTAGTTAAGATGACTCTCTTAAGAGATATACCTTGACTTAATTAACAATAACTAATTTAGTACCTAACCCTCAATTTTCTCTGTAAGATGATCTTGGGTCTCCTTTTTGTTATGTTTCTAATCTAATCTCCTAATCTAATATATTTTTTCAGTCCTTAACTACTTTGATTTCCCTCTTTCTGACATGCTTTCAGAATTAGTTTTTTTACTTCACATGCTCATACACACATTCATTCCTTCTTTCATGCTTATATACTAATTCTAGGGTAAGAATCCTCCTTAAATAGATTTCTGTGAAGATTCCTGATCTTGATCGACAATTTATAGTTCATAATCTTTTTCCATTTTTATCTAATTTTTTGATTTTTTGAATTGCATATCTAGGGATCATTACCTTCTATAATGACATGTGATCAACTCCTTAGCTAGCTCTACAAATATTAAATTTCATAAAGAAGCCAACCAAAATGATTTACATATGTGTTTGTGCCATTAAAAACTCATATGACAAAATTGAATTGCTTGACACTTGAATGCTTTTATGCTTAGTCATATGAACTCATTGATACCGTCACTCAAATTCTCTATACTAACCATCTATTGTCTTCTAATGTTGCTATGTTCTATTCTAGTGCCTTTATCAATACTTCACAAATGTTTCCCCTTATGGTCATGAATGCTCATTATTTAACCAATATTTCCCCCTTTTGCATATTTACCCCTTGTGTTGTCATGAATGGCTTGGGGTTGTTGGGGCTGATTTATACTTATCAAATAATTGTTGATGACTTGCCACAATATTGGCATAGCCTTTATTCCATCTCTCCTTAACTTGATCCAAAATCTGAAACTAAATTTCTTTCTTAACAACTAGATCAATAAAATCTACAATATGTGAAAAATGTGTATCTTTCTTCAAAATATTCTTGGCAATGGATATCTCCTTCTAAATAATCTCTATATATGGGAGTAACTAAATTTGAATTAGTGTCAACTTATTCTTGATTTCTATATCTTTATTGGTGAGCTCGACTAACCTCTTGTGGCAAAATTTCAACTCAAATTATATGAGGATGAGCTTGAATTTGTGTTATTGCCCAATGTAATTGCTATTTTTCTTATGTTTGCATCTAGTAGTTCTAATGAACATTTAGTATTAACTATAAAGAAATCAATGTCAGACAATTTCAAATACAATGAATTGATGGTTTGCAAAATTGATTTTAGTTGTGTGACTAATGTGGAAAGCTCAACTTGTCCATGTATAAGTTCTCATGAGACTTTCTCTAACACTTTATGCTCAACTCTTCTTTCAAACCATTGCAAGACTTTATCATTGGTGTCTATCTATTCTATTTGAATCTTACCAACTAAATACACTAGCTTATCCACAATTGGATGCTGGTCATTCAAATCTATAATTTCAAATGCATCTACAAAAATGTCTTTGATAGTGTGTAATACCCACTTCCTCTTCTTCTCTCTTCTTAGCTGTGCTTGATTTTCCTTGCAACTCAGCAAGGTTTGTAGATCTTACATTTTCTCAAGTGTCAGGTTATTCAAATCATACATAGGTATGTTAATTACCTCATCAAGACTCGCTAACTCATCTACCTCACCTAATTGAGTCACATCTTGAGATCAGGAGGGCGTATCACTTGGGAGTGATAGTTGTAGTTGTTTTCCCTTGTCACTCGATCTCAATCTTGGTTGTTGTACTTGTATAGGAATCACCTAATGTATGAGTGTTTCAATTGTGGGTTCTATAGCCTTTGCACTTAGCAATTGAATAAGATCTTGAGTGGCCTCTTGCTCTTTATGTGTTACTTCTTTTGCTACCAATTCAGTGGATGTGTCCTTTACAAAATTTTCCTCTATTTGCAAAATATCCATACAAGTAAATGGTGTAAATATAATTATAGCCTTATCAAGTTTCTCAACACTTGTATCCTCTATAACTAATGTCACATTAAAATCACCAGTCTTCTTATTGTCAAGCTCTGGATAATCTATAATTTGTAACAAAATTGAGTTAGCATAGAGCTTTCTTGAATTTGACATTAAGCTTCGAATATCCTCTTCAGTTAGTACACTTAGATTTTCTAGATGGGTGTCAGTGTCATCTTCAATTAAGACAATTTATTCACATTGACTGACTAGCTACTTAATTTCCTCAGTCATCTTGGAAACTTTTTGCTTGTAGTCATCTTCAAATTCTACTGTATCTCCGCCTTCCCTTCTATAGATGGAATAAGAAATCTAAATGTTTCTTTCCATACCCAAATACTATCTTTCTTAACTTTATGAGCTTTATTTTACAAAATATTATATGCCTTGTCTCTCATCATAAATATCTTTACAAAATCCTTAAGGGCTATAGACATGTGATTTTTCGCTAATCAAGGACTGCTTGTGCCAATGTTGTCTCTCTTATTTGTTTCTTAGTGGCCAATGCCAACTTTCACTTTGCATCCACTCATTTGTACATATCTACTTGAAATCCATTTCCCAATTCCAAGAGTGTACATCTAAACTTGATCATTATTATCATGTCAATCATAGCTTCTTCAATCTTATCTTGATCAATATTGTTCAAAGAATTATAATGAATATCTTTGAGTCCAATTAAAATTTATCATTCTCTTAACTTTACACATGCCTGACCCACATTCATTGAAGGGATTATCTTCACTATTTAAAGTTTCCTAGGTTCCTTAGACTCAATTTCCTCTTCATCTTCCTAGACTCCTCTTTTTCTACAATCAATTTTCTCCCTAGCTTCTTTCGTGTTACTTATTGAGGTATTCTAGTTAGTTTCTTCTTCTTTGATGGACTTCCTTTTACTTTCTCAATAGGGGTCTTAGATATCATTGACCTGGTGATAATCACCTTTCCTTTTGGTATCTAAGGTGTTACCACCCCTTTCACATCCTTCTTTAGGCTGACCTTTACCTTGGGCTCAATAATAACAACATTTTTTTGCTTAGTTTCCTTAGGCTTTGTAATGGTTCAACAAGTCCTTTTCCTTCTCCTTCCCTAACCTCTATAGATTGTCAAGATCCTTCTCCTTCATCTTTGATATTGTTGAAGTTGATGAAATCCAACTCTGAAGACACCCAAGATCACCTACATGCAATAACCTATCAAAAGGAAGCCAAGGAGAAAAGAGTGTGGAGCTAGGGAAAAACCCTAAATGGACATGAGAGAGAAAATATGCAAACAAAAAAAAAATGTATTTACAATATGCTAGAAGTGATGATGAATTATGAAATACAATGAGGGAGCTCGAATATAAAGAACTCAAGGAATCTCCTAAAACAAGCTAGAAGATGCTAGGAGATAAGTGTGACAACTAAGCATACATCCACATGAGGTGGAAAGTCCTTGAACAGGGTGAGAGGATAAGTATGACTTAGGAGAGAACAAACTCCCGTATTGTCAACAAGTTATAACTAACTCCTAGACTACAACTAATAAATGAAATGCATTTAACTAAGTAAGCTTAAGTAAATAAAATAAATTATTAATTATTAAATATTTACTCTGACACCCCACCTTAAGTGCAACTTAGGGAAATTCCTTAAGCTCACAAAACTAAGAAATGCAAAAATGGGTCTTGGCAAAAAGGACATGTTAGGTACCCATGTACAAATGCGAAGGATGCAACCTTTAAAAATGGGGAAAGAGAGAAAACCACGTGGGAAAAACCCTGCCCAAAAAAGAGGTAAGAACCTAGTGAAGCACTGAAGAAGCCTCCAACTAGGGGAATGTCCCCTAAAAAGGGAGCAAAGAGTGATCATGAAGAGCATCACTAAAGCATGAAGAAGTCACAAAACTCTGCCATCAAGAAGAACTACTGATCTAAAGAACCTTCATTGAATAAGGCTCGAACCAAACATGTCTATATGGTAGATGATCCATCTCACCAAAATGTATAGGTAGCTAGCCATTGCAATCGCCTCATAAATAGGATCAACCACTGAATACATAGTTTGCACTATCAAACCGTCGAACCAAGGATGCATGAGAATAATAGCATAACCCCCCCTTAATGTAGATGGGGTGAGATGATAGGTAGCTAAGAAGATGGGCCAAAAATCTCTTGCATATGAACCAAGAACGACGAGAGAGGAAGAGGTACAAACACCTATAAAGACACAGTCACAACGATGTTGCATGGAGCTAATGTCATGGAAGGGACACTCACTTGACAAAGGGAGAAGGCCTAAAATAGTAAACAACTATCCCCCCCATGGTGCTTTATAAAAATAGTGCATTTACAACTGACTCAAAAATAATGTTCATGAACCCGAAATGCAAAAGTGACACTTTATCAGAGTGCATATACAAAAGTGCTTACAAATGATGTCTACAATGATCAAAAAAAGGAAAAAGTTGACAAAAAAAGTACAACCTAAAACAAAAGAAATGATGCCAGGAAAATGATCCTCAGACCTAAAACACCCAAGATATCTGCCAGATAGCAAAAATACTAAAAACATGATAGAAAGAGAATGGGCCAAAACCTAAGGAAAAGGACTACATTTTTGAAAAGATGACAAAACCAACTTTCCAAAAATATAATGTTTTCAAAAAACTGACATGGGACACAAAAGATATGCAAGTTGGAGTCAAAAATAAAACTTTAGAATTCAACTAAAAAAAAGGGCAAAAAAATTTGAATGAAAACTTAAAATACCTACACCAATGTCTCTATCTCAGAATCAGCTTTCTGGCACTTCTTTCAGATCGGAAAAATACCTCTGTATGCTCAAGTTATGGCCAAAAAACCAAAGGTAGGTCCAAAATGACCCTAGAGAGGTGCAAAGGGATGATGTAGGTGATGTCATGCTGATGTTAGAAAATTAATAGCTTAAAATTAATGGCCCAACAACTATTGTAGCAAAAAAGGAGGCCACATGGCATGCCATGTGGCAGGTTCGTGTGGCAGACTGGCTGACATGGTAGGGGCCAAGTGGCAGCCTTGCCATGTGTCATGCACCAGACGCGTTGATGAGGCAGTAGAAGTGTCCACCAACTGCTAGTAGAGTAGGTGACTGGGACCAAGCAGAGACTGAGTGGAACCACCGGCTAAGCGTTGTTAGGAGCAGTGAAGACTGGAGGTGCCACCGGTGGAGGGGTGCAATCAAGCAACGACCGGGATTCAGTGGGGACTAGGAGGATTTTGAGTGGTGATGCTAGGCACAATGGGGTGTAGGAAGAGTGCAGGTGGCCCTATGATGGCCACTGGGCAAAGCCACAGTGGTGCACTCTGCACAAATATTTTAAAAAAAAAAATTCACTCTGCATCCGTACAATCCATACGGAGGGCCTACAACTAAATTTTTTTTGCCTCTTGGAGCCTTGTCTCCAAAATCAAAAAGTTTTATATGAATCCTAACTACAAACAGCCTTTTGGATCCAATGGAAATGTCCATTTGGGTCCAAAGTGCTCCAAAAAATCAATGTCTTACTGATTTGATGAAAAATGCACAAACAAATTAGGGTTTGTGACTCCAAATCATGACTTCAAAAATTCTTCAACCAAGTAGTACCAGGAAGGCTCTGATACCATGTTGGAGTTGATGAAGTCCAACTCTGAAGATGTGCAAGATCACTTGCATGCAATAACCTGTCAAAGGGAAGCCAAGGAGAGAAGAGCATAGAGCTAGGGAAAAATCCTAAATGGAAATTAGAGAGAAAATATGCAAACACAAGAATATATGTATTTACAATATGCTAGAAGTGATGATGAATTATGAAATGCAATGAGAGAGCTCGAATATAAAGAGCTCAAGGAATCTCCTAGAACAAGCCACAAGATGCTAGGAGATAAGTGTGACAACTAAGCATACATCCACATGAGGTGAAAGTCGTCAAACAAGGTGAGAGGATAAGTATGACTTAGGAGAGAACAAACTTGTGTATTTTCAACAACTTATAACTAACTCCTAGACTACAACTAATAAATGAAATGCATTTACCTAAGTAAGCTTAAGTAAATAGAATAAATAGTTAATAATTAATTATTTACTCTAACAACTATCACCCTTGAAACTCATCTTTTTTCTTTTCTTTTCTTCTTTAGGTGTGCCAGATTGAGTAGAGAGCTCAAAAATTATTGTTTCATGCATGAAAAATTGTGTGGCACTTGTGTCAATCTCTTTAGGAACAAGTGTAGTCACTGGTGTAGTTACCTTATCTACATTTGCTTCATAAGGCATCGGCTTTAGCCATGCTACCCTTGGAAAAATTTCTTGTGCATAAAAAAAATTTGTATCTACAAAATTTTTTTTTATTGTAGTAATTATCTAACTATATAAATTTATGTATCATCATCCCATTCCTCATCTCCATCTTGAATTCTTCAAAATAGTTATCCATTATTGCTTCAAAAGTTTCTCCCATTCTACTGATTAAATCATATATTTTCTCCATTGCTAGTTGATTCCTATCCCAATAAATTGATTCAATAGTAGGAAAAGAATTTTGAACATATAAAAATATACAAACTAATAAGGATCCAAACTCACAAGAGGAATTGTTTTCTTTCCTTATTGCTTCTAGATTCTCATTAAGTTGGTGAAGTTGTAGCTCATCAAGATGATAGGTACAATCTTTCTTCATAGTTTTGTAGCCCAAATCCATTGCTGCACATGGTACACTATTCAACCTACTAGATTGATAAAATTTGTGTGTAATCATATGAACAACAAATTCAACTAATAGGTCCTCAATTCCATCAATTGACATTCCTTGACCATTCCACTTTGCCTTGATTATATTTTCAATTTCATTCTCTGATGTACTTCTTATACCTTTTGGTCAATCCAAGGTAGGGTACCCAGTTATGATATGAATGATGGCCTTATTTATCTTGATTGGCCAACCTTCTAACCATACTTTCACGTTGTGAATGAGGCTAAGCACAATTTTTATCCATTTGACCTTAAAAACCTTTGGAAAACCTAGGGCATGGGTAAACATTTTCTCGACAATGATTTTACACTTATTGTTTAATTCTCCATCAACACATCAATTCTAATAAAATGCTCTGATCTTAAAATATGCCATTTCTCCAAGTTTACAAAGATAAAAGGATCTTACATGTTGAACTGTCAATAATTTGGGTAGAATTGTCGATAAAGCTCCAATATAATCAACAAGGTTTTCAAGGTTTACAATTTCTTTGTGTAAGTAAACTTGACAATAAAGAATATAACCATTTCCACATAACCCATAATAGATCTAAAATAAACACAGAATTAAAATCCACATGCAAGAGAATAGACAAAATACCCACAAAATTATGACACAAGATATACCCTAGGAAACCCTCATTGAGGGAAAAAACCTAGCCTCCAAAAGCATCCATCACCATCTATTATTCAACAAAATAACCATTTCAATATAACCATGGAAGTCTTCATGGCCATAGCCACAACCGAGCAAACTATGTGAACAAGCATGAATCCACACATCCCATGCCATGCTTCCAACCTTCACAAATGCTCCCTTGGCTAACCTGTCAAGCCTTGTCTCGCTTGACTCTTGCCTTTCTCACTCTTACTCTTTGTCACACCACAACAACTACCCTTGTGGTTGCTTATATAGTAGCAAGTTCCACAAAACCACTAAGTGGTATTACATAAACCATGTGCTACCTAACCCATTGACCCCACATTTAATATTGAGAATTTAATTTTTTTTCCCCAATATTAAATAATTACATGAAATATTATCACAATATTACAATACAATTCATCAAGAATATTATATAGGAATCCTTACATGTTGCATGTCCATCTAGGTGCAACATTACATAATAAAATAAAATAATAAAATATAACAATATTTTGCAATGTGTACAACACCCTTATCTCAACACTTTGAAATTAGGTGGAGGACTTTGGTCATTTCTTACAAATTGGGCACCACTATCCTTCAACATTTCACTTTTAGATGCCATTGTAAATTAGGTTTTTTTCATAGCAACTTTTTCTTACAATATATCCACTGAGTAAACAAGTTGACACTAAGAGTAATACTTACTTTGCAAATTCATTGGTATTTTGTTATGATTCTCTCACACTCATGGCTAGAATCACCTTGATTGGATTGAAATATCTCATGATCTCTTTGATCGCATGGTGAATAAGAATAAATGTCCAAATTTGATAAATACCTTCAAATTTTGTTTTAGGCCTACAATTAATGCCTTCATACTTGGTTGGTGCATGAAAACTAGCTCAATCTCCACACTTGCCCAATCAAGGTTACCTCACTCATCCAATAATAATTCATTTAGTCATTATATCAACTCCCTTTATCACCCAGTCTATACAACAAGGATTGGTCAATATATATTGTACCACTAATGGTCGGTAGTCTATGATTTTATTTTTCTTTCTATTCTTAATGCATCTTTACTTACATAGATATGAACCTTTAGTACTTCTATGCTAGGAACTGATGTAAAATATAACATTGAATATATAGTTCCTACATACCTTCTTTCTTTAGTGAGATGTGGGGTGATGACCTAATCCATTGGATTGGGTGATCATAGCTTTGTTCACTTCACTACTTCTAGCTCTCACTATCTCTATCCATGTCTTCTTTCTTTCAAGTTTGTCATTTCTATTACTTGGTGTTGGTGCTAGTGCTCCATTTTTTGTAGTTTCTACTGATATGTCCAACTTTAAGACAAATGAAACATACTATCTCTCCATTTAGCCACTTCTTGTAATTTCCCCCCGAAATGTTTTTTTGATGCAATTCTCTAATTCTCTATAATAGTGACAACTATGCCATGCATTGTAATCAAATTATAATAATTGCCTTTTCTTGATGCATGAATCTTCTTCTTAGATGTCCACTTAGGCTTTATCTTGAAATTACACTCATAAGCTCTATGTCCATACTTTTGACAATTGCAACAATGACCTTGAAATTTAGATACATACTTGGTTGAGTCATTGTTCTTTGATCTACATTCATGTGATTGATGTCTTGATTTCTTGCAATTCAAACAATTACAATGAATTTAGGTTTAGAAGTTTTCATATTATTTTTTCTCTTATAAATGTATATTGTGTGTCCAAGTTTACCACATTGATGACATGAAGGTATAGCTTTAGATTTGGCATTCCTCTATTCTCCACTCTTGGATGATTCTTCTTCTTTAGTAGATGAAAAGTGCTTATTGAATCCAAGTCTAGAGGTGTCTTTTTTGGTAGGTGACCTCAATACTTCTACAAAGTGTTTGACAATATAGGGCCTACCCCTAGTTTAATTTTCATATTATCTTGTCAAATTATTTTAGGCCAGCTTTATGGTTATGTTTGATGATTAGTGGTATTTGATCACCCAATTTTTTGGATATTATTTTAGACTCAGTTGATTTATGTGACGAGTTACTTAGTACTCATTTATTCATATGTACATGATTATTATTTCAATGATGATGCTTGTATACAATAATTTCAATTATTTTGTGATGATAGTTAGATGGATGATTTATATGTAGTTTCTATGGAATCTCACCCCATACTCGCATATGTATGGTGTAGATGTATGTTTTACTTTATGTATGATGTTTTTTATGTGATTGATGGAGGAAGTCATAGTCACCTACTAATTGGGATCTACACGATGCACCATTCCACATCATTTCCTATTTAGTTTAGATTATATGTGTATGTAAATGCTTGGATTTTATGTAGATTGTAGGTACCATGCATTGCCTTCCCTAAAAATCTAGGATGAGCATGCCCTATCATAGTATCTCTTTGGTAGAATACGGGAGATAATTCTTGAGTCCAAATTCTAACATTAAGCTAATTGTCCTAGAAAGTAGGACAACTATCTAAGTTTAACCCTTCCAAATTCATCAAGTGATGTGAATTCATGATTTTGACCCTCGAGTTTGATCCAATACATTGTTGGTACCAACCATTACTCCAAAACCCTAAGGTTCTAGTGAAGGCCTCCCACCAGGATCATGACATCCCACCATGCTTCGTAGTTCAAACTCTGGGCTAGATGTACACCCATATTGTGGGCCCTCCCTTGGCCATATGAGTCTTGAATGAACATAACAATGCTTATGTTGCCACCCACTCTGATACTCAAACCTGGGTGGAGGTTTTGATACCACATGGTACGAACCATTGCACCAAAACCCCAAGGTGCTAGTGAAGGTCGCCCACCAAGATCATATATGTTCTTTATAATGAGTTTTCTCATTTAGTTTTGTGGATCTATGGTGATTTTTAGTGATAATTAAATCAAATTAAAAGAGGATTAAATAGTTTAACTTGATGATTTTTTTATAAGAAAAATTGAATATTTAATTAATTGAGAAATTAATTAAATACAAGAATTAAATTTAAAGATTTAATTAAAGTTCTAATTGTGGCATAATAATATTTATTTAATTTAATAATAATTTATTTAGGAGTTTCATTTTTATAATAAAATCTAGCTTTTTTTTTTTATTGGTAAGAGGCCAAAGCCAAGGTTAATTATTATTATTTTTTGTGATTAATTATTTTGATTATTAGTTAGGCTTGAGTAGATTTGAACCCAAGACCTCTCCATTAAGAGACTCCCAATTTACCATAGTGTTGTAGGCTCTTGACTATAATAAACTCTAACTATTATTATTTATTAAATAAATAAATATTTTATTAAAGATGTCTTGTGATTTAATAAAAGAGAGAGAGATAATTAATTTAGTAACATTTATTTTAATTAAAATACAAAAAGGTTACACATGAAATTTAAAAAAAATTAAAAATTTAGAAAAACCTTTTGCATGATTGCAAAAGTGAAACCCTAAAGGGAGAAAGCTCTTTATTAAGAAATTAGAGCTCATTTCTCCACACATAGGTTTGGTGGAGCCAATTTCTAAGAAAGAGGGTTTTCAAAAGGAAGGGAATGTTCTTGCAAGCTTTGAGCATTCGATCAGTTAGTATCAGATCAAGGTAGGATCCTGTTCAGTTTTGCACAATAATTTCGTCTTTAAAATCTTTATTTTCTCCATGTGTGAATGGATTTGTTTTCAAAAATTTATTTGGGTTGAAACCCTCATGTTGAAATTTACTATTCTTTGTTTCTTGAAAACATTTGTGAATGAATTTAATTTTTGAAACCCTTGTTTGATTGTTTGGATTTAGATGGGGTTTGAAAAGGAATATTAGAAATTAAATCTTACAATTTGATAGATTTGATATTCATTTTCCATTTAGATTTATGCTAAAAAGGTTGTTTATATATATATATTACCATAGGAAATAATTATTGTGATAATGTTTATCAAATTTTTTATTCTATAAAATCAAGAAATTTCTCTTTTGTATGGGGGAAGGCTGTTGTTTGTTTAAATTTTTTTTTTCAAATATAAAAAATATTAATTAAATCATATGTTTTAAAGAGGTAGATTGGGGCAATGACCTCCCCACCCCCACCCCTAGGATGCTCTATAGCCTGATTGTCAACAAAATTCATATTTGTTGCTATAGCCGAGGCTGCCTAAAGAGCCAGAGTTACGGTGGTAGCAAGCCTGATGAGCTATAAACATGTGATGTTAGAGGTTTTGTTTTAAATTTATTTATTATATTATTATTAATTAATTTTTTAATATAGTTTTTTTAATGGATAATTAAATTAATTAAATTAAATGATATTAGTAATATTAAATTGCTAGTATTATGTTATTATTATTATTATTATTATTATTATTATTATTATTATTATTATTATTATTATTATATAGTAATTGTTATTAATAATAGTTAATAATTATTATTTTAATAATTAATAATAAATATTGAATTTTAATAATATTTATTTAAAACATATTTAGTTAATGAATTACAAGATTTGAAAATTGATTTCTAGTTTAAATCAACAAGGTATAATTGAGTTATTTACTTTTAATCTAATATTGATTTAATTAAATGATCATTTATATATAAAGGAGAAATTTATAAACATATGTAAATGGATGTTTAGGGATATTACTTTTTAAATGAAATAGGAAAGCTTGAACCCTATTATTTAATCAAAATCTTATATTTTAAAAATCAAACATATTTATGAAACTACACTTGCTATGATGTACATTTTACTTTGTATTGGGTTTAGGGTTGACTTAGAGTTTTGACCAATTTTGGTTGTCCACCAAAGTCCAAGAATTTTTTGTTGGTGATATAATGTGATGTCATGGTTTTGTAATGTGATCTTTGAGTTATGGATCAATTATTATAAGGTGATTTTATTGGTCAAATTTATGAATTTTAATTGATCAATTATCTTTTGGTGCTTTCCAGTTGCTTGTTTGAAAATTGATGTGTTATTATGATCTCATGAGACCTTCTACAATTTCAAGCTTATCATAGGTTGTCATTATGTTTGTTGGACAATGGCTTACAATAGAGGCTAGAACCCTAAAGAGGTTGTCTGTGTAACCTATTTTAGTTTATTTAAAAAAGTGATAACATTTCATTAAATGAGTATTAAAATGAATTAAAACAATTTAGTGGTTCTTGCTCGCCCATGTGTTAAGTGTTAGTATAGGCTAGGATGGGAGTAGAGAGAATGTTTGGTTGTGACTTTGCCTTATTACTATGCCTTTTCTGTATAAAAGGATAGTGATGTCACATAGATTCACTAGGGCTCTAGAGTCTAGAGAGGCTACCAAGGTAATCTTAGAGTTGACTCATGTGATGCCACTTGCCCACTTACATAGTAGATTTACTACATGTATTTGTTGCCTTTGGATTTAGATTTCATTTGTGTCTTGGTACCTTTGAGATAAATTGCTATTTAGTTTTCCTTGACCTAGATGTTGGTTTGACTTTTGGGATTGATATCCATATAGGACTTTAGACTATCTCCTCAACATGATGGAAGTAGTCCATTTGGGTTCCACGAGGTTGGGTTATAATTTTTCTAATACCAATGAGATCTAATAGGTGGATGTCATTGCTGGATGTGCTTGATCAATTATTCCTTTCATTCTGATCTTGTGTTTCTAATGTATGATTTATAGGGTTGTATTGTATCTGGTTTTCAAAGAACTTATGAGATGGCATATTTTATTGATAATGTATATTCTTTGAGCTTTACATACCACGTGACTTGTACATTGGATGATTATGCATTTTGATTTTGCCAAGTATAATCTTATGCAATTGTATATTATGGGTATGTGCAGGATCATGGTGTGCCAAAAAGTGGCGATGTGAAAAAAATAGAGTTTGAACACATCAAAAAGTGCTTCAAAATCTGCTCTAACTTTTTTTCACCTATCCAAGTATCAAACTTGGAAAGTAAGGCCCAAGCCTTGTCGGATATCCGATATGAGATCGGATATCGGATCTCATATCGGATATCAGATATGAAATTCGATATCCGATACCGGCGGCATAAAAATTGGAAGGAAAAGGCACAAAAATTAGAGGGAAAAATGAATTTGTAAGTGATATAACTAATTTGAGTTATGAAATATGTAAAGATATAACGTATAATCTATAAATATATAATATAATAACATAACTATTATATACAAAATAATATATAATCTATATATTATATAATAATATAATATTATATATATAATAATAACGTAAAGTAAAGATATAATATATAATCTATTAATATATAATAATATATTATGTTATTATTATTATTATTATCTATAAATATAATATATATTATTATAATATATTATTATTATTTTTACTATATTTTTATTAAATATAATAATGTAATATATTATATATATGTTATTAATACATATTATTATAATTATCATATATAAATTATAATCTATAATATATTATTATTATTATCATATGTAAATTATAATCTATAATATATTATTAATATTATGACTTATGTTATTATTATTATAATCTATAAATATTATATATATATATATAATTATTTTTAATATATTATTTCTATTGGACTCGTTTATATGCGTCGAAAGGGCTCACAAGATGACCTATGACCCCTTTAGACACATTCAACGATGACATATGTCCCTAAGAGATCCTAGGACCCCTAGGGACATATTAGAATAGTTTATATGGGTTGAAGGGGGTCACAGGATGACCTATGAACCCTTTCGACATATTACAAGATGACATATGTCCTTAGGGGTCCTAGGACCCCTAAGGGCATATTAGAATTATTCATATGGGTTGAAGGGGGTCATAGGGTGACCTATCACCACCTTCGACACATTCCACGATGACATATGTCCTTAGGGGCCTAAAGACCCCTAGGGACATATTAGAATCATTCATATGGGTCGAAGGGGATCGTAGGGTGACATATGACCACCATTCAACATATTACAAGATGACATATGTCCATAAGTGTCCTAAAACCCCTAGGGACATATTAGAATCTTTCATATGGTTTGAAGGGGGTCATAGGGTGAACTATGACCCCCTTCAACACATTACATGATGACATATGTCCCTAGGGGTCATAGGACTCTTAGGGACATATTAGAATGCTTCATATAGGTCAAAGGGGGTCATAGGCTGACCTATGACCCCCTTTGACCCATTAAATGATGACATATGTCTCTAGGGGTCCTAGGACCCCTAAGGACATATTAAAATCATTCTTATGGGTCAAAGGGGCTCATAGGGTGACCTATGACCCCCTTTGACCCATTACATGATGACATATCTCCCTAGGGGTCCTAGGACCCCTAGGGACATATTAGAATCATTCTTATGAGTCAAAGTGGGTCATGGGTTGACTTATGACCCACTTTGACACATTACATGATGACATATATCCATAGGGGTCCCAGGACCCTTAGGGATATATTAAAATGCTTCATATGTGTCAAAGGGTGTCATAGGTTGACTTATGACACCCTTTAACCCATTAAATGATGACATATGTACCCCGGGCTCCTAAGACCCCTAGGGACATATTAGAATCGATCTTATGGGTTAAAAGGGGTCATAGGTTGACCTTTAACCCCCTTTGATCCATTACATGATGACATATGTCACTAGAGGTCCTAAGACCCCTAGGGACATATTAGAATGCTTCATATGAGTTAAAGGGGATCATAGGTTGACCTATGACCCCCTTTGACCCATTACATGATGACATATGTTCCCAAGGGTCCTAAGATCCCTAGGGACATATTAAAATCATTCATATGCGTCAAAGGGGGTCATAGGTTGACCTATGACCCCATTCGACTCATTACATGATGACATATGTCCACAAGGGTCCTAGAATCCCTAGGGACATATTACAATCATTCATATGGGTCAAAGGGGGTCATAGGTTGACCAATGACCCCCTTTGATAAATTAAATGACGACATATATCCTTACGAGTCCTAGGACACCTAGAGACATATTAGAATCATTATTATGGGTCAAAGGGGGTCATAGGTTGACCTATGACCCCTTTCAACTCATTAAATGATGACATATCTCCCTAGGAGTCCTAGGACCCCTATGGACATATTAGAATCATTCTTATGGGTCAAAGGCGGTCATAGGATGACCTATGACCCTCTTCAACCCATTACATGATGACATATGTCCCTAGCGGTCCTAAGACCCTTAGGGACATATTAGAATCCTTCTAATGGGTCAAAGGGGGTCATAGGGTGACCTATGAACCCCTTTGACTCATTACCAGATGAGATATGTCCATAGGGGTCCTAGGACCCCTAAGGACATATTAGAATGCTTCATATGGGTCAAAGGGGGTCATAAGTTGACTTATGACCCCCTTCGACCCATTAAATGATGACATATCTCCCTACAACTCCTAGGACCCCTAGAGACATATTAGAATGTGTCTTATGGCTCAACGGGGGTCATAGGTTGACCTATGACCCCCTTTGACATATTCTATGATGATATATGTCCCTAGGGGTGCTATGACCACTAGGAATATATTACATTTGTTTATATGGGTCAAAGGGGGTGATAGGTTGACCTATGACCCCCTTCGACCCATTAAATAATGACATATGTCCCTAGAGGTCCTAGGACCCCTAGGGACATATTAGAATTGTTCTTATGGGTCAAAGGGGGTCATAGGTTGACCTATGACCCCCGTCAACCCATTACGTGGTGACATATGTCCCTAGGGGTTCTAGGACTCTTAGGAACATCTTAGAATTTTTTATTACCCATTACATTATGACATATGTCCCTAGGGGTCCCTAGGGACATATTAGAATCATTCATATGTGTCAAATGGGGTCATATGTTGACCTATGACCCCCTTTAACCCATAAGAATGATTCTAATATGTCTCTAGGGTTCTTAGGACCCCTAGGGACATATGTCATCATGTAATGGGTTGAAGGGAGTCATAGGTCAACCTATGACCACCTAGACCCATAAGAACGATTCTAATATGTTCTTGGGGTTCCTAAGATCCTTAACGACATATGTCATCATGTAATGGGTCAAAGTGAGTAATAGGTCAACCTATGAAAACTTTTGACCCATAAAAACAATTCTAATATGTCTCAGGGGTCCTAGGAATCCTAGAGACATATGTTGTCATGTAATTGGTCGAATAGGGTCATAGGTCAACCTATGACCCCCTTTGACCCATATGAATAATTCTAATATGTCCCTAGGAGTCTGAGGACCGCTAGAGATATATGTCATCATTTAATGGGTTAAACGGGTTCATAGGTCAACCTATGACCCCATTTGACCCATATGAAGCATTCTAATATGTCCCTAGGTGTCCTAGGGACATATTAGAACATGTAATGGGTCGAAAGGTTTCATAGGTCAACCTATGACACCCTTAGATCCATAAGAACGATTCTAATATGTCCCTGGGGGTCCTACGACCTCTAGGTACATATGTTGTCATATAATGTGTCGAAAGGGGTCATAGGTCAACCTATAACACCATTTGATCCATATGAAGCATTCTAATATGACCCTAGGACCCTTAGGGACATATGTCATCATGTAATGTGTCGAAGTGGGTCATATGTTAACCTATGACCCCTTTTGACCCATAAGAATGATTCTAATATGTCCCTAAGGATCCTAAGACCCCTAAGGACATATGTCATCATTTAATGGGTTGAAGGGGGTCATAGGTCACCCTATGAGCCCCTTTGACCCATAACAACGATTCTAATATGTCCTTAGGGATCTTAGGACTCTTTGGAACATATGCCATCATGCAATGGGTCCAAGAGGGTCATAGGTCAACCTATGACCCCCTTTTACCCATAGGAATAATTTTGATATGTCCCTAGGGGTCCTCGAACCCCTAAGGACATCTTAGAATCATTCATGATCCATTACATATGACTCCCTATGACCCCTTTCGATCCATTACATGATGACATATGTCCCCAGGGGTCCTAGGACCTCTCGAGACATATTAGAATCATTCATATACGTCAAAAGGGGTCAGAGGTAGACCTATGACCCATTTCGACCTATTAAATGATGACATATGTTCTTAGGGGTCTTAGTACCCATAGGGACATATTAGAATTGTCTGTATGGGTCAAAGGGAGTCATAGGTTGACCAATGACCACCTTTGACACATTATGTGATGAAATATGTCCCTAGGGGTCCTAGGACCCCTAGGGACATATTAGAATGGTTCTTATGGGTTAAAGGGGGTCATAGGTTGACCTATGACCCCCTTCAACCAATTAGATGATGACATATGTCCCTAGGGGTCCTAGGACCCCTAAGGACATATTAGACCTAGGGACATATTAGAATGGTTCTTATAGGTTAAAGGGGGTCATAGGTTGACCTATGACCCCCTTCAACCAATTAGATGATGACATATGTCCCTAGGGGTCCTAGGAGCCCTAAGGACATATTAGAATCAATCTTATGGGTCAAAGGGGGTAATAGGGTGACCTATGACCCCCTCTGACCAATTTAATGATGACATATGTCCCTATGGGTCCTAAGATCCCTAGGGATATATAAGAATTGTTCTTATGGGTCAAAGGGGGTCATAGGACCCCATTCGACCCATTAAATGAAAACATATATCCCTAGGGGTCCTACGACTCCTAGGGACATATTATAATCGTTCATATGGGTCAAAAGGGGTCATAGGTCCCTTCGCCCCTTCACATGACAAAATATGTCCCCAAGGGTCCTAGTATCCCTAGGGACATATTAGAATCATTCGTATGTGTGAAAGTGGGTCATAGGTTGACCTATGACCCCATTTGATCCATTACATGATGTCATATGTCCCCAGGGGTCTTAGGATCCCTTGAGACATATTAGAATTGTTCATATGGGTAAGAGGGGGTCATAGGTTAACCAATGACGCCTTTTGACCCATTAAATGATGACATACGTCCCTACGGGTCCTAAGACCCCTAGGGACATATTAGAATTATTCTTATGGGACAAAGGGGGGCATAGGTTGACCTATGACCCCCTTTGACCCTTTACATGATGACATATGTCCCTAGGGGTGCTAAGACCCCTAAGAACATATTAGAGTTGTTCTAATAGGTCAAATGGGGTTCTAGGGTGACCTATGACACCCTTCGACCCATTAAATGATGACATATGTCCCTAGGTGTCTTCGGACACTTAGGAACATGTTAGAATCATTCTTATAGGTCAAAGGTGGTCATAGGTCAACTTATGACCCCTTTCAAACTATTACATAATGACATATGTCCCTAGGGGTCCTAAGATCCCTAGAGATATATTATAATCCTTCTAATTGGTCAAAGGGGGTCATAGGGTGACCTATGACCCCCTTTGACCCATAAGAACAATTCTAATATGTCCCTACGTGTCTTATGACTCCTAGGGACATATGTCATGATATAATGGGTCGAAGGGGGTCATAGGTTGACCTATGACTCCCTTTGACCCATAAGAATGATTTGAAGATGTCATTAGGGGTCCCAAGACCCCTAGGGAAATATGTCGTGATGTAATGGGTCGAAGGGTGTCATAGGTCACCCTATGACCCTCTTTGACCCATAAGAATGACTCTAATATATCCCTAGGGGTCCTAAGACCCATAGGGATATATGTCATCATGTAAAGGGTCAAAGGGGGTCATAGGTCAACCTATTACCCCCTTTGACCTATAAGAACGATTCTAATATTTCCCTAGGGGTCATAGGACCCCTTTTGACATATGCCATCATGTAATGAGTTGAAGGGGTCATAGGTCAACTTATGACCCCCTTTGACCCATAAGAAGCATTCTAATATGACCCTAGGGGTCCTAGGACCCCTAGGGACATATGTTACCATGTAATGGATCAAAATGGGTCATGAGTGAACTTGTGACCCCCTGAGACCCAAAAGAACAATTCTAATATGTCGCTAGGGTTCCAAGGACCCCTAGGGGCACATGTCATCATGTAATGGGTCAAAGCAGTTCATTGGTCAACCTATGACCACCTTTGACCCATAAGAACAATTCTAATATTTCTCTAGGGATCTTAGGACCCCTAGGAACATCTGTCATAATGTAATGTGTTGAAGGGGGTCATAGGCCAACCTATGACCCCCTTTGACCCATAAGAATGATTCTCATATGTCCTTAGGGGTCCTAGAGACATATGTCATTATGTAATGGATTAAAGGGGGTCATAGGTTGACCTATGACCCCCTTTGACCCATATGAACAATTATAATATGTCCCTACGAGTTCTAGGACCCCTACGGACATATGTCATCATTTAACGAGTTGAAAAGGATCATAGGCCAACTTATGACCCCTTACGACCCATATGAAAGATTCTAATATGTCCCTAGGGGTCCTAGGACGCTTAGGGATATATGTCATTATGTAATGTGTCGAAGGGGGTCATAGGTCATAGGTTAACCTATGACCCCCTTTGACCCATAAGAACGATTCTCATACATCCCTAGGGGTCTTAGGGACATATGTCGGCATGTAATGGGTCAAAGGGGGTCACAGGTCAATCTATGACCCCTTTTGACCCATATGAACAATTTTAATATATCCCTATGGGTCTTAGGATCCCTGGGGACATATGTCATCATTTAATGGGTCGAAGGTCATAGGTCATAGGTCAACCTGCGATTGCCTTTGACCCATAAGAACGATTCTCATATGTTCCTAAGAAAGCTAGGGATATATGTCGACATGTAATGGGTCAAAGGGGGTCATAGGTCAACTAAGACCCCTATTGACATATGTCATCATGTCAAGGGTCAAAGGGGATCATAAGTCAATCTATGACTCGCTTTGACCCATAAGAATGATTCTAATATGTCCCTAGGGGTCCTAGGACCCCTTTGGACATATGTCATCATGTAATGGGTTAAAGGGGGTCATAGGTCAACCTATGATCTCCTTTGACCCCTAAGAAGTATTCTAATATGTCCCTAGGGGTCTTAGGACCCTTAGGGACATATGTCATCATGTAATGGGTCAAAGGGGTTCATAGGTCAACCTATGACCCCTTAGACCAATAAGAACAATTCTAATATGTCCCTAGGGTTTCGAAGACACCTAGGGACATATGTCATCATATAATGGGTCAAAGCAGGTCATAGGTCAACCTATGACCACCTTTGACCCATAAGAATGATTCTAATATTTTTCTAGGGGTCGTAGGACCCCTAGAGACATATGTCATCATGTAATTCATCAAAGGGGGTCATAGGTCAACCTATGACCCCTTTTGACATATAAGAATGATTCTCATATGTTCTTAGGGGTCTTAGGGACATATGTCATTATGTAATGGGTCAAAGTAGGTCATAGGTCAACCTGTTACCCCCTTCAACCCATATGAACAATTCTAATATGCCCATATGGGTGCTAGGACCCGTAGGGACATATGTCGTTATTTAATGGGTCGAAGGGGATCCTAGGTCAACCTATGACCCCCTTTGACCCATATGAACAATTCTAATATGTCCCTAGGGGCCCTAGGATCTCTAGGGATATATGTCATCATGTAATGTATCCAAGGGGGTCATAGGTCAGCCTATGAACCTATTTGACTGATAAGAACAATTCTTATATGTCCCTAGGGGTCCTAGGGACATATGTCATCATGAATGGATCAAAGGAGGTCATAGGTAAATCTATAACCCCCTCTGACCCATATGAACAATTCTAATATGTCCCTAGGGGTCCTAAGCCCCTAGGGACATATGTTGTCATTTAATATGTTGAAGAGGGTCATAGGTCACCCTATGACCCCCTTTGACCCATATGAACAATTCTAATATGTCCTTAGGGGTCCTAAGACCCCTACGGACATATGTCATCATTTAATGGGTCAAAAGGGGTCATAGGTCAACCTATGACCCCCTTTGACCTATAGGAACAAATTTAATATGTCCCTACGGGTCCTAGGACCCCTAGGGACAGATGTTATTATTTAATGGGTTGAAGGGTGTCATAGGTCATCTTATGACCTGCTTTGACCCATATGAATGATTCTAATATGTCTGTAGGGGTCCTACGACCCCTAAGGATATATGTCTTCATATAATGGGTCAAGGGGGTCATAGGTCCCTTTGACTCATATGAACGATTCTAATATGTCCATAGGAGTCCCAAGACCCCTAGGGACATATGTCGTCATGTAATGTGTCGAAGGGGGTCATAGGTCAACCTATGACCCCTTTTAACCCATAAGAACGATTCTAATATGTCCCTAGGGGTCCTAAGATCCCTAAGGATAGATTTCGTTATGTAATGGGGCGAAGCAGATCATAAGTCAACCTATGACTCCCTTTGACCCGAATGAACGATTCTAATATGTCCCTAGGGGTGCTAGGATCCCTAGGGACATATGTCATTATGTAATCGGTTGAAGGGGGTCATAAGTCAATCTATGATGCTTTTTGACCCATATGAAGGATTCTAATATGTCCCTAGGTGTCCTAGTACCCCTAGGGACATATGTCATCATTTAATGGGTCGAAGGGGGTCATAGGTCAACCTATGACCCCCTTTGACCCATAGGAACTATTCTAATATGTCCCTAGAGGTCCTAGACCCATAGGGACATATGTCATCATTTAATGTGTCGAAGGGTCATAGGTCAACCTATGACCCCTTTTGACCCATAAGAATGATTCAAATATGTCCCTAGGGGTCCTAAGACCCCTATAGACATATATCGTGATGTAATGTGTCGAAGGGGGTCATATGTTCGACCCATAAGAATGATCCTAATATGTCACTAGGGGTCATAGGACCCCTAGGGACATGTCGTTATGTAATGAGTCGAAGAGTCGAAGGGGTCATAGGTCAACCTATGACCCCCTTTGACTCATATATATTAATAATATACATATATATTAATAACATACATATTAATATAATAATATATATTAATAACATATATATAAATATAAAATTATTATATTTAATTAAAATATTACGTTATTATATATATTAACACACACACACACACACATATATATTAATAACATACTTATATATATAATATATATATTACGTTATTATATTTAGTAATAATAATAATAATATAAATTATATTTATAGATTATAATAAGAATAACATAATATATTATTATATATTAATATATTAAATATTATATCTTTAGATTACATTATTATATATATAATATATTATAATACATATTTACATAGTAATATAACAAAAGTAATTTATAAATCATAAGCTATAACTCTTAAATCCAGTTTTCCCTCTAAAATGGTTTGGAATTTCAAAATTTTCACCAAAATTCACCAAGGCATATTGGATATCTGATTAGGCTTGGTATTTACCAAGCCTTCCTGGTCAAGCCAAAAGACATGTTTGAAGAGGGTTTTAGTGATACTCAGACTTCAGGTAGCTGTCTGACAATGTTATTTTGATCGAAATTGAATGAAACAAAAAAAGTTTTTTAATATCACTTTCGAGATTCCATTGATATAATTTCTATCAAATTCTGAGTTCGATAAGTATTTATTAGTTAATTATCAATGAAAATTATTGTAAAGTGTTGATTGACATACTGATTGAAAAATAGCTATAACTTTCAAATGGTATAACATTTTTTAAATCTAAAAGTTGTGTCACATTCTATGCTTTGCCTAGTATAAGAAAAAATAATAATAATAATAATTTTAAAAAAAATTTCTATTAGTTAAGGTGGTCAGACATGAGACTTTTTTTTTTCCAAAAAACTTTTGGTAGAAAATTCATATTTAATTATTTATTTGAAATAAAAATACTAAAAAATATGCGTCACATCCGGGCATGAGTTTAATTTTCATATCTATAATTATATTAAAAAAATATTATCATTTGATTTTGATTAAGGTGGTTAGACATAGACCTACTTTTTATTTTTGCCCTAAAATTTTTGTAGTACTGCATTAAAATTCAAACTTTTGACAAATCATTTATTTTTTTCTCCTGATAAGGCCTAGTAGTTTAGAAACTACATTCAATTTCCTACATATTATTTTCTTACAAATTTTTGATATAAAGTCCATAACCACTTTAAAATTATGTGTGAAGTTGACATAACCTTGATTTACTGATTTTTCACTACCACTTAAGGCCATAATTTGGTACACCATTATCCTACACATACCCTTATTTAATTAAAATTGTACTTGTAATAATTCTTTGATGTGAAATTGTTGTGTATTGGATTTAGTATTAATAAAACTTATACATACATACATACATACATACATACATACATATATATATACATATATATATATATACATATATATATATATATACATATATATATATATATATATACATATATATGTATACATATGTATGTATATGTATAAGTTATATATATATATATATATATATATATATATATATATATATATATATATATGTATATACATATATATATATACATATATATGTATATATACGTATATATGTATATATACATATATATGTATATATATATGTACATACATACATATGTATATATACATATATATGTATATATACATATGTATGTATGTACATATATATATATACATATATATGTATATATACATATATACGTATATATACATATATATGTATATACATATATATGTATATACATATATATATATATATATATATATATATATATATATTTATGTGTGTGTGTGTGTGTGTGTGTGTGATTCAACATCATGGGACCTTTAAGAGATATAATTGGTTTGTGATGGTTTTATGTATGTGAATTATTTCTTCCACTATATTATCTCTTGTTGTTGCTATCTTTAAAAAAAAATGTTTGGAGAACTTAGTGAAACTTTAGGTTAATTTTTTTTGGGTTCCCTGGCAGAGTGTTACATCTAGTATTAGAGCCTGAGTTTCTACATTGGGAGCTCTGGGTATATTGGAATGCCACTAAATGACAACTAGTTAACTGAAAAAAAAACTTAAACTACTATATGTATCTATTACAAACTTGAAAACTTGAATTTCAAGCTAAAATATACTTAAACCTAGAAATAGGAAAAATTGGAATAGATCTTATATTGTATTAAAAACATGTTTCTTATGTTTATGTTGTATAGTAATATGTTCTTGTTGATATTATAACATCTCATGGTTCTTGGATATTATTGTACGATGGTATCTGGGACGAGATCATTAGTGAGAGGCCTTAGTCTGGGATATGTTAGAGGCTATGGGTGAGTTAGGGATATTAGTGTACATGAGTCTAGCCATGAGAGTCTTATATAGGAGGAGAATAAAGGAGAAAACCATAGAGAGCATCAGGCTAATTCAGAGGAGGTTGACTAGAGGTAGATGACGAGGACCATTATGGAGTGCCTACCTCCTCATTGGGGCATAGATCCAAAGGAGTTACGTCATGTAGGGAATGAGGAGAGGCATAGATCCATGAGTACCTAGAGAGACCTTGATGGTGACACACAAAGGTCAGTTAATGCCACCCAGATGAAGGACTTGCAAAGGCCCAAGATCAAACCTTTCACTTGGATTAGTTTAGGATATGTGGTAGAGTAGTGGTTAATTTCTCTAGATTGATGTTTTTCTATACATTACTTTGACTCTAATTTCAAAGTGAGGTTTTCCATCACCCACCTAGAACTCTTTGGGACTACATGGTGGAACATTTTGGAGAAAAATTTGTGTGTAAACATGAACACTATCACATGGGAGTTATTTCTCAAAAACTTCCATGAGCATTACCTACCAGAGGAATGACATCACTGGGTATGTGCAAGATCATGGTGTGCCAAAAAGTGGCAACGTGAAAAAAAATAGAGTTTGAACACATCTAAAAGCGCTTCAAAATCTTCTCTGACTTTTTCCCACCTATCTAGGTACCAAACTTGGAAGGAAGGCCAAGCCTTATTGGATATCCAATCTAATATCGAATATCTGATTTAATAACGGATATCCGATTATATATCGGATATCCAATAATCATATAACATTATTATTATTATATTATAATAATATTAAAATATTATATTATAATAGTATAATATATTATTTAATATTATATAATGTAATAATAATAATATTATAATAATTATACTATAACATATTATTATTATTATTATTGTATTATAATCGTATAATATTATACTATAATAATAATATTATATTATAATAATATAATATAATATTTAATATTATAATATATAGTAATTTAATATAATATAATAATAAAAAAGTATAATATATTATAAACTATAATAATATAATATAATATAATACATTATAATAATATAATATAATATTTTATATTATAATATATATTAATGTAATATAATATATATAAAATAAAATATAAAAATATATAATGTATAATATATAATATAATATAATATCAGATATAAGATCAGATATTGGATATTAAGGTTTTTTTGGTTGTTTTTATAACTAATTTTTAATCTAAATTTGATAGATTTTAGCATGATTTTGTTTGTTTTAGTTGAATCTAGGGTTTTTTTGAAAAAAAAGGTTTAAAAAAAGGTTTTAAAAAAATATATGTTACATTTTGCAATTCAATAGGAATGGCTGATCAGAATGATGACACTGAGGCAGGCAATAATATTTCTCATAACCCCCCACCAAATGGTCCAGTACCCCCACAAAACTATCCACCAAATGATCCTCTACCCCCTCAAAACCCTCCTCAAATCAAGGAATTGATAAATGAAAATCTCATTGAGTTGAGAGGTTTGCATAGAACATATAATAATGTACCCGCATTGGCTCCTATGTTATCCACGTTAAACACCATAGTGGATAACATTGAAACCCTTACGAACTAAGAAAATGCCTCTCTTCATTGGCATAATCAAATGCATGAGATGTTTGATGATGGTTTGGATTATGATGAGGTTGTGGCTCTCAACATAAGCAAAGACAATTTGGCCAACCTTTTTGCAAACCCAAAAGTAAGTTTACTAGTTGACCCAAAAAAATTCAAACTATCGATTAAATGGTGCACAAATGATGCCATACGTGTAAAATTTTTGGATCGTTGGTGGATGGTCTTTGATATCCCTCCACATGGAAATTTAGACACACCATTTTATTTCCTTAGAAAATTATATGCTGAATTTGTGTCAAAACTTAAAGTGAACTATTGGAGCATGAAGCCCAACATGGGCTTAGGACTAGGAGCTCCTCAGGATAGACCCTCATCCTAGTGGAAGAAAGCTGACACTTTTGTCCCCTCACTGATATTATGATAGAGGCTAGCTCTTAGACCATCAGAGATCCAAATATTATGATAGAGGCTAGCTCTCAGACCATCAGAGCCATTCATAGGCTGAGTAGCCTAATGATATCTCAAGCTAGGTCAATCTTGCCTCCTCATGTTGATGATGTTGGTGCCAGTTCATCATCAGCTAGCTCATCACATGTTTGTGTGCCTCACACTTGCATTACATGCAAGAATATTTGCCTAGGTCCCATAGGCGATCTTCTTGAGTATCATTTTGTATTAGACAAGGATACACCAGACACACACAGAGTGGCTACAGACCCTAATGTGAGAGAGGAGGGGAATGCAGAGGCATGGACTCCTTCGATGTCGGTACGTGTATATATTTTTTGTTATCACATATGTGATTCAAAGTTAATTTTTAGAATAGAGTAATTTTAATTTTTAAGCCATATTGACTTTTATATGTATGTGATCTTCATTCATGTTTAGTTGATGATTGAGGAGGAGCTTAGACAGATTGATGATGCCATGCTCTTGTCCATTTCATTTGGCCTTGAGACATCTACGATACATTATTTTGTGTTCACATTTTTTTTTCTATTTGATATTGTAGCATATATGGTTGCTAATCTTTCTTTTATCTTGCAAGTAGCACTTGTCCTAGAGGGACAAAGTGCAGGGGGTGAGCCAACATGCATTGACAAAGGAAAGGTAATTAGGCACTTTATATTTGATTAAATATCAATGCATTCTTCTAAAATGTTTGTGGTAATCCCATTTAATTACATTCTTTATTTTATATAGGGCGTCGCTACTAGTGATGAGCCTATATAGATTTAGCATCGTAGACCATCAGGGATTTTCATTCGCACTGAGAGCCCCATTGTATGTAGAAGTAAGGAGACCCCTAGTGCACATGAGGTCCAACAGGAGAGTTATGTAGATTTGATGATGTGGCCACTCACTCCTGAGGAGGACCCTACAATAGTAAGTTGTAGTTTGGATTCATGATTAAATATGTTATAAATTTAGCATGCTATGAATTATAATGTTATAGTTTAAATTGTAGATTCATCTAACAAAGTTATTTGAACATATACAGTCCACAATCAGAGAGGTACCAGCATTGCCGAGGGCATATGAGAGGACTCCTGACTAGCACAGGAGGTTGATGAGAGAGGTATTTATTATGAAATTTTGATAGTATTAATCTCCATTACAAAAAAATTATCATGCATTTGAGTAATTCAATGTTAGATACGTAGAATTATATAAATTTAGTAGTCTAACTTTGGGTTTTCCTTTTTTGTTTATGTAGGAGGCATTTGATCCACCTAGTGCAACTAAGAGGCTGCATTTTGATCATCTACCAGCACCCTAGGATAGCATAGTTATTGTAGGATGCATCATGAGACATTTTGAGATGGAATATGCCACATTGTATACAGAAACATTAATATTATATACATTCTGATGGCATGATCAGCCATATTTTGTATATGGATCTATGTATTTTGATATATATTTGAGTACTTTGTCTATGGATACATGATATTTGATATATATTTGTGTAAAATTTTGTCTATGGATACATGTATTTTGATATATATTTTTGTCATTTATGTGCACAATGATATACATATTAATTTAGTATCTAGTATTGTTGAATTTATCGTGGATCATGTGTATTGTTCATGTTTATGGAATATCATTAATTTTGATTATGTTTGTTATATTTGATTCAAATGCAATAATTTTTGAATAACATTTTAACAACCTTTATTATCAAATTTGGATGCAATGTATAATTTGAAGTTCTATCATGACATAAACACACTTGTTAATCTCCTACACAAGGTTTAGATAACCCCAAATCTGATTTTAAACTCCACCTTCAACCTTGAAACTAACTCTTGGCTTAAAATCTAATCTCAACATAGTTAACGACTCCACTCCTCAGTCATGGATTCTATCCCCAACCACCAAGTCATTCATAGATTCATAATCTTTGATAACTAGCACTTCACTTTGTTACTATCCTCATACTACAACTTTTCAATTTCAACATAACTTCAAAATATCTCAACTTAAGAGACTTGATTGGATAGTTCATTGATAGCACTCATGAGCTTCAATTCATTTTAGGCCTCAACATCACTGTCCTATAGCATTCAATGGTTCATTGATAGCCCTCACGAGCTTTGAGTTATGACCCTCGAAATATCGACCTCAAAATGCACTTAGAGCACCTTGGAGACTCCTCGGTATGGGGTGGCTGCAAATGATGGATGGTCTTCATGGATAGAATAATGGTGTGACTAAGGTTCACCTGCCCATTTGGAGCTAATCGTGCTGACGATTCGATGCCAAGATCAACAATTTCAAGGTTACGCTATGGTGCACCTATGAACTGACGCACACTGCAAGTTTTGGCATTGAGCGAGATCACTGTGCCAAATCCAAATAGAATGTGATATATAAAAAATGAGATAGGTTATTTTAGGCCTCAGTATCATTTTCCTATATCATTTGACAGTTCATCAATAGCCCTCACGAGCTTTGAGTTATGACCCTCAGAAGATCGACCTCGAAATGCACTTAGAGCACCTTGGAGACTCCTCAGTACGAGGTGGCCACAAATGTTGGATGGTCTCTGTGGCTGAAAAAAGGTGTGATAGGGTTCACCTACCCATCTGGAGCTAATGGTGCTGATGATTCGATGCCAAGATCAGCGGTTTCAAAGTTAGTTGTGGTGCACCTATGAACTGGGGCACACTGTGAGTTTTGGCATCAAGCGAGATCGCTGTGCCAAATCGAAATGGATTGTGATATCTTAAAAATGAGATATATTATTTTAGGCCTCAATATCACTGTCTTGTAGCATTTGACAATTCATTGATAGCCCTCATGAGCTTCGAGTTATGACCCTCAGAAGATTGACCTCAAAATGCACTTAGAGCACCTTGGAGACTCCTCGGTATGGGGTGGCTACAAATGATTGATGGTCTCCATGGATGGAACAAGGGTGTGACTAGGGTTCACCCGCCCATTCGGAGCTAATGGCACTAAGGATTCGATGCCAAGATTAGTGGTTTCAAAGTTACACAATGGTGCACCTATAAATTAAGGCACACTGTGAGTTTTGGCATCGAGCGAGATCATTGTGCCAAATCCAAACTGAATGTGATCTCTCAAAAATGAGATAGTTATTTTAGGCCTCAGTATCACCATCTTGTAACATTTGATAGTTCATTGATATCCCTCACAAGCTTCAAGTTGTGACCCTCGAAAGATCGACCTCAAAATGCACTTAGAGCACCTTGGTGACTCCTCGGTATAGGGTGGCCAGAATAAGGGTATGACTAGGGTTCACCCACCCATCTGGAGCTAATGGCACTGACAATTTGATGCCAAGATTAGCGGTTTCAAAGTTATGTTGTGGTGCACCTATGAACTGAGGCACGCTACAAGTTTTGGCATCAAAAAAGATCACTGTGCCAAATCCAAACGGAATGTGATATCTTGAAAATGAGATAGGTTATTTTAGGCCTCAGTATCACCATCTTATAGCATTAAAAAATTTATCGATAGCACGAGCTTCGAGTTATGACCCTCGAAAGATCGACCTTGAAATGCACTTAGAGCACCTTGGAGACTCCTTGGTACAAGGTGGCCGCAAATGATGGATGGTCTTTGTGGCTAGGACAAGGGTGTGACTAGGGTTCACTCGCCCATCCAGAGCTAATGGAGTTGACGATTCAATGCCCAAATTAGCGGTTTCAAAGTTACACTATGGTGCACCTATGAACTAAGGCACACTACGAGTTTTGGAATTGAGAGAGATCGCTGTGCCAAATCCAAACAAAATGTGACATCTTTAAAATGAGAGGTTATTTTAGGCCTCAGTATCACTATCTTGTAGAATTTGATAGTTCATCAATAGCCCTCATGAACTTTGAGTTATGATCCTCAGAAGATCGACCTCAAAATGCAGTTAGAGCACCTTGGAAACTCCTAGGTACGAGGTGGCCGCAAATGATGGATGGTCTTTGTGGCTAGAATAAAGGTGTGCCTAGGGTTCACCCACCCATCCAGAGCTAATGGCACTAATGATTCGATTCCAAGATCAGCGGTTCCAAAGTTACGTTGTCGTGCACCTATGAACTAAGGCACATTGCAAGTTTTGGCATCGAGCAATATCGCTGTGCCGAATCCAAACAGAATGTGATCTCTAAAAAATGAGATAGGTTATTTTAAGCCTCAAAATCACTATCTTGTAGCATTTGATAGTTTATCGATAGCCCTCATGAGCTCCAAGTTATGACCCTCAGAAGATCAACCTCAAAATACACTTAGAGAACCTTGGGGACTCCTCGGTATGAGGTGGCCACAGATGATAGATGGTCTCTATGGCTAGGAGAAGGATGTCACTAGGGTTCACCCACCCAGCTAGAGCTAATGGCAGTGACAATTCAAATAGTTATATCCATTAGGAGTTATATTTTGAAAAGTTGTCAAGAAAATTGCAAAAGTTGCTAAGCACTTTTTTGCAATTTTTGTGCTAAGACAAGTTTTATTGCAAATTTGATTGCAAATAGACTCTACAAACTCTTAGGGGCCCTAATAATGTTCTAAACATCTAGAATTACCTAAAAAATATGGAATTTAAGAAAAATCCACTTTATTGGACCAATTGATGGCCAAGGCTTATAGTTGCACCATGGGATCTTGTGTCCATTACAAATGTGGATGGTCACAGGGAGATCATTAGATCTATCCCTAGACCTTATTACATCAAGAAAAGAAAAATGATTAGGTGCTTTGCACTAGTGTTCCCTGTATTTCATAAAATTTAAACTATGGAGTTTCCTTTCAAAATGCTCATGTAGTCGTTGCATTCAAGATTTGAATTTTCTAAAGCAATAAGCTAAATTTTAAGTGACTTATTGAATGTTTCAACAAATGAAATGACTTGAGATTATTATGAGACCTTATTAGGACCTATCTAATGATTCACTTACTCTATGCAAACCTAGACATTACTAAAGTTCAAATCTCATGGTCCTTTACAACTTTTCAATATGAAAGTCTTTCAAAACATTATACAAGATTATGACTCTTTATGCTTTCGAATGCAATGATTGGTTGCAAAATAGAAGAAATAAAGCATTCTAATTGTTCATCCGTACTTTCTAGATTTTTCTTATTTGATTAGTTTGATAAAAATAGTTTTAATAATCATAATGTCAGCTCTATGTCAAATAAGGAAAAAACCAAATTTGTAATAAGATATCCACAAGCAAATATCTTTCATATAGTTATAAATGCTCTTAAAATTGTCCTTATAGCATTGTATCACATGCAAATATGATTTGCAAGAACTTGTTCAATATTTTCCTCTTATAATTCCTTACAAAGAACCTACCAAAATACAAATTAGAATGTGCAACTAATTTAACCTATCTTTTTCATTATTATAAAAACCATATACAAAAAAAGTTCACATTTTACATCATAATACATCATAAATCTTAGGAATTCTCCCCAATACCACCCCCCTGCTGCCAACTCTTCATGATGTACGTACATTCCAATATCGTAAAAAAATTAGTAACTTATTGTATTAATCAAGATAATCATTAGTTCATTGAATCATTATGAAGAAAATAACATAAGAAGTGAATATACCTAGTCAAGTGTTCCAATAGGGTCCTCTCTCTATTTTATGGTCTCCAACAGGGCTTCATGATCAACATTAGCAATAGAAAAAAGTTCTTTTACTTTTGGTCTTCCTTGATGCTTCAACAACTTTATATTTGTTGCTATAATAAGATGCAAATATATGAGAATTATTTTGTGCTTCTAATGGTCTTCGAATGCAGGAATTCCATTCCTTCTAAGCATGTATGTTCGTAGCCATGTTCTAGTGACAACCACTAAACTAGTAGGATATGTGAATCCATCATCATCTATGATTGGTTGTGCAAGTTTCTGTTTACCTCTTACACAACGTGCTAACCAATAATTAGATTTCTCACCATTCCCTTGGTGCAACCAATGCAAAGACATGTCCTCACTGAAGTAGATCTGATAGATGGTTCTGCTCAAGTGAACTTTTCATGTCATCATTTTTCATAGAGGGTATGATAGACAATGGAGTAAGATAATGTGGATCCCATGTGTCCACCCACTCACTTGACTCATAGTGATCCCAATCACACTGAAAACAACTAGGACAAAAGCAGGCTAGCTGTTGTGTCCAAATGGTCCATCTACTAGAATTAGAGCTCTGGAATGAATGCATTTTTAATGAGTCTCTTATTGTAGCACAATCTAATCTATCAGCTATGGAATCTTCCTCAACCAACCAAAAGAACCTACGTACCACTGAATAAAGAGTCCCCCCTACGATAATGCTAAACTACACCAATCAACAATGCTATGAGCATCAAGAAGCTCTGCTGCTGAAATCTTCAGTTGCTCCTTGACTAGAGCTCTCTTCACACATGCCCTTGCTCCATCATGTTCCCCTTTTCCATGTTCAGACTCAAAAAAACTCCAAATATGAGGCACCCCTCTCTCTACGTGCATCCTACACAACCAATAAAACATGCAAGCATTCTCTAATTGACCTGTACAATTGTCTGACCAAATGATATGTCTATCCATAGCAATTGCATGCTCATGTAAGAAATCAAAATAATTCTTGAAACAATGCTGCAAAAACTCGTGAGAGTGAGATCTATCATCACTCATATAAAAATGATACTCTCTAATAATCTTTCGATTATCTTCCACACTATCAAGGGCATGTCTATATGTTATGTGAACAAAAAAAGCAATCTAAATAGAGTTGTAATACTGAGATTCAGTCTCATTTTGAGGTTGTAATGTGTAGTTCTCAACAAAATCAATGACTAATATAATAGTGCCAATGGGAAAAGTCTCCTTGCACATTCTAAACTGTTCATCCAACCACTAAGACTTGTGACTATGTCTTGCATACTTGTAACAAAGATTTGCTTTGAAATTTGAAATAAAACTAGCCACAGTGATATCTTTTCCAACCAATTCACATCTAGAGCTCTCACCTCCACTCTTCAATGTGTATTTCACTGTTTCATATACCTTTTTTTTCACTATTGTCTTTTCAAGATCTTGTTCGTACCCCTCATGGAAACATGTGTCAAACTTGGATAAGCCACCACATTCTGAACACTTCTCATTTAAGAAAACATTTCTATAAAAGAAATAACCATCAACTCTACAACATAAAAGTTGATCTAGAAAGTCTCTTGATGATTTTGGAAGCTCACTAGCACCACAATCCTCCAACATTGCTTTACGATGCAAAGTAGAACGGATGGCGCATAATAGTTCATAGTGCATAGAAAACTCAACATGATATTTGCAACAACATGTATTTTGAATTTTGAGTAGCACATAATAAAATGGCTTCAAAGATTCAAAAGCCCTTTGTGATATATGAAGACTTGAATGACTCTTTCTAAATTGTTTGAACAACACAGCTTGACTTACCTCCAAACAGTGTTTAGGATGTGGCATGCGGTCTCTGATGCCAATTCTCAACTTTAACACATCTTTAGCATTGGGTGATACTGATGAGTTAGAGTGCCAAAATTGTATAATTTCTTCCTTCACATCATCGGATAGCTTCTTATCAAAATGTGGAAGTCTCCCACCAAATGCCCATGTTTCATTTTGAAGAGGATCATCAATTTTCTCTCGTCAACTAAGTGCTCTTCTCAAAGTAGTACGATTTAGATTAAAATCAATACAAGTTTGTCTCATATATCTACCCTTTCTCAAATGATGACTTACCAAAGAGGTTGTAATAACCCTTCGAGTAGCTCTGTTATCCTTCTCCTTGCTATTTTTTCCAATGCTATTGAGACCACTGAAAAGATTCTTCACAGTAATGGCATTTCTTTCCAACTTTTTATCGATACGAATCTTCAATTTGGAAAGCATAGGTCTCAATTTTTGCATCTTTAATAAGTGCATGAAAAGCTGACATTGCTCTACCACTATCTTGTTGCCAAAAAAATCTGATATCGTCTTGAAGCCCATAATTGAATGGTTCTTTCTAATTTTTTCTCTTCCAAACTAGTAATAATCATTTCATCAATTTCAATTATCCATTTTGGTGTTTTAGAACCTTAATGTCAATTATAATTAGGAGATATGTAATGTTCTTGTGCATTAGGTTCCTGTACATTGTCATGATTGACATGGTAAATTATGCAATTTGGATTATGACTTGGTACCATTTCATCTTCAAATTTTTATTGTCTAAATTTTCAATTTGGGCATTATGATTTTTAATAAGTACATTTTCATTCTCCAACTATACATATTCATTATCTAACTCTATGATTTCACCTTCGACTAATTCATCGTCAACTTGATTGATGTTTAGCATACCTTATCTTTTTCTTCGGTGTTCCATTTATTCTCTTTCCCTATATGCCGCAATGTCTTCATTGGATATCTTCCTTTTGCATTTATCCTTTCGACAACTGCTGCTCCCCATTTAGATGACGATTTTGAACACCTAAGGTTATATTTTCGATTGGTTGGGCCCCAAAATGCACTTTTTTGCAAAACTCATGAAAAAAGAACTGAAAATGTGATGTTGTCAGGTCTATAGTGACAGGGACATGCTAGAAATTGGTGCTAGAAAAAATTGAATATCCAATTTTCTCCAATGACATTCAGAGGGAAAACAACCTTTGCTATAATAATATTAATATTATAATAATTATTGGAGGGAAACTGACTTTGGTTTATTAGTATTAATATATAGTATTAGAGCTATGAGACTATATATATATATATATATATATATATATATATATATATATAATTATAGCTATAGTATTAATATTATTATTATACCTATAATAATATTATTATTATTCCTATAGATATAATAGTATTAATATATATATTATTATTATAGCTATAATAGAAATATTATTAGTACTATAGATATAATAGTAATAATATTTAGTGTTTATTTATATTATTATGCTATAATAGTATTAATAGTATATAAATATCATATTAATAGTATACATTTATATAGTATGCTACACATGTCATCAATTAATGGGTCAAAGGGGGTCATAAGTCACCCTACGACCCCCTTTGACCCATATAAACAATTCTAATATGTCCCTAGGGGTCCTAGGACCCCTATGGACATATGTCATCATTTAATGCGTAAACGGGGGTCATAGGTCACCTTATGACCATATGTCCCTAGGGGTCCTAGGGACATATGTCATCATTTAATGGGTCTAAAGGGATCATAGGTCACCCTATGACCCCTTTTGACCCATATAAACAATTCTAATATGTCCTTAGGGGTCTTAGGACCCCTAGGGACATATGTCATCATTTAATGGGTCAAAGGCGGTTATAGGTCACCCTATGACCCATTTGACCCATATGAACAAATCCAATACGTCCCTAGAGGTCCTAGGACCCCTAGGGACATATTTTATTATTTAATGGGTCAAAGGGGGTCATAGGTCACCCTATGACCCCCTTTGACCCATATGAACAATTCTAATATCATGTAATGGGTCAAAGGGACCTTATGACCTCCTTTGATCCATATGAATGATTCTAATATGTGCTTAGGGGTCCTAGGACCCCTAGTGACATATGTCATCAAGTAATGGGTCAAAGGGATTCATAATTCAACCTATGACCCCCTTTGACCCATATGAATGATTCTAATATGTCCCTAGGGGTCCTAGGACCCCTAGGGACATATGTAGTCATGTAATGGATCGAAAGTGGTCATAAGTCAACCTATGACCCCTTTCGACTCCTAAGAACGATTCTAATATGTCTTTGGGGGCCTTAGGACCCCTAGGGACATATGCCATCATTTAATGGGTCAAAGGGGTCATAGGTCAACCTATGACCCTCTTTGACTGATATGAACAATTCTAATATGTCACTAGGGGTCATAGGACCTCTAGGGACATATGTCATCATTTAATAGGTCAAAGAGGGTCATAGGTCACCCTATGACACCCTTTGACCCATATGAACCATTCTAATATGTCCCTAAGGGTCCTAGGACCCTTAGGGACATATGTCGGCATTTAATGGGTTAGAGAAGGTCATAGGTCACCCTATGACCCCCTTTGACCTATATTAACCATTCAAATATGTCCATAGGGGTCCTACAACCCCTAGGGACATATGTCATCATTTAATGGGTTAAAAGGGGTCATAGGTCACCCTATGACCCCCTTTGACCCATATTAACCATTCTAATATGTCCCTAGGGGTCTTAGGACACTTAGGCACATATATTGTCATTTAATGTGCCAAAAGGGGTCATTAGTCACCCTATGACCCACTTTAACCAATATGAATAATTTTGGTAAATCTGTAGAGGTCCTAAGACCCCTAGGGACATATGTCATCATTTAATGAGTCAAAGGGGGTCATAGGTCACCTTGTTACACCGTTGACCCATATGAACAATTCAAATCTATCCCTAAGGGTTCTAGGACCCCTAGGGACATATGTCATCATTTAATAGGGCAAAAGGGGTCATAGGTCACCCTATGACCCCCTTTGACCCATATGAATAATTCTAATATGTCCCTAGGGGCCCTAGGACCCCTAAGGACATATGTCATAATGTAATGGGTCGACAAGGGTCATAGGTCACCCTATGACCCCCTTTGATCCATATGAACGATTCTAATATGTGCTTAGGGGTCCTAAGACCCCTAGCGACATATGTCATCATGTAATTGGTTGAAGTGGTTAATAGGTCAACCTATGACCCCCTTTTTTCATATGAATGATTCTAATATGTCCTAGGGGTCCTAGGATCCCTAAGGACATATGTGGTCATGCAATGGGTCAAAGGGGGTCATAGGTCAACCTATGACCCCCTTCAACTCATAAGAATGATTCTAATATGTCTCTAAGGGTCTTAGGACTCCTAGGAAGATATGTCGTCATTGAATAGGTCAAAGGGGTTCATAGGTTGACCTATGACCCCCTTTGACCCATATGAACAATTCTAATATGTTCCTAGGGGTCCTAGGACCCCTAGGGACATATGTCATCATTTAATGGGTCAAAGGGGTTCACTAGTCACCCTATGACCCCCTTTGACCCATATTAACCATTCTAATATGTCCCTAGGGGTCTTAGGACACCTAGGGACATATATCATCATTTAATGGGTCAAAAGGGGTCATAGGTCAACCTATGACTCCTTTTGACTCATATGAACAATTCTAATATGTCCTTAGGGGTCTTAGGACCCTTAGAGACATATTTTGTCATTAATGACCTATGACCCTTTTTGACCCATATTAAACATTCTAATATGTCTCTAGGGGTGGTAGGACCCCTAGAGACATATGTCTTCATTTAGTGGATCAAAGGGGGTAATAGGTCTCCTTATGACCCCCTTTGACCCATATAAACCATTCTAATATGTCCCTAGGGGTCCTAGGACACCTAGGGACATATATCGTCATTTAATGGGTCAAAAGGGGTCTTATGTCAACCTATGACGCCCTTTAACCCATATGAACAATTCTAATATGTCCCTAGGGGTCTTAGGATGCTTAGGGGCATATGTCATCATTTAATGGGTCAAAGGGGGTCATAGGTCACCCTATGACCCCCTTTGACCCATATTAAGCATTCTAATATGTCCCTAAGGTTCCTAAGACACCTAGGGACATATGTTGTCATTTAATGGGTCAAAGGGGGTCATAGGTCACTTAATGACTACCTTTGACCCATATTAACCATACATATGTCATCATTTAATGGGTCAAAGGGGGTCATAGGGTGACCCATATGAGCAATTTTAATACGACCCTTGGGGTCCTAGGACCCCTAGGGACATATGTCATCATTTAATGGGTCAAAGGGGTTCATAGGTCACCCTATTACCCCTTTGACCCATATGAACAATTCTAATACATCCCTAGGGGTCCTAGGACCCCTAGGGACATATGTCATCATTTAATGGGTCAAAAGGGGTCATAGGTAACCCTATGACACCCTTTGACCCATATGAACAATTCTAGTATGTCCCTAGGCATCCTAGGACCACTAGGGACATATGTCCTCATGTAATGGATCAAAGTTTGTCATAGGTCACCCTATGACCCCCTTTGATCCATATGAACAATTCTAATATGTGCTTAGGGGTTCTAGGACCCCTTGCGACATATGTCATCATGTAATGGGTCAAAAGGGTTCATCGATCAACCTATGACCCCTTTTGACCCATATGAACGATTCTAATATGTCCCTAGGGGTGCTAAGACCCTTAGAGACATATGTGGTCATGTAATGGGTTGAAGGTGGTCATAGGTCAACCTATGACCCACTGCAACCCATAAGAATAATTTTAATATGTTGCTAGGGGTCTTAGGACTCCTAGGGACATATGTCATTATTTAATAAGTCAAAAGGGGTCATAGGTCACCCTATGACCCTCTCTGACCCATGTGAATCATTCTAATATGTCCCTACAGGTCTTAGGACACCTAGGGATATATATCATCATTTGATAGATCAAATGGGGTCATAGGTCAACCTATGATGCCCTTTGACCCATATGAACAATTCTAATATGTCTCTAGGGGTCCTAGGATTGGTAGGGATGGATGTCATCATTTAATGGGTCATAGGGGGTCATAGGTCACCCTATGACCCCTTTTGACCCATATTAACCATTCTAATATGTCCCTAGGGGTCCTAGGATCCCTAGGGACATATGTCATCATTTAATGGGTCAAAGGGGGTCATAGGTCACCTTATGACCCCCTTTGACCCATATTAACCATTTTCATATGTCCCTAGGTGTCCTAGGAACCCTAGGGACATATGTCATCATTTAATGGGTCAAAGGGGGTCGTAGGTCACTTTATGTCCCCCTTTGATCCATATGAACAATTCTACTATGTCCCTAGGGGTCCTAGGACCCCTAGGGACATATGTTGCCATTTAATGGTGACCTATGACCCCCTTTGATCCATATGAAGAATTCTAATATGTCCCGAGGGGTCCTAGGATCCATGGGGACGTATTTCATCATTTAATGGGTCAAAGGGGGTCATAGGGTGAACCTATGACCCCCTTTGACCAATATGAACAATTCTAATATCTCCCTAGGGGTCCTAGGACCCCTAGGGACATATGTCATCATTTAATGAGTCGAAGGGGGTCATAGGTCACCCTATGACCCCCTTTGATCCATATGAACGATTCTAATATGTGCTTAGGGTTCTTAAGACCCGTAGTGACATATGTCATCATGTAATGGGTTGAAGGGGTTTATAGGTCAACCTATGACCCCCTTTGACCCATATGAATGATTCTAATATGTGCTTAGAGTCCTACTACCCCTAGGGACATATGTGGTCATGTAATGGGTCGAAGGGGGTCATAGGTCAACCTATGACCCCTTTTGACTCATAAGAATGATTGTAATATGTCTATAGGGATCCTAGGACCCCAAGGGACATATGTCATTATGTAACGGGTCAATGGAGGTCATAGGTCAACCTAAGACCCCCTTTGACTCATATATATTAATAATATACATATATATTAATAACATACTTATTAATATAATAATATATATTAATAACATATATATATATATATATTACGTTATTATATATATTAATAACATACATATTAATATAATAATATATAATATAATAATATATAATACATATTATATATAATATATATATTTAGTAAAAATAAAATAATATAAATTATATTTATAGATTAGAATAAGAATAACATAATATATTATTATATATTAATAGATTATATCTTATATCTTTACATTACGTTATATATATATATAACTAAAATAATTTATAAATCATAAGCTATAACTCTTAAACCCTATTTTCCCTCCTAAATGGGTTCGGATTTCAAATTTCGCACCTAGCCATATCGGATATCCGATTTGAAATCGGATATCCGATTAGGCTTGGTATTTACCAACCCTTCTCAGTCAACCCAAAAGATGTGTTTGAAGAGTGTTTTAGTGATACTAAGACTTCAGGTAGCAGTTTGACAATGTTATATTGATCAAAATTGAATGAAATGAAAAGTATTTTTTAGTATCACTCTCAAGATTTCATCAATATAATTTCTGTCTAATTCTGAGTTCGATAAGTATTTATTAGTTAATTATCAATGAAGATTATTGTAAAGTGTTGATTGACATACTAATTGAAAAATAGCTATAACTTTCAAATGGTATAACTTTTTTTAAATCTAAAAGTTGCGTCACATTCTATGCATTGCCTAGTATAAGAAAAATAATTAAATTAAATTTGGTAAAATTTTCTATTAATTAAGGTGGTTAGACACGAGACTTTCTTTTTTCCAAAAAAGGTTTGGTAGAAAATTCATATTTAATGATTTATTTGGAATAAAAATACTAAAAAATATGCATCACATCAAGGCATGAATCTACTTTTCATATCTATAATTATATTAAAAAAATATTATCATTTGATTTTGATTAAGGTGGTTCGAAATACACCTACTTTTTATTTTTGCCCTAAAATTTTTGTAGTACTGCATTAAAATTTAAACTTTTGACTAATCAATTATTTTTTTCTTCTGATAAGGCCTACTAGTTTAGAAACTACATTCAATTTCCTACAAATTATTTTCTTACAACTTTTTGATATAAATTCCATAACCGCTTCAAAATTATGTGTCAAGTTGACATAACCCTGATTTGCTGATTTTCACTGCCACTTAAGGCCATAGTTTGGTACACCATGATCCTGCACATACCCCAATAGAGAGCAGATTAATTTCATAATCTAAGATAGTATACTATAACCATAGGAGAGTATGAGTGGAAATTCTATGAGCTCATTCCTTATGCGAGGATTAGTGACAGCTCGCCACTAATTGTACAAAACTTTATTAGGGGGCGTAAATAACTATTTCATTGGGGATGTTAAGGTATTTCAGCCTACAACACTCAAGGATGTGGTACATTAGGCTATCCTCATAGAGAAAAACATCACCTTAGGACATGGTGGTTTTATCGGAGCACCTATGGCATCATGGTCTGAGGGTAACTAGAGCACAAGAGGGGATAGGAAGCCTCCCTATTCCAAGGGAAATCAGAGCCACCAACATCAGCAACTGTAGTAGGCATCCTACCTTTCAACACAAAGTGGAGGTGGTGGTTCCAACTCTTAGAACTTCCATAACTCCCATCGCAATAAGAAAAATTAGAATACTTAGCCTACATAGAGTAATCACTCTTTTTCTAGTAGAGATAGCCACCAATAGTTGAGTTCACCTCTTGTAGGGAGAGGGTCTAGTAGAGGCACATGATGTTTCTCTTGTGGAAAATTTGGGCATATTGCAACCAACTGCCCACAACATACATCTCACTATTCAAGACCTAGGTGAGCAACATCTAAGCCTATAGTTGGTGGTGTGGGTAGATCACACTGAGTATTTACAATGGCATATCATTACCAGGAAAACCATTAGGGTACCATGATTGAGATCATGAGAGCTATTTGAGGTACACCTCTTTCCATCTTGTTTGATTCAAGTGTTATAGATTCTTTCATTTCACCTTCTAAAGTTGTTAAATGTAAGCTAGAGGTTGTAAAGCAGGGCTTGGGTTGGCAAGTGGAACTAGCTTCAGAAGCTAAGATTCCCATAGATTCTTTAGTGTAGAAGTGTAAACTAAATCTAGGAGACTTTTTTATGCTAGTGGACCTATGGGCTATTCCTCCTGGTTCTTATGACATAGTGTTGGGTATGGACTAGCTTGACTCTCATAGAGCTAGTATTGATTGTAGAAAGAAGAGCATTCTTTCTAAGGATAATCAAGGTAGGGACTTGGAGATTGTGGGCATCCAAAGACCTATATCCCTTTGGATGATCTTTGCTATGCAGTTGAAATAGAGCTTTCATAAGGATTGTCAAGTGTTTTCTATTATTGCGAGTGAACTAGAGGAAGAATACCCTATAGGGAAGACTCTAGTGCATCTAATCTTACAAGAGTGTGTGGATGTATTTCCTAATGAGATTCTTGGTATGCCACCAAAGAGATACATTGACTTTGGCATTGACCTTATCCCAGAAGTAGAACTTATTTCTAGAGCTCCTTATCGTTGACCACTCAAAAGTTGAGTGAATTTTGCCTAAAATTGGGGGACCTTTAGGTGAAAGGTTGTATTTGACTAAGTCTTTCTCCATGGGGAGCACTAGTGCTCTTTTTGAAGAAGAAGGATGGTTTGTTATGCTTATGCATTGACTACAAATAGTTGAACAAGGTAACAATTAAGAACAGGTATCCTTTACAAAGGACTAGTAATTTATTTGACTAGATCAAGGGATCCAAGTGTTCTCTAAGATAGATCTAAAGTTAGCATACCATTAGCTTCACATTAAAGATAATGAAATTCATAAGACCACCTTCTACACTTGATATCTACACTACAAGTTTATAGTGGTTCCATTTTTGTTGATGAATTCTCCATTGGTATTCATGTGCTTGATGAATGGAATATTTCATTCCCACCTTGACTGATTTGTACTTGTGTTCTTGGATAAAATTTTTATATATTCTAGATCCTAGAAGGAACATGAGGAATATCTAAAGTTGGATCTTTAGTGCCCAAGAGATAATCAACTTTAAGCCAATTCAACAAAGTGTGATTTCTTTTAGTCAAAGTTATAGTATTTACGGAATATGATATTAGGAGATTATATCTCAGTAGACCCTACGAAGATCCATGAAATGGTAGTTGGCCTACACCCACTACTATGTCAAAGAATCATAACTTCATGAGTCTAGCTGGTTATTATTGCAAGTTCATCCAAAAATTTCCTAGAGTAGCATATCATATCACTTCCCTCTAGAGAAAGGGAAAAAGTTTATTTGGATGGAGAAATGTGAGGAATCATTCTAGAAGCTCAAGGAGCTTTTGACTAGTGCATTGATATTAGTAGTACCTAATCTAGCAAGTGACTTTATGGTGTGTATGGATGCTTCCCTAGAATGGATTGGAGGTGTTTTGATGTAGGATGGATGGGTGATTGCCTATGAGTCTCATAAATTCAAGGATCATAAGTTGAATTATACTATGAATGATCTTGAGTTATCTATTCTTGTTCATGGCCTAGTGAGATGGAGACACTTCTTGTTGGGGCACCATCTTGAGCTTCATAGAAATCATCAATGTTTATAATATACATTCATTTAGTCTAATTTTAATGCTAGGAGAATGCATTTGATGGAGTTTCTATGGAAATATGAGTTCGAGGTGAAGCATATTCAGGAAAAAGGAGAATTTGGTAGATGAGGCTTTGAGTTGTAGGAGATATGAGACACTATCTTTGATTCTTAGTGTGGATTTTAGGAGTTGTATACTTCAGCCACTACCTACAAATACTTGGTATCAGGAGGTAAGCATGGAGATAGATTCAGGTAGACCGTTGGAGAGTAGGTTCTTAGGTTATGTCTTAGAGTTAGATGGCCTTTTGTGCTATTCAGGGAGGATTTATGTACCAATTTTAAATGACCTTCATATATTAATCCTACTAGAGGCCCATCATGCACCTTACTCAACACATCTAGGTGTAAGGAAGATGTATACAAATTTACAACATCTATACTTTTTGACAGGGATGAAGTAGGATATCACTAAATCTATGGCCAGGTGTCTTAAGTGCCAGAGACTCAAGATAGAGCCCTAACATCCATTAGGGCTTTTCTAGCCAAATCCCATTCCTTCATGGAAGTGGGCTATTATTTCGATGGATTTCATTATGGGATTACCTATGACTACTCATCGACATAATGTTATCATGGTCACTGTTGAAAACAACTTTTCATCAATGAGGTCATTCTAAACAACAACTTTCGTAGCAAATGTCTTCATGCATGATATCATGAAATTGCATGGTATTCCCCAAAAGATCATTTTAGATAGGGATCTTGTATTTACATTGGTATTCGGGGAATCCTTGAAATATGATCTTAAAGCACAGTTGAACTTGATCTCATCTTATCACCCAGAGATAGATGGTTAGACTGAGAGAGTGAATCAAGTTCTAGATCATATGTTAATGATGTATGTTATTGATACATAGACTCTTTGGGAGGATTATCTATACCTAGTAGAGTTTTCTTATAATAATAGGAATCATAGTTCTATAGGGATGACACCTTTCTAGGCTTTGTATGGTTGTCCTTGTTGTGCACCATCAAGTTGGGATAGACTAGAGGATCACATCTTGTTGGGTCCTAAGATGTTTTGGGATATAGAGCAATAGGTAGTGCGCATATGTGACCAAGTATCTATAATACATAATAGATAAAAGAAGTGTGTTGGTTCTCATAGGACAGATAAGCAATTTTTAGTGGGTGAGAAATGTTTTCTTAAGAGTTTTTCTACGAAAGAGTTTGATCTATTATGGAAAGGGCTCAAAGCTATCACCTAATTTTGTGGAGCCATTTGAGATTCTGGAGAGGGTAGGTCCAATTTCCTACCATCTTGCATTGCTACCCATCTTAGTGCATGTTATAATGTTTCCTGTGTTTTTTTTCTTAGACAATATATTCTTGATGCATGTTCTTGATTCGAATGTGTTATGGGTGGATGATGTATAGCTAGCTTTGGAGCTATTGTGCATTCTATAGTAGTGGGAGTTAACCCTCATGGGTCAAACCATATAGTGGATATTGGTCCAATGAGACCCTACTAATGAGTCATCAGCCACTTGGGAGGATGCATCTAGTTTTAGGGATTTATTCCCCTATTTGTTCATAAGCTTCCAAGAGTAAGGGGGGTGGATGTAGTGCTTGCCCCTAGTTTCCTTTTTGTATTATATTTCCAAATTATTTTAGGCCAGCTTTATGGTTATGTTTGATGATTAGTGGTATTTAATTACCTGATTTCTTAGATATTATCTCATACTCAACTAATTTATATGATGAGTTATTTGGTACTCATTTATTTCATGATGATAGTTAAATGATGATTTATATGTAGTTTATATGGATACTTACCCCATACTCACATGTGTATGGTGTACATGTATGTTTTACTTTATGTATGATGTTTCTAATGTGGTTGACGGAGGGAATCATAGTCAATTATTAGTTGGGATCTCACAATGCACCACTCTCTTTCATTCCCTATTTAATTTAGATAATATGTGTATGTATATGCTTAGATTTTATGTAGATTATAGGTACAAAACATTGACTTCTATGAATTGCTAGGATGAGCGTGCCCTATCAAAGTATCTTAGTGGTAAAAGATGGGAGATAATTCTTGAGGCAAAATCTTAACCTTAAGTGAATTATCGTAGAAAGTAGGACAAGTATCTAAGTTTAACCCTTCCAAATTTTTCAACTGACATGAATTCACAATTTTGACCCTTGAGTTTGACCTAGTACTCTATTCTTTATAATGGGTTTTCTTAGTTTTGTGGGTCCGTCGTGATTTCAATGAAAATAAAATCAAATAAGAGTGTATTAAATGATTTAATTTAGTGAAATTTTTATTTAAAAATAAATATTTAATTATATTTAATTAATTAAGAAACTAATTAAATAAAATTATTAAGGAGTTTCATTTTTATAATAAACTCTAAATATTATTATTGGTTAAATCAATAACTATTTTATTAAAGATATCTTGTGATTTAATAAAAGAGAGAAATAGTTAATTTAATTAAGTTTACTTTAATTAAAATGCAAAAATGTTGCATATGAAACTAAAATAATTAAGAAAAAGGTTTTGCATAATTGAAATCGTAAAGGGAAAAAGCTCTTTATTAAGAAATTAGAGCCCATTTCTCCTCACATAGGCTTGGAGGAGAGAATTTCTGGGTAAGAGGGTTTTCAAAATGAACGGAGTTTCCTTGCAAGCTCTAAGCATCTGATCATTTAACGTCAAATCAAGGTAGTATCTTGTTGAGTTTTGCATAGTAATTTCCTATTTGAAATTTCTTTCTTCTCTTGTCTGAATGGGTTTATTTTCAATCATTTATTTGACTTGAAAAGGTAGTCTCATCCCTTCTAAAGAAATAACCCCCCACATATATGGTGCACTAAAAATTCCTAAAATTGGGGTTCCTCTTAGACCCATTGTTGACACCATTGGATCCCCCACTTATTCTCTTTCCTCTTTTCTTGTTAAACTTATTGCACCATTAGTTGGACACACTCCTTCATACATCAAGGACTCATCCCATTTCATTAAGTTCATCAAGGACAAAATGCTTGCAGATTCTGACCTCCTTGTGAATTTAGATTTTGTCTCCCTCTTTACAAAATTTTTGATCCCAGATTCCCTAGAGATTCTCAAAAAATAATGAATAAATCACAACATTATTTGAATTTTTCCTTAGATCCACTTTTTTCTCATTCCAAGACATCATCTACGAACAAGTCGATGGGGTTTCCATGGGATCACCTCTTTCTCCCACTATTGCAAATCTATACATGGAATATTTTAAAGATATTGCGCTCTATTGTTTTCCCCTCAAACCTAGTTGGTGGAAAAGATATGTAGACAACACAAACATCTATTGGCCCCATGGCCCAAAAAAACTCCAAGATTTACTAACCCATCTCAACAACATTGCTCCATGCATTTCCTTCACACTTGAGATGGAGTTAGATAACCAACTCCCTTTTCTTGACATCTTACTCATCAAAAAATGTGATGGATCCATAGGCCATCAAGTCTTTCGAAAATCCACCCACATAGATCTTTACCTCCATTTGTCCTCACGCCACCACCCTAGTCAAAAATTTGGTGTTTTAAAGATGTTTATCTTGAGATCCTTCTACATTTGTGATGATGAGCACATAGACCTTGAGCTCACACATCTTCACAACATCTTCCAAATGAATGGGTACTCAAGTAAACAAATCATGAAGGTGATCAAAGACACCAAAAACCTTATCCTCTCTCAATCCAAACCCCACAAAAAACCTTACTCATAGGGTCCCATTGCCCTTTATCAATGGAATCTCCCACAAGATTTCCAAAATCTTGGCCAACAAGGGCATTCATAGCACTTTCAAACCCTTCTCATTGGTTAAACATTGTATCCACTCACTGAAAGACCCTAAAGACCTCCTTATGGAATTAGGAGTCTACAAGATTCAATGTTGATTGTGGTATTCCTTATATAGGATAAATAGGATGTGCTATCAAGACTTGAATGAAAGAACATGGGGTTGACATAAAACATGATAGAGTTGTCAAGTCAGCCCTAGCAGAGCACTCCTCAACCACCAAACACCACATTTTCTAAGAGAATGCTCAAGTCATATGTAAAGAAGACAATTTCTTTAGGCAAAAAATTAAAGAAGCCATTGAAATTGGCAACCACCTATAGAACCTTAATCAAGATGAAGGGTTATTTCTTAGTCATTCTTGACAACCCTTATTATCCTCAATCAGAAACTATTCAAGTCACCCTTGAGGCTCTCTCTCTCTCTCTCTCTCTCATGTGCGTGCGTGCACTCTCTCTCTCTCTCTCTCTCTCTCTCTCTCTCTCTCTCTCTCTCTCTCTCTCTCTCTCTCTCTCTCTCTCTCTCTCCATCATCCCTCGACACAAAATTTTTCCCTTTTCTCTGAAGAGACATGATAGGCTGTGCTATTTTGGAAAAGTTTGACACAAATCTGCGGTAATAGCTTGCTAAGCCCATGAAACTTCGAACCTCGAACACATTCGCAAGTGCTGGCCAATCTACAATAGCCCAAATTTTGGATGGATCTACAGAAATTCCATCCCCAGAAATGATATTACCTAAGTAACAAATCTATGACTTGAAGAATTCACACTTCAAAGGATTGGCATAGAGTTTGTTCCTATGAAAGCATTCCAAAACTTGCTCCAAATGCTGGTCGTGCTCCTCAGCAGTGTTAGAATATACCAAAATATCATCCAAAAATACCACTACAAACTTGTCTAAGTAAGTTCTAAACACACCATTCATTAGGCTGATAAAGACAGAAGGTACATTTGTTAACCCAAAAGGTACTACCGTGAATTCGTAGTGCCCATACCTGGTGTGAAAAGATGTCTTATGAATATCAGCTTCCTAGATTCTAAGTTGATGATATCCGGATTTCAAATCAATCTTCAAAAAGACTTGGGCACCCTTGACTTGATCAAACAAGTCATCAATTCTAGGCAAAGGATACCTATTCTTAACAGTGACCTTGTTCAACTATCTATAGTCTATGCAAAGTCTCAAAGAACCATCTTTCTTCTTGACAAAGATTACCGAAGCACCCCAAGATGATACACTAGGATGAATCAAACCTTTCTCCAAAAGCTCCTCCAACTAAAATTTAAGTTCAACTAGCTCTTGAGCTATCATTCTATAAGGAGTCTTGGAAATTGGTTCCATTCCTGGCACTAAATCGATCCGAAAATCAATTTCTCTTCTCGGAGGTATTCTCGGAATCTCTTCAGAAAATACATCAGAAAAACTCTACAAGACTGGATGATTGAGAGAAGAACCTTTATCCATGGAACCTTCTAAGTCATTTACCGATATGGCAAACAAACTGCAGCCTTTTCAAGCACACCTTACCAATTGCTTGGCTGAAGCTGTCCGCAAAGAGATTGGTCTCTTGATACCAGCAATAACCCTAGCTGATCCAACATCATCCAAACAAGTGATTGTCGTATCCTTGCAATCCATTCCCAAAACTATGTCATATGATCCTAAAGGTATGACCCTAAGGTTCACTGAAGTAGTAAAAGGTTTCATTTGAATCTTATAGTCAGGAGTAACAATATCGGCATTCACCCTAGAACCTGACGCTAACTCCACTTGTCATTTATTCCTTGCCTTAACCACAAGAATTTCACTAAATGCAACTAAAGTAGAAGAAATAAATGAGTCTATAGCTCCAAAGTCAAATAAGATAGATACTTTCATACCTTGAGTATTACCCTGAGCTTCAATAATCGTGTTCTGATGTTTGGCTTGCTTCTGATCCAGGGTAGCAAAAACATGGTGGTTCTTGGTAGAATCACCAACTGTCACTTCAAACCTAGCTGGCTTAGGTCCAACCTTCAGCTTGTCCTAGTTAGGGCACTAAGACTGGTAATGACCTATCTGGCCATAATGATAACACTTAATAGATTTCCTGAATCCCATGCTTTGACCAGAAAGACTAGGAGCTGGATTATTACTCTGCACACTCTGAGGTGGTTGAAATGGTCTAGGCCATTCTGAACACTTGGAATTCTTATCAAACTTCCTCTTCTTGAATTTCCCAACTGAAAATCCTAATTTTGAACTATTCTGAGGAGGCTTTTGATTCTTATTGACATTTGAGGTAGGTAGATCCATGCTGGTTTTGTATGAAGTCCCATGATACCCAGACTTCATCTCAATCAACTTTGGTCACTCTGAAGCTTCCTACATAGACACAGGTCTGAAAATTCTCACTTCCTCCCTGATCTTGGGCATAAGCCCCTTGATGAAATGCTGTATCATGGCCTTATCATTTTTTGGCCAGCCAATTTTTTTTTCAAGCTCATAGAACCTATGTTCATAAGCTTCCACTGTAGAGCTAGACTGCATAATTTGAAAGAACTCCTCTGCATGGGCCTAACGCCAATACTTAGACATGAACCTCTCCTTGAAACACTCTACAAAGAGCTCCCAAGTAACTAAAGAGATATCAATGCCAATCTTCTCCAACTCTTGTTCCCACCACAAGGAATCAAATCCCCTCAAATGCATAACCGTCCATCTTACTTTCACGTTACTCAAGTAACGGTGTAAGATAAAGCACCGCTCAATATTCAGAAGCCAAGCCTTTGCTATTGTACCATGTTTCATACCATAAAATAATGACCCTTTTACCTTGGAAAGATCCTTGAGCTGAGCTCTAGCCACTGGATCATCCTCTATAGGAAGGTTAATACCCTGCATAAGAGGTATCCTAACATTCGCTCTCCCGCTAGGAATCTAGTTGTTAGTCTCAATATTATCAAGACATTCTAGTATCCGTTGAAGAACCATAGCTTGATCTACCTGGTTATCCTGATTATTTCCAACCCCAACATTCTAATCAAACTGATCATCCCCAACAATTCTCTATTGCTTAGGACCTCTACCATGGCCCTTGCCCCTACCTCTGCCTCTACCAGCAAGGTTATCCTCAGGAATGCTGCAACCTCAAGTTCCTCTAGTGACGGGAGGCATGATGACAACCTAAAAACAATTAACTATTAATAACGCATCGAAGATGAGAAAAAACCCTATAACCCAAGAGTCCTAGTAATTCTAACTAGTCTTTGATACCAAATGTAATGCTCCACTAAACAAAGATAAAAACTAAACCATGAACAAACATAAAGAACCATAAAACTTTTTTTTTATTTAATCATCATATTACAAGAACAAGTACAATGATTGAATCATTCTCAATTCATAGACCTCAAAATATAAGAATATATCATCTAAATAAATTTTCATAATGATGTCAATACATAATGAGTTCAGTACAATAATGATAAATAGTATCATTCAAAGATGCCTAGGTCCAACATATGGACTTTACAAGTATCAAATTCAGTTTCAAGAGGTAACTTCAACAGTCTTCCTTAGCACTAGTTATTCAACTTGAACACCTGAAACATACACAAAAATGCAACATAACAAAAAGAGGGGCTCAGTACATACTGAGTTAAAAGATGTGGTCAACCTGCATACATGTTAGAATAAACATATATAAAACCATAATACAAATATCTGAACCACATAACATAGTGCAATTCTAAAATTACTATGCAAGAAGTAACATCTTCTTAACAATGCAAAATTAAACTCACACTAAGAATAACTAGTTAATGAACCATATATATACTGAGGTGTCATCACTATGGTGATAAGATACTACATCCGTATATGTTAAGCCCATAGACAACACATAGTGGGATTCTCTATAGTACTCGTGAAATGATGCAATAGAGACTTGCCTTGTTTTCCGTACTTAACCTTATTGGATTAAGTCATAGCTAAGGCCAATTATCTTTTGTATGTAATTAACCCACCCAATTCATCTTTAAAATTATCACTGAAATAATTAACTAAATAGGATAAATCGATATTCAACCACCTCGATATACATTCATTACAACTATCCTTAAAAATACACATCAAACAGATATTCTAAGAATGCACATGCAACTAATAACAAGTTAGTTTTCTCATGATATTACATTCTTCATCTTTTAAAACTCTCATCTTCTACTATCAAATTTGAAAGTAATCTTAGGTTATTTTAATAACAGAAATAAATACTAAAATATTACGATCTCGTAAATATAACTAAACTGTCACATTAGTTTAATGATATTTGCCAGTCATAGTATTATACTACTTATCTCTATTGTTATAAAAAACTAAGCTTATCCACCGAATTGGCCAAGATAATTAAATAATACACATATGATATTCTTACTTTAATTGACAAATCATCAAACATATATCATAAATCTGCTTCACAAATGACACAACTTCCATTTCAATCATAAACTGAAATATATCTGTATAAAAAGGATTCTGTTTCAAACAAATTATCTCAAAACAATCCCTAAATGCTATTAAGATACTTCATAGCCTAAACTAAACATAATTGAATCCAAATGCAGCCAATGCTTTAACAAAAGATCCTTTGCAATGTCATTGAGTATTCAAATGTCTGTAGAATTTTTACTGCTATTTGATAATAAGATTCCACCCAATTTTTAGTACAATCAGCATATAAAAATATAATATCTAAGATTAATTCAAAATACACTTCACAAATATGCAAAGTAACTTACATCATGCCAATAGTCAGAAGTAATTAGGATGTAATTCCCTAAGTTAACAGAAGTACACAAACTCTTCACATAATGATCCTATCGATATAACAACATCTATCTATGTCTATGTCTATGCTCTTGAAAATAATGCCTTATTCATTTGCAAACAATTACACAAACAACAGTTATTTATAACTCAATTTCCATTATAAATTATGGGATAATTTATGCTGTTGCAGGGAGTTTCTTGTCTGAATCAAGCTTTCTTTTTAAATATTTGACAAAATGTCATTTCCAAAACCATCACATACTGTTTGCTAAGTTACTGTTTTTAATATATAAATTAACCAAGCTACAGGATTCAACATACTGTTTTCTTTTTAAAACAATGACATAACCCTCATTTTTAATCATTTATATCATAAAACAAAGTAACTGTGCCATTAATCAGTTGTGAGACTACAACCAAATGCAAGCTTGAGACTATGGCCGAATCACTCATAGCTAAGTATTCTAAGGTATGGGTTCCACAGAGCTCGGCCCTATCAAAGCCGACTACCCATAAGCAAATCTTAAACACTTTGCATACATACTATCACAAATATGAAGCCCTGACTGGGTTCAACTCGGTGATAGATTTTATGGTTAGGGAAAAGCCCAAACAAATATATACACAAAGTAACACCCGACTTAATTTATCCATAAATCCACATTCAAAGATGGGTATATGTAGGGCTAAGCATTGCACACAGTGCCATGCTTTGCACATATCCATCCTTGAGTGTCGATACACAATATGTAAAACTCATAACCATTTACAACATGCCAATAGAAATAACATTGCAATTGTAAATAGAAAGAGTGAGTAGGGTAAGAAATTGCCCCCTACTTGTAATACATAATATGGAAGATTTCTCTTCAATCCAACTCGTTGCCAAGTTCCCAAATGCCGAATCAAATTGATAACAATCTCTACAATGCCAACACACATTACTTGTAGATGACTTCACAATGGGGTAAAGCAGAAGAACCCATTAACAACAACAGACAACTTTTGAGGAGTAACTCCATCAAGCTAAACCCAATATGCAAGTTTCCCTTCCAACCAACACCCATAATAATGCAAATATCTCAGCACAAGATCATAGATGTAAAACCAAAAAAAGCAACGTGGCCCAGTATTCGACCCATAATCTGCAAAAAACCCAACTCACAACACAAAATGGCTGACTAAACCATTGGTTCCATAAATCTCCATAACAAGCATTCAATACACCATATGAATCACAGTGTCGTGTATTCGGCAGTACCAAGTCCACCACCATGAATTTGGCTTTCAACACAATGACTATGTTTTCCTCCTTCATAGCAATCGATGCCCATTTAGGGTTTCTTAATGCTTAAGGGGTAATTAAACCCTTTTAAAACAAATAGAAATGTTTATGCCAACCTTCACTTAGGGTGTTAGACCCTTATAAAAACAATTTTATATATATATATATATATATATATATATATATATATATATATATATATATATATATATATGCAATGCAACTGTGGTTCTCAAACCTGTAAAAACAAAATGAGTATAAATTATGTAATTAAAACCATCTCAAGGTTATATGCAATATAGAGTTTTTAATCCCTTTACAGTCATGTATATGAAAGTACAATGATGAATTCTGAATGCATACAACATATTACCATTTAAATGTATTTGCTATGTCAAGTTAACATTCAATATAAAACAGAATGTAGTTTACAATGAGTTAAAAACATAATAAACATAATTGATAACCAATCAACATGAAATCATTTATACGCCAGTTCAAAACACAAAATCCTAAATCACAATCATTGCTAATAACATAGTTCTTAATAGAAAATATGTTCAGCATCAGATTCGTGATTCAAAGACAGTAATATAATCAAGTTCTTCAAATATACAAACATAACATTTGAAGGAAATCTTATAATAGCAAGCTCCTAATTTGCAGAAAAACTCGAAATAGTGGTCAGGCATGACACTTAGTTCTTCTCTTGGTTTTGTTTCTCTTTTCATTTTTCTCCCTATACCTGTGATCCTTCCTTGAGTCAACTTACTGCCAAACCTTGAATGTTGTGCACCTTAACAACCCCCCCACCCTTTTGATCTACCCTAGGTTTGCTATCTTACCACATTTCTTCTTGGACTCTTTCATCCTGATCATGGATCATAGAGTGTGATCTAAAATGTTGATGCAAAAATTATCACACAATCTACCTAGAAGTAATATAGCAAAGTTTTCTTTTGGATTGTGGAAAACTAATATCTAAAATTGAAAAGCTAGTGTTGAAATTTACTGTTCTTTGTTTCTTTAAAATATTTGTGAATGAATTTAATTTTTGAAACCTACGTTTGATTGTTTGGATTCATATGGGGTTTAAAAAGGAATATTAAATATTAAATCTTACAATTTGATATATTTGATATTCATTTTCCATTTAGATCTATGCTGAAAAAGTTGTTTACACACACACACACACACACACACACATGTATATATATATATATATATATATATATATATATATATATATATATATATATATATATATATATATATATATATATATATATATATATATATATATATATATGTATGTATGTATGTATGTATGTATGTATGTATGTATGTATATGTATGTATATATATATATAGATATATATATATATATGTATGTATATATATATATGTACATATATATATACATACATACATATATCTCTATATATATACATATATATATGTATATATACATGTACATATATACATGTATATATGTACATGTATATATACATATATATGTATATATATGTATATATTTATATACATATATACATATATATGTATGTATATATGTATATATTTATATATACATATATATGTATATATTTATACACACATATATATGTATATATACACATATATGTATATATTATATATACTTATATATGTATATACATGTATATATATATATATATATATATACATATACATATACATACACACACACACACACACACACACACACACACACACACACACACACACACACACAAATACAAATTACCATAGTAAATAATTACTATGATAATTTTTATTTGATTTCAAATTCTGTAAATTGAAAAATTTTGCCTTTGTATGTAGGGATATTATTTATTTTGTTTTTTAATTTAAAAAACGAAAATTGATTTATATATTTTGAAGAGGGAGATTGGGGTGATGACCTCGTCATGCCCACTCCTGTGCTACTCTGAAGCCCAATTGTGAAGGTAGCCAAGGCTATTGTGACAAAGCAACTGGAGCTACTGCAGCAACAAGGTGAACGAGCCATAAATGTGTGATGTTAAATGTTTTTTTTGAATTTACTTATTATTATTATTAATTAAATTTTTAATATAGTTTATTTTATTTACAATTAAATCAATTAAATTAAATGATAGTAGTAATATATTATTATTAAATAGTGATTATTATTATTAATAAATTGATATTATTTATTAATAATAAATAGTTATTATTTTGTTAATTAATAATAAGTATTTAATTTTAATAATATTTATATTAAACATACTTAGTTAATGAATTACAAGATTTGCAAATTGATTTTCATTTTAAATCAACAAGGTACAATTGAATTATTTAATTTAATTCTAATATTAATTTAATTAAATGATCATTCATCTTTAAGGGGGATATTTCTAAACATCTATAAATGGACTTTCATGTATATTTCTTTTTTCAATGAAGTATGAAAACTTGAACCCTATTGTTTAATCAAAATCTTATGTTTTCAAAACCAAACAAAATTATGAAACTACACTTTCTATGATGTATGTTTTACTTTGTGTTGGGTTTGGGGTTGACTTAGAGTGTTGACCAATTTTGGTTGTCTACTAGAGGCATGGGACTTATTGTTTGGTGATGTCATGTGATGTCATTATTTTGTCATTTGATCTTTGAGTCATGGATCAATTTATATAAGGTGTTGTATTGGTGAAATCTATGATTTTTGATTAGTTATCTTTTGGTGCTTTCTAGTTTCTTGTTTAAGAATTGATGTGTATTATTATGATCTTATGAGACTTTTTGCTATTTTGAGCTTAGGGTAGGTTGTATTTATGTTTTTTGGGAAGTGGCTTACAATGGAGTTCAGAGCCATAAAGAAGCTTCCTGGGTAACCCATTGTAGATTATTTAAAAAATTGATAACATTTTAGTAAATTGGTATTAAAATGAATTAAAATGAGTTAGTAGATTTTCCTTGCCCATTTTTTGAGTGCTAGTATAGGCTAGGATGGAACTAGAGAGGTTTCTTGGTTATGACCTTGCCTTGTTAGTATGCCTTGTCTGTATGAAAGGATACTAATGTTGCATAGATTCACTATCGGGCCAAAGTCCAGAGAGTCTACCAGGATAACCTTAGAGTTGACTCATGCGATGCACTTGCTCACTTACATAGCATATTTCCTACATATTTTTTTTGCCTCTAGGTTTAGATGTCATTTGTGTCTTCGTACCTTTCAAATAGATTGCTATCAGGTTTTCCTTGACCTAGATGTTGGTTTGAATTTTGGATTGATATTTGTATGGGAATTGAGACTATTTCCTTAGCATGGTGGTAGTGGGCCATTTAGATCCCATGAGGACGGGTGCTAGTGTTTCTAATACCATTGAGATCCAATAGATGGATCTCATTGTTGGATGTCCTTGTTCAATTATTCATTTCATTCTAATCTTGTGTTTTTGAAGTATAGTTTATTATGTTGTATTGTATTTGGTTTGTAGAGAACTTATGAGATGATTTGTTTTACTAACAATGTATATTCTTTGAGCTTTTCATACCCTATTACATTTACAATGCATAATTATGCATTATGATTTTGGCATCTTATATATTTTTATATTATTTATTTAGAATTGTACTTGTAATAATTATTTGGTGTTGAATTGTTGTGTGTCGAATTTAGTATTAATAAAACTTATACACACCCACCCACATGTATGTGTGTGTGTGTGTGTGTGTGATTCAATTTCTTAGGACCCTTAAGAGATGTAATTTGTTTATGGTGGTTGTATATATGGTAATTATTGCTTCTACTATATTATCTCTTGTTATTGTTATCATTAAAAAAAATGTTTAACAAACTTAGTGAAACTTTAAGTTAATTTCTTTTGGTTTCCCTAGCAGGGCACTACAAACAACTTGATTTGGTTTGTTCATTCTCTCCATAAGTTCCTTTTCATTCCTTAACTCACTTTGTGATTTTTCATTCTGTAACCTTAGGTTTGTGATCTTCAAATCCTTTCTATTTACTTATTGATGTGCAACTACTAGTTGATTTATCATATCCAACTAATTATTTGTAGGTTTCCATACTTCAAATGATCTCTCTTTAAGTTTGATAGCCATCTATCTTTTTTCTTCTTTAGCCATGAGCTTGTCTTCCATTTATTTCTTCTTTTCTCCCATTGCTTCACATAATGTAACTAATTGAATTTCTTGTTCTCTCTTTCAAGTTTTTTCTTCTTTGATTAGAGAACTATTCTTCTTCAATAGTTTTGTCAATGCTTCATCATTACTACCTTTGTTTCTACTATTAAGAAGTCCTTCTATGTCAACTTCTTTGTATTGTATATCATTTTTCTAAATAGCTACCTCTTCCCTTCTTTTAAAAATTTTCCTTAACTCTACTTTTGCTACTTCTAATTGTTGTAATATGATTTATATTTTAATTATCTAGTTCTTAATGATTTTTTTCCATATTATACACTTCCATCTCCATGATTTGATCCTCTCAAGCTATTAGGCTTATTGACAAGAGAACTAAGGTCTAATACAAATTTTTGGAAGATTAATGGGAAAAATGATACTAAGAGGGGGAAGGGATTAAATTAGGATCTTAATCATATTGCAATAAAACCAAAATACTAGTTTTTGCACCTAATTCATCTCATACTTCAGATCTAACATTTAAATAGTAATGTTGAAACATAAATGATATTCATCACATCCATGAAAGATTCAACATGCACCACAATGACTTGGTAATCCAAAAACACTTTAATGCGAAGGTAAAACTGGGGTGGGGATGAAACCCACAAATCTTCAATGTTGCAACAATAAAGTTAACCTATTAAAGTTATAATATTTGATCATAATATATGATCTACATTATGAGGGTTCTACCTTGTTAAAATCTTTAGATACTATTAGGTCTCACCTTGTTATAGTATTTGACACTTACAATGAAGTAAGGAATCTATTAGGAGGTTTACATAGATCTATTAAGATCACTCTTTTAAGAGATTTATCTTGAATCAATTAAGAGCAACTAGTTCAATACCCGACCCTCTGTTTATTTTGTAAGCTAATTCTTGGGTCTCCTCTTCGCTATATCTCTGACTTGATCTCCTAATATGATATCTCTATTTAGTCCTTCACTACTCTGATTGCCCTCTTTTTTATCTTCTTTTAGTCTTAGTCTATTCACTTCACATGTGCATATGCACATTCTTTCCTTCTTTAATGCATATACACTAACTCTAGGTCTAGAATATTCCTTAAATAGATGTTTTGTGAAGGTTCTAGATCTTGATCCCCGTTTTACAATTCATCTTTATTTGTCATTTTTATCTAATTTTCTAATTGGTTGAATTTCATATCTAGGAATCATTACCTACTATAATGATGTGTGATCAATGTTCTTCGTTAGCTCTACAAATATTAAATATCATTTAGAAGTTGGCCAAAATGGTTTACATATGTTTTTTTGCCATTACAAAGTCATATGATTAGACTCAACTGCTCGACACTTGAATGCTCTAACACTCAATCATATGAACTCATTCATACTATCACTCAACTTCTATATACCTACTTTCTTGGAACTTCTTAACTTGTTAATGTGCTCAGTTCTAACTATATCTCTTTGCACATATAGGTGCTCGATCTCAAGTGAATACTTGGTATGAGCATTGTATGCTCAACCTTTTCTAGATAACTCAGTCATAGTGATGACTATATAATATTTCCTAGTAATTGACTAAATGTTTGGACACTAATAAGAAGCATAGGCTTAGAGATCAAAAAACCTTTCTTGTTTTGGCTTGAAGTGTTTCCTTTGATTGTTCTTCCTTTTCAAACTAAATTTATGCATGTGATTTTCACCACCATAGTGTTGGTCAAATAAATAGTATGGAAAAATGAGTGTCAACACACTTAACCATTTCCATTATGTATGATAAGTACACAATAGATGCCAAGCCAAAATTTCAATAGGTGTCAGGTCATAGTTAGTGCCAAGAAGATTATAGTATAGTATGTGCCAAGTGATCTAGGAATTGTTCATGTGCTAAGTAATAGAATCATTCAAATGTCGAGCAACTCAGAAAAACATATGCTGAGCAATAAAAGATACAATAGGTACCAAGACAATCAGGAAACATAGTTGATGTTGAGCAATCCAAAAATAATATGTGTTGAGCAACATAGGATCAACATAAGAGTTTGTATTTTCACAAACTAACATGTAAACTATTTTTGGATCTGACATAGACAAATTTTGGAGGAGAAAAAGGATAAGGATGAATCATTTACATTCCCTATGCAATCTGCATGAAACCAATCAGAAAAATGGTGAAGGCATTCAACCAATAATAAAAAAGAAAAGTATGAGTGGGAATTTGAGATTCAATTTGGATCCTAGATCCATACCTAACCCTAAGTCTTTGCATTCTTTATAAGGAGGATGAATGCACCATTGTATGGATAAAAGAAAAATAGCATAAGGGGAGATTATAGTGAAATGGAATAGAGGACATATTCAGAGATCAAATTGAGCAAGGATCAGAAGAGAAAGAATAGATCAAGTGCTTGAACCAAAAAATTCAAGATTGCATTCAATGAAGTCAAATGTTCTAATACTCTCTCACAATTGTGTTAGAAGTTTAAATCCTATGGTAATAGGTCATCTTAATAGGTAGGTAGAAGAGCCTTTGGAGAAGGTTAAGAAAATCCTATGTATTAGGTGGGTTTAACAACCTTTATGTAAATCCTTTAACAGGGTGACACTTCATGTCAAGTGTTTGTAAATCCTTTCAACAGGTCACTATTAACACAATGTAAAGCCTTTAATAGGGCAAACCATCAGAAGTGGTTGAACTCATTGCTGCAATAATTTTTGTGGGTGTCATCCCCACCCTAGTTTTACCTTCTTATTCCTGGAGGGTTTCTAGGTCACCAAAATCTCTTGTGTTATGTGTTGATGCATGCTCTCATTTTATGTTTGTTTACTTGGATGCATGTTAATTTTACTTATATGTTATTAAGGGTTTGAAAGGATAACAATTGGTTACTTTTGATTCACACCCCACCCCATCCCCCTCCCCCCTCTTAGAAGTACTCTTCCCATTTGAATATTCCAACAATTGGTATTAGAGCTTGAGCTCTCATGAGGAGAAACCTAACAGCTTGGAGAAAAAGTTCAAAAGATGGAACTCTTCAAACATGGGAAGATCATTAACAATCAAGTGATTGATGTGCAACTAGTTCTACACAAAGTAGAGGAAGCTAGGGAGGAACTAAGAAAATCTTTGAAAAGAAGAAAGGAGATAGCCATAGCTGAAAATGACATACACTACAAGGAGATTGACACCACAAACATATTTTCCAATGAAAACTCCAAGGAATTTGATACAAAAATAGCAGAATTAATGGAGAAAAATAGAGCACAAGCCAAAGAAATTAGAATACACAAGCTTGAACAAGAATCACAAGCCATGTTACTTTGTGAAGTAACTAAACAAAAGAAAAGAGCTATTGAAGACAAGGTCATGATAGAAGATGACAAGAGAAATATCATCAATAGACTAGAAGAGAAGACAATTAAATTTGAAAAATTCCAAAAATGTAGCTAGACACCTTGAGCTAGATGATGAATGCTCATCATGACCTGAACATGAAGGTCATTGAGATATCCACCTTGAAGATGTAGAATGAACAATTATAGAATGAATTGAAGAGAGAAAAGGAAATAGCAGAAAGCTACAATAAACCCAATGAGGCCATCAAGTACTTTGAGCAATTGCTGAAATCACCAAGGGAAAGTAATGACACTACAAGAATTGGATATATCAGCACTAAACAAGGAGAATCATCCAAAACTGCAAAACAAAGAAGCAATAAAGTTAAGAACACTAAATCTACTTGTCATTTTTGTGGTAAAAAGGGACATACCTCTAATGTATTCAAAAGCAAGAATAGTCATCAACATGATAAGCCTAAAAATGCAAACTTTTATCACAAATGCAAAAAACAAGGACATTTAGCACAAGACTACAAAACCAAGACCATGAGGACACCAAGATTTTAGGGCCATTGCTACAACTGCAAAAAATATGGACTCAGAGCATTTGAATGTAGATCAAATCCTATGTGGACACCTAATCAACCTTCAAGAGAAATTAATCATGCACATCACTACAATTGGGATTACAACACCAGGTATAGCTATTACTATTGACAAGAGTATGGACACATTCCTAAAAATTGCATAAGGACACATTTTAAGGGAAACTATAGTAGATGGTTAAATCAAACTACTTGTTTTAGGTACTTGAAGACTGGTCATATTAGCAGGAACTATGTAATAAAGGTCAAAGCACCCAAGAATAAAGTTACTAAGGGTAAAGAAAAAGTTAATGTGAAACACATCAAGGAAGATATGAAGAAGACATGGCAGAAGAAAGGTGAATGCAACACATCAAATGGAGAGATCACTTCACCCAAGAGGTCAAGTGATCACACCTCATCAAATTAAGCACTAGAAAGGCACATGGAGGTGATACATATAAAGATGTATCGTACATTAGCCCAAAAGAACATAGGAACACTGCAAAGAAGAAATCTACATAAGTTAAGATGCCAGGATAAAATATGGAAGATGATGTTGAGCTATCTTTTTTTTCCAAGTAAAACTTTAGTACATGTCAAGTTGAATAGTCTAGTGGATGTTGAGTAAAGAGATGATAGTAGCTATTGAGTGAGTGAAATATAGTTGATGTCAAGTTGGAAAATCCTTTGGAAGCTAAGTGTATAGTTGTAAAGCATGAATGCAATAAATGCTAGGTTTCAAGCCTAATAAGAGTGAAAATCATTCATTTTTTATTCATTCAAACAAAGAGAAAAGATGACCAGAGCGATTAAGCAATTTTCTAGCAATCAAAAGGCAATTTATAGCAATTTAATAGCAGCCCAACTCTGTTTCATCAATTTACTAGGTATTTCATTCAAGTGTCGAGTTACGCAGTTTGAAAAATTTATAAAGAGTAAACCCTAGTTTAGTTAATGCTGGCATCTGGTTCTAAATCTACAAAAGAAAAGGAAGGGTTGGAAATTCAACTAGTTAGCAATGAAGTTAGACAACTAGAGTTCAAACCCATCCCAGAAGTTACTTACAAAAATAATCTCGCTGGTGCCCTATCTGTGATTCCTAATAAAGTAGTTATGGTTTAGGATGTACGCAAATACTACAACTACAAGATATGATCCATTGGAGATTTGGAGGTTTTCAATGCATTTGATAAGCTTTGTGAAAATTGGAAACTTAAGGACAACTTCTCCATGGTCAAAAAGAAGGGATTGACTTAAACCCTAGTTTTCCTTATTATTTTTAAAATAGAATGGGTACACATTGTGTTGAACAGAATCCATGATGGAGCTTTTTGGCTAGAAACTAGGCCAATAAAGTTCATAAAGAAAACTGTACATAGGGTCACTAGTATCCCAACCCTAGATCGACCCAAAACCCCAAGAAGTGATAAGAGGGAGGCAATTAAGAAAAACATTGGTGCCAAGTGGAACAATAGGGGTATGACCATTGACACCATCAAAGATCCCCTACTAGATTTTCTTGTTAAGATTATATCTCACAAATTTTATCAATCCAATAGGTTAAACAGTGTACCCTGTATAGTTGTAGATGTTTCCTACAAGCTAGTGAAAAAGGATCACACTTATGATCTTGTAGATTTGATGATGCAGTAAATCAATGAGAACTTGGGAGCCATAAGGAAATCCAAAGGGGCTCAATGCAAATTTGGTGCAGTATTGATTTGCATGTTCTTCTATATTATGAAAGAATTCCCCTCAATAGGCAAGGTGAGATTGAATCTAGATAAGACTATTGTTGAACAAATAAATGGATTCATTGAGTAGATGGGTGAGAATTTTGATGCCCAAATGACTAGTTATTTTGAAGATTTCAAAAAATATATGAAACAAAGAATGAGAATTCTAGTCTCATTAGTGGAGCAACATGGAAAGGCCATTTATTTTCTAGTGGATATTGAGTATACCTACATACAAGCAGTCATCCCTAGAGTCGAATGGCTTAGACCACTGTGCTATGAACTTGATGCAGATCAAGCTTCGGTAGCTATTACAACATTGCTTGTAGAGGAAATTGATAAAAATACAAAAAACTTTGGAACATATGATATTGTCAAATCAAGAGTGGTTATAGACCTCAAGAAAACAACAACAATCAAGAAGAAGGAGAAGCTTGTAAAGAAGATAAAAAAGAAATTGGGTGTTGAAGAGACATGTAATATAGAAGAAGCAAAAGAAATAAGTAATGATAAAGAAGAAGATGAAAATGAGGATGAGTAGGAGCAAGGGCCACTTCAGTTAACACAAGGCCTAGGTGAAGATGAGGATGAAAGTGATAAGGCAGCTCAAGCCAAGGAATCATCCACTCAAACCAAGGTCACCAAGAGAAAGGAAAAAGCACCACCTGCTTCTCAGTCCAAGAAAAAGAAAGTGGCAAAGCCTACACCTAAGAAGCCTACTACTTGAGCTGCTACAAGAGCTACTACACAAAAGGCAAAGGAATATGTAGCTAAGAAGACTGAAGAAGAGCTAAAGAAAAGAAGAGAATTTGTGGCTTAACTTGATTCAGATGAAGATAGGATGAAATCAGAAGACCACAGTTAGTTTAAAGTGGTAAGTCATCCACCAAAGTCTTCTGTTGATAAATTATGTGCTAAGATTAGGAATGGAGACTTAAATGATTTGAAGAATGTAAATTTTAATAAGCTCACAAAATATAAGCAAAATAAAATAGAGATATCTATCTACAATATGATAGTAGAATATAAACATACACCTCTTGAACTGGATAGTTCATTGCAAAAGGAATTATATAAGATTGTAGAGGGAAAATGACATTTTTGTCTGCAAACTAAAAAAGAAATAAGGGAGTCTACCTTAGCAAAGATGTTGCTTGGTTTGACTAAAAGTCAAATAACAAATGTAATCAAAAGGCACAATAGTAGATTTACTCCCAAATACAGGGCATTTAGTATTCTACAAAATAAAATTGAAGAGGTTGTGAGAAAAACCACAAACATGTGGAAAATTATTTACAAGAAAATTGATGATGTATTTGATGAAGAATATAAGGTAGAAGCAAGTGCCAAAATAAAGGAAATAAAAGAAGCAAGAAGAAAGAAGGTAGAGGAGAAGAAAGTAGAAGAGAAGAAAGTGGAGGAAGAAAAGAAGGATGAAGAAGAAAAAGATGAAGAAAAGGAGGAGGAAATAAGTAAAGAAGAGGAAAAGGGGATAGGTGAGCAACAAGAACAGAGTGTACAGGACACACAACTACCACCTCCTAGCCCTCCTCATTCTACCATCACACCTACAGAGACAATCAAGATAAAGGATTTCATTGACACATTTGGTCAAAGCATTAATCTATTAACTATTGAGGATCTAGAAAATAGCCTTGACCAATCAACACAAACAGCTAGGCTATGTTCAAGCCCAATATTGGTTAGTGTTGATGAACTGCAGAAGGTAGTAGTAAAATTAAAGGAAATCAAGGTGCAAACACAAGAACCACCTATGACCACACAATCTATAGCCTTCTACTTCTTCCATCACCATCTCCACCAAAAGAATTCACAATTGCACTTTAGGAGCTGAGTGTAGCAGTAGGGAATGATAGTTAAATTAGTACAATCATCAGGTACAACCCCAACCAAAATAATAGCAAAAGAGAAACAAACTGAAGAGAAAGAAGATACAAAAGATAAAGTGGAATTTGCAATACAAACTTTAGTTGAACTACCCAAAATAGGTACTCCTTCAAAAAATCTTCAATAGTTGAGCATTGGAACACAAGAATTGCAAATTAGAACACTAGGCTCGAGCTCCACCAAGGTAGCCAGGACAATTCAATATGGAATTCCTAATCTTGATGAAGAAATAAAGATACCCTATTATCAATCAGGTACTCTCACTGAGGAGAAGATGAATGAAATTCAGAGTGCATTGGATAGAAGGAGTTAAGAGGCACTTAGAAAGGACTACAAATACAGGCAAGCATTAAATGAAATTGAGGGCATATTCATGGATGTCTTCATCCTATAGTCTCCAAATGAATCAAGACCAATTATAGAGAAACTATAAGATATAGTTGATCAGGTAACAAATGAGGACCATGACACCAATGCCAAACTAATGGAATGGGAGAAATTCCAAGACAAGGTCAATGAGAAGATATCAAATACTATCATTTTGGGATAAGTTGACTTGGCTAAGAAAATAAATAGAGTTAAAATTGTACTTGGAAACATATTCTCCCTTTACAATAAATTGTGTGATTTTTCCAATTTCACGCAAGAAATCAGCCATAAAATAATGAGCTTGGAAAGAAATCTAAAGATTTCTAGTATGCAACTCCCAACCAATCTAGCTCAAAGTGAGAAGCATTTTGCTGATATGCTTCACATTCAAATGGAACTAGTTGTATTATAACCAGAGGAGGCTAATATAAAAGCTAAGTTAATGAAAATTCAATCCTCCATCACCCCTCACTTGGAAGTACTTCACAAGGAGAAAATGTATGTAGAGCTAGTCCTAAATAAAGATCCCAATCTTTCTACACATGAAGGAGTTGTAGACCTAGTAGCATAGCTTGCAATCTAGCACAAGACATTGGATATGCAGCTCTAAAGATATTTCTGGATGTTAACAACTCATTTTTGGCTAAACATGGAATTACTCCATAGAACCCTTTGACATCAATGTCAAAAAGGAGGAGATATATATTATAGGGGGAAGAAACAATGGGTAATTACCAAATTTTGACAAATTTTGATCATTCATTCATTTTGAAAATAAAGTGGAATGATTATATATAGCCAAAAAAGGGGGAGACAAGGAATAAATAAGTGAAGTATTTTGATAATCACATGGAATACAAGGACATCACACAAATTAGATACAACATTCAGGCTCAAAATGTAGAAATAGGTCAAAGGATGGAAAGGATCAAGCATATTGGCACATAATTTCAATTTCAAAGCCATAATCAACTCAGGTGGAGTCATAAGGTATACTACTACTCACAAATTTTTGAAATTTTGCATGTAAGTTGAGTGAGTAAAGAATGTACTCAACAAGGTTAGGATCATCAATGCTTAGTTAAGTGTTTTTGACACTCACGTCAAAGGGGGAGATTGTTGGTCAAATAAATAGTATTGACAAATGAGTGTCAACACACTTAACCATTTTCATTATGTATGTTGAGTACACAATAGACACCAAGCCAAAATTGCAATAGGTGTTGAGTCATAGTTAGTGCCAAGAAAATTATAGTATAGTATGTGCTGAGTGATCCAGGAATTGTTCATGTGCCAAGTAATAGAATCATTTAGATGCCAAGAAACTAAGAACAACATATGTTGAGCAATATAGGATACAAAATCTGCAAAGAAAACCAAGAAACGTAGCTGATGCCTAGCAATCTAGAAACAGTATGTGTCGAGCATCAGTAATACTGCATGTGCCGAGAAACGTAGGATCAACATAAGAGTTTGTATTTGCACAAACTAAGATGTAAACTATTTTTGGACCCAACTTAGACAAATTTTGAAGGAGAAAAAGGATAAGGATGAATCATTTACATTCCCTATGCAATCTGCATGCAACCAATCCAAAAAATGATGAAGGCATGCAACGAATAAGAAAAATGCAAAGTATGAGCAGGAATTTGAGATTCAATTTAGATCTTAGATCCATACATAACCCTAAGTCTTTGTATTCTTTATAAGGAGGATGAATGCGCCATTGTATGGATGGAAGAAAAATAGCATAAGGGGAAATTATAGTGAAATTTTAGTGTGAAAAGGAAAAGACTTAGTGGAAAGAATAACATTTATAAATACAGTTAATTAGAACAAAACATAGGACATATTCAGAGATTAGACTGAGCAAGGATCAAAAGAGGAAGAGTAGTTCAAGTGCCTGAACCCAACAATTCAAGATTGCATTCAATCAGGTCAAATGTTCCAATACTCTCTCACAATTGTATTTGAAGTTGAAATCCTATGGTAATAGGTTAGCTTAATAGCTAGGTAGAAGAGCCTTTGGAGAAGGTTAAGAAAATCCTATTTATTAGGTGGGTTTAACAGCCTTTATGTAAATCCTTTAATAGGGTGACACTTCATGTAAAGTGTTTGTAAATCCTTTCAACAGGTCACTATAGACATAGTGTAAAGCCTTTAATAGGGTAGGCCTTTAACAGGGTAAACCATCAGAAGTGGTTGAACTCATTGCTACATTAACTTTTGTGGGTGTCATCCCCACCCCAAGTTTACATTCTTATTCTTGGAGGGTTTTTGGGTCACCAAGATCTCTTGTGTTATGTGTTGATGCATGCTCTCATTTTATGTTTTTTTTGCTTAGATGCATGTTAATTTTAGTTATCTGTTATTAAGGGTTTGAAAGGATAACAATTGGTTACCTCTGATTCACCCCCCACCACCCCAACCCCCCCCCCCCCACGCTCTCAGAAGTACTCTTCCCATTTGAACATTCCAACTCATAGTACCTATAAATAATGGGAATTCTTCCAACTTGTTTTTCTACACCATCATTTATAGAAATATGGTTAGAACCTTGTTTTGAAATTTATTATATCCTTTCCAATTCTTCTTTCCATCATTTCTAAAGACTTTACTTTTACCTACATATGCATGTTTTTTCTTAATATATCCTTATGTAATAAGTTGATCTACTTTATCTAAAAAAAATTACCAAAATGATCATGTTCTTGTTGTAGAGCATTATAATTTAGTTGATTAACCCTTTTCCTTGAATCTTTAAATACCTTGTGCAATCAAGGGAGCTTACTTTAAACCATCACAATCAATCAAAAATTTTTTTTTAGCATTCTCAACACCTATTTTCTTCAATTTGGCATTTAAAAAAGTAACTTCATTGAAATAATCAGTCATTTTTTAAAAACAAGATGGATCTAAGTTCAAATCTTTCTTCTATATTGAATGTTCTATAAGTATCTACATATTTATAATCTTTTTCTAAATTCTCTCACAACTCTATAGGATTGTCAACATCAACAAACCTTTTATTGAGATCGCGACTTAAACCTTTACCAATAACACCTCTAGCTTGCTCCAACTTGCTCTTCGAAAACTTTTTTTCTCTATCAATTTGGGGTTCTTTAATCTCCCTACTCACAATGCTCCATAAATTATTTTCCCTTAAAACATTCTTGATTTCTACCTTCCAATCTACAAGAAAACTTCCATCAAATATAGGCAATGCCTCATTTGTAAAGCCCATGTTAGCCACAAAGAAATTATAATAAATATTACTCCAACAATATTTAAGGAATCTATTTCTAGCTGAATCTTGCTATGATATTATGTAGAAAACTAAAATATGAAATAATATATCACATCAACAAAGGAGAAGAATAATTGCTACAATAGATTGGAAGAGAAAATATTTTTGTTGAATTGGTGTGACCAATTACATTGTCTTTATTTATAGAGTGCATTTAAAACTTCTAAAATCTTAAGTGATAAGACTAAACTAAATTTTATCCCAACTGACTCTATAGGTGAGTTCACCAAGATGGTGTACAAAAAGGGGGGTATAAGTAGACACCTTATTTTTGAAATTAGGTAAAGTTGAACTTGGATGAGACATTTGAGGTCATCCACTCAAAATGGCAAGATGTGTAAGTCATATAAATTTTAGTATTTTGAATCTTCATTTTAAACTACTAGAGTTTTTTTTGAAATGGATAAGATTAGATAGGTCAAACCCTATGTACACAAAAAATAGTTTTTGATTTATTTAGAAAATATATCATAGTTATTTTCATGTGTAGCACAAAAGACATAGTTATATTCTCTATTTTGCACATCCCTTTGGTAGGATGATAGATAAGGGTCATATCTAGAAGTTTTATATTTTTTTGTAATTTTTTATCCATAGTTTATTTTTTATGAATCATTGAACTGAATAAATCCTAAAATTTTGATACATTTTCATGTGTTGAGCATAAGGTACACCAAAACAATAAAAAATTGAAACTTTTTTGTTAAATGTGTATAGAATCAAGTGTAGAAAAATAATATATAGTATATTTTGAATTTTTTAAAGTATATCAAAAATTATTAAAAAAAAATTAGACACATGTATGGGAGGAATGTCAAGGAATTGGTAAAAGTAATTAAATTTTACCATATTAATGTTGTCTAAAAATAGAAATATTTCTTATATTCATAGAAATGTTGGCTAAGAAAATGTGTAAGATTATGGTGGGAATTCTAGGGATACCCATTTCACCATTAGCAAACCTGATGAAGAAAAAGATGAGAATTCATCTTAGAAGATGAAAAAATGTCTAAAGGAAAAAAAAATGAGGGAAAATAGTCTTCCAAGACCTTGGGTCATTTCCCTATGCTATCACCAAGCCATAAATTGATCAAGTTATTCAAAACTTGGTCAGGCTTTGAAGAACTAAATTTAGGCTTTATTCCAAAGGTCATAACATTTACGTACGAAGTTCAATTGAATTTGTTCAAATTGTGTTGGAAATCTATTGAAGATCTCTAAAACATGATATAGATAAATAAATCATATATCATCAAAATTTTATTTTCCATCAATTTGCATGAAGCATAATCTAAAATAGGTGGTCATTACTTTTCAAATGTGTCATCAATAGGTAAACATGAATGGTAACATGTATTTTTAATTCTCTTTGTCAATCACACATACACACACTCATTAAATAACTGAACAACACCTAATATTTATCTTACTAACTCTTAATGTCTCACATTTTTAACTAACTCTTAACCTCTCCCTTTGTGTCTAACTTATTATCCTCTCTCTCTCTCTCTCTCTCTCTCTCTCTCTCTCTCTCTCTCTCTCTCTCTCTCTCTCTCTCTCTCCCCCTCTATCTCTTCCCCCTCTCTCTCTAGATATTCTATGTCCCCATCTTATATATATATATATATATATATCACCCCTAATCCCTAATCCCCCATTCTCTCTCTATGTGAAGCGCCCACTTCATGGACTAAAGGTTAAGGGAGATTATGTAAAAGGGATTTCAAAATAGGCGAGAGCAAAGATTATAGAAATTAGTGCCTACTACATCCAATTTAAGACATTAACCTATTTCAGGCTAGCAGGTATGACTATGAATCCAAAGAATCTCCCTAAGTATCTGTGCGATAGGATCATATTGCTGGAGATTGCATGAAAACTCTTGTCAACATATGAGAGAGTGAGGAAGCAACATAAGAAGACCTCTATATGGCCCATTACTATAGGTCCATTTAGTGTCAAAACAAGTAGGATATCACAACTTTTGAGTCAAAATGGGATTAGTATCCCTTGGAGGATTATAACTCTCCTTGTCCTTGTTTTGATAACATTGGTAGAGTTCAATACTTAGCAAGAAAATAGTTCCAACATGAAGGTGCCATAGAGGATCATTGGATGAATACAGTGGATGACTAAAAAATTCGAATAAGAGATTATTGTAGGATAACTCTCTATTTGGTAGGGAGTGCCTTGAAAATGAAGGTCCCATTAAAGATTGTGCAACAAGACACTAGAGAGGTTTTAGATCCCTTATATAACAAAGATAAGATATTTGATTCGCCTACCATCAATGTAGAGATTGATAGAGAACAAAATCCAAATATCAATCATAGAGCGAGGCATATCATCCAGTTAACTAAAGAATGGATCAAGACACCATTCAAGATGGATCCATTCTACAAATTGTAGTTTTCCAAGCTATAGCTCACCCAATGAAAGGTGGAGGAGCCAAGGTGACAATGTTAGCATCTATAGCTCAGTCTCTAGTAAGGCCAAAAATAGTGCATCAACTTGATAGAGAGATTGGATACTTGGGTAAAAGTGTAAAGATGTGTCACCTTTTAGGTTGACTTATCAAAATGACTTAATTTGAGTATTTCTATCTAAAATTATTTCATTTTCAAACATTTGATTTAGATAATGTAGTGCCTACCCTCGTTCAGATCTTTTCTAGACTCATTGTTGCTATTATTATCAGACTTTGATGGACTACTATTATGTTGATGGATTAGTGGTATTGTTTTGAGACTATCAGACATTATGTTATGGATTCAATGGTTATATGATGTGATCATTTAGACTTTACATTTCATGCATACATGATGATCATTATATTTTTTTCAGTTATTAATGATGATTAGTTAGATAGTTTATTATCTCATGTGTTTTATTATGGTTACTTACCCGATACTTGCATGTGTATGGTGTGCATGTTTTCTTATTGTATGGCGTTTCTGATGTGGTTAAGGAAGGGAGTCGTAGTCACCTCCTTAGTCAGGATCTACACAATGCACCACTTCCTACCATTGTCTGTTTAGCTTAGCATTATATATTGTATCTACATGCATTTTTTTTCTGCAGGTTGCAGGTACCGAGTATCGACTTCTCTAAATTGCCAGGATGAGCATACCCTATTATACTATCTCAATGATAAGAGAAGGGAGATAAATTCTCAAGTCCAAATCCCAAACCCTTAAACCATTTATCCTAGTGAGTTAGGACAAGTATTAGAGTTGAGTACCCACCGAATATGTCGGATGACATATTTTGTGATTTTTAACCTTTAGACTGATTTTGTATGATTTGTTCTATGATGGGTTTTCATATTTTGTTTTGGAGGTCTATGTTGAATTTTTCATTAATTAAGTCTTAATAAATAGATTTAATTAATAAATTAATTATTTTGGAGAAAATTAATAAAATATCATGATCTTTGATTATAATTAATCAAATGAGAATTAATTGAGGAAAAAGAATTAAATAAAAGAAAATTAGTAAATTAGAATTAATAATAATTATAAAATAATAATAAAGTAATAAATAAAATAATAATAATAAAAGTTATAAAAATTAAAATGAATGTTATAAAATTTAAATAGAAATTATTTAAAAAGTGAATTGGAGTTATAAGCTTGCATGGGAGTTGACGCACTTTTCTATTTCTCAAGTGTCAACAACGCGGGGGTTAGTGCATCAATTAAGCACATGGTGTCTACAACCCTATGGCTCATCTTGAAGGTTGGAAAAGACCCATGCTTAGTTGGTGACACCTTCCAGCTGTTTCTAGAAGCATTCTAGAGGTTTCCTGAGAGCTCTTTATATTTAGGCATCCCTAGAAGCTTAGACACAGCGATTGGAGTACAATTGGAGCATTGGAGGATTCGAGAGTTCTGAAGAAGGGAGCTTGCTCTGCGGGTTTTCTAAGGAAGAGCGATTTAGCATCAAAATTTGGGTAGATTCTTGTGATTTTACTTATGCTATTTCCACATCTTGCTTTCCCTGTCTTCTTCATGTCTTCCATATGTCTTCTGAGGAATTTCATATTTTTATTGTATGCATTCTCAATTTGGGCAATTAAATTTATTTTAGAATTTTATATGCATAGATCAAAAGGAAAACAAGGCTAGGGTTGAAATTCATAGTCAAACCCATTAGATTAATTATTGGAAATTTTGGAAATCAAAGATTTATAAAGAAATTCTGAAAATTGAAGATTGTATTCATAAATTTTCTTATACATACTTATATATATATATGCAATTATATATATATATATGTTCATATACTGTGATGTTTTTAATTTTGTATATATATATACATACATATATATATATATATATATATATATATATATATATATATATATATATATATATATATACATACATATGTATATATATAATATATATAAATAAGAAATCGCATCGTGATTTATCTCTACGAAAAGCGTTTGAAAAATGCTGTTTAAAACTAATAATAAATAAATATGTCTAGGCGGGTATGTACCCCCCCACCTTTATCTGTCCACCGATATTTATATTGGCGTCGCAGGGTACCTGCAACGCAGTGTACCTGCGACAAAAGAACTGCCATACGGCAGTGGTCGCAGGGTACCTGCGACGGGTATGATCGCACGTCATCGGTGGCGATTCAAACATATAAATTGCTTTCGGCTCTGGTTATAAATTGTGATCGATTTTTATATAATTTTTTTAAAAAGTTATTATCAATTGATATTAATATATAAATATATATTTATGTATGTATATATATATATATATATATATATATATATATGTATGTATATAAGTATATGTATAATAGCTATAAATAATTATTTTATTTAAAATGATTTATATAGATGGATCATTTTGTAAAGATAAAAGATTAAAAGAATATGATTAATAATTATAATGAGGAGATAATAATAATTAACTTAATCTAGTTAATTAAGGTTAATTATTAGAACGTGATACAAGTTTTGATATATGCAAATTTTGTTCAATGGAAATGTCATTTTTCAAACAAAGTTTATATGAATAAAATATTATTAGATCAATTAGAAAATTGAGTCTAATGGAGAAACTTTTATCTATCAAACAAATACATGGGTTAGGAAAAATGTGAAATTTCTCCACTTGATATAGTTTGAAAAAAAACATAAATTGAGACTTTTAAATTCAAATTTGAAAACTTAGCAAAACCAAAACATGTGTTTACATTGTGTATTCATTATGCTATTGTTTTGGGTTTTGGGTTGACTAGTGTTGACCAGTATAGGATGTCTACCAGAGGCTTGGGGGTTATGTGATTGTGATGTCATGATGATGTTTTAATCTCGATCTTTATAAACCCAACCATGGTTTGTGATGGAAGGCTCTATGTATTGGATGTGATTACTAATTGTTATAGTTGAGATTCTTGTATATGAGACACTTGACGTAACCATTATTTTGGTCATCGATCAGTTATCCTTGATTATTTTCTAGTTGCCATGATGGGACTGAAATGTGGATTTATTCTTGATGATGTCATGTTGTGACATGTTTGACTCAACCATTTTTGGAGTCTTCGATCAGTATGATTGAGATATATTTTGGTTATTGAGAACCATTGGATACTTTTGATTATCAGTGATACTTCAGTTGCCAATAGAGAGTTGTTGTGTTCATGATTTTCTATGGATGTTTGCTCATGGAGATTTGATGCTTTATGCATATTTGATGATTTTATTATGAATTATCTTTTGTTATTATGAGATTTATGATTCCATGAGCATTAGGTTAGGATATCTGCATGTAGTGATGGGAAGTGGCTTGCAATGGTGCTAGGGTCCTAAGAGGAAGTGATAACATTCACACCTAATACTAACTAAATGAACCTAAAAAGATAAGTGTTTTGTTCTCGGCCATGCCTTGAGTGCTTGTATAGGCTAGGATGGGAGTAGTGAGAATGCATGGTTGCGACCTTGCATTCCATAGTATGCCTTGTCAGTATGAGAGGATACTAGTGGCCGCATGAGATCAGTATGGACCCATGGAGTTTAGCTAACTGCCAGGGTAACTTGTACATGATAAATGCGATGACACTTTCTTGCTTGCATAGTAGGTTCCTACATGTCTTTGTGTGCCTCTGGGAAGTAGATGTCAATTTTGTGATTGGAACCTTGAGTTCGTATACCTTTAGGATTCCTGGACTTATAGAGATTTGTGCTATGTGCTATGGATAGCCTATTTGGGACTTGAGATTATCTCCTCAGCACGGTGGGAGTGGACCATTAGGTACCACATGGTCAGGTGGTAGTGTATTTTCCACTCTTATCATTTGAGACTCATTGAGACATCGTGGCTAATGCATCCTTCGTGATGGTGGATATGTATCCTTTCATTGATGATTAGCATATGTTAGATGATGTTATCTTATGCTTATATTTGCATGTTAGATTACTTTCTACATATGATGTTGTATATGTTAGGAGTGACATTCCTACTATTTTAATACCGATGATCTCTTCGGTGATTTGGGATGTTACGCACGGAGGGATGGCTAGGGCCCACGATGGTCTAATGATGCTATTAACGGTTGGGAGGAACTATGCACTTAGTTTATTTTGTTGATCTTTATGATGGATGTATATGTCTTCTATGATGATGTATCATGTGATTATCTCTACTTTGATGTATCATGGATTGGAATAGGATGATGTACCTTATTCTATATATGTATATTCTTTGAGCTTGTCATACCTTGTGACATGTACAGAGGATGATTGAGCATTTGGAAATGTAATGTTAAACATTGGACTTATCATTATTATTTCATGTGGATGTTGTACTAGATGGATTCTTGTATGTAATATACCATCTCACACTTTTTGAATTGGAAATGTCTATCAAATACATGTTTTATACTAGTTTGTATCCAATTACTAAAAACAATGAAATTATTTTAGAATATTGATGTTTGAATGACCCTAACTATGTTTTATGATATTTTTTGAGTAACATATACACACCATTTTATAGAGCTCAAAGTCAAGAATATTCTTATAAGGTGACCGCAAGAAGTTGGGCTGCAATTCTGTGAAAGTTAGATCTGTAGAATTGTACTTCTTAGAAACGGGTACCCATTTCTAAAATTAAGCTTCAGGCACCCGAGCCAAATTTCAAAAATCAGGTACCCGATATTCAAAAGTGGATCAGGTGCCCAAGGCCCTCAAATATTGGGCACCCAATTACTTTTAAAAATTAGGTACTCGATTTCTTACAAATCGGGTACCCGATTTGGAAGACTTTATTTAAATCCCTTTTTTGGCATTTTTGAAGTCATTTTCATGACCTCATAAATGAGAGACTGATTAGAGACGCATACAGGAGCCCAATTTTCAGCCCTATTGACCACCCCCTTGCTGCTAGTTTTTGATATACCAGGTATTTCAATATGTTTTGTACTATTTTACTTTATTTTTTTCAATTTTCAATTTAATATGTATGTTAATTTTATTTTTTTTCATTTTTAATATACGTAAAATTGTAAATTTACATTGTTAATGAGTAGATGTTTAAATTTTTGTATTTGTTAATTAAAATATAGTTTCGTAAATGTTTATTTTAAAAATTATTATTTTAGATGTTTTGAAATGTGTTTAATTTATGTATTTATTACAATGTTGAATGATTATATTAGATGTAAATTCATTGTTTAAACATGTAATTTTACAAATAAATATAACCTTGACCTAGAACCATATAACCTCGACCTTGTTTTAACTATAACCTCGACCTAAATTCATTGTTTAAACTATAATCTTGACCTAACCATATAGTTATGTACAATAAAACTCTAAACATATATAACTAAGTACTTAATCACATAATAGCCTGCCAAGGGATCCAAACAAAAAACTTTAGTATTTAAAATGATTTTACTTAAGTTGTATTGTACTTTGTTTCATGGATCAAAAATGGATGATGTGAGCTATTTTATAAATGTATATTCTTTTAGCCTTTCATACCCTATGACATGCACAGTGGATGATTATGCATTCTGAATTAATTTGCCAAGTGGCATTCAGAACAAATGTATATATTATTTAAATGGATTGAACTGAAGTAGTTAATATTCTTTCATGTGGATGTGTTATTTATTTTACTTTTAGTACTTATAATTATTTAAAAATGAAATGTAAATGTGCTCATTAAGGAATGCAATCTCTTATGTTTTTTATATATGTAAATTATTGTATGTATGTTATTGCTTGCTTAGTAAAAATTTTGATTAGTTCTTTGGATCCCTTGGCTAGGTGTCATTTAGGATTAACTATAATGTCAATTTGTATTGAATTTAACTATAATCATAACCCTTACTATCATTTTAACCTTAATCTTAATTTGCTAAAACCTACACTAGGTAATATATAAATAATTAAATAACTTTCCTATCTTACCTTGAGTACTAATTTTATAAATGTCAAACCCTAAAATTGTAACCTTATTCATGATTTAAACTAAATTATCCTAGAGGAGCATCATATCTACATCTACATGTCATGTACATGTGAATCTAATAACATTTGTACATATCTAATTACATCATTTATTGCATAGGAAGGATTTAAAATTTTCATTATATATATTATCCATGCATATCATATCAAAAGAATCATATAGACATATTTCATTTACGACATGTGCATCATAGATAATCAAGAAGGGTACCTAGGTAAATTTATACATATAACACTATATATTATAAGAAAAGAAAAACACCATATATAGGAGCATCTCATGTACATAAAATAAAAAAAATTACCATGACACATGTAATGAGATCAAATAATATTTGTAAGATTCATCGCATATAAGTTATCAACATGTATAGGGGTGATATAATCAAAATATCAAAAAATGAGTGATATCAAAGCATTATATCTTAATATTTAACACTAAAATAAACTAACCCTTGGGTAACCCTAAACCAAATTGAATATATCAAACTAGATTGAAAGGTAACCTTGGCCCTTAACTAATTAATATTATACTTATAAACCAAATTGAATTAAATCATGATCATAAACCTAATTATATATCCCAACTTAACAGTAGAAACCTTGAATTTAACCTTGAATCCTTTCCCCAACCATTAACCAAATTTCAAACCGTTACCCTAAGATTGAACCAAGTTAGATGTTGACCTTAAGACTAAACTGAATCACCCTAAACTAGAACTCAATAATATATTCAACACTTTAAAACAAAATTCAAACCTAAATTTTTTGAATTAATTTTGGTTTTTAATGTAAGAGCTCTAACTATAATTCTATATCTAAAACCAAATTTAGCACTTTAAAACTTAATTCAATTTATTAACTCTTGTCCTAATTGAAACCTAAGCATGTAAACCTAATCAAGCAGTACAAACCAAATTGAACCCTAATCCTAAAACTAATTAAACATTGATATCAAGGTCTCAAAATGATACATCATAAAAAAATTAGAAGAGACTTGAATGAATTAGGTATCTAATTAAGTAACCCTCCCTCACCATCAAGAGGTGGAGGTGTCCACATTAGTGCGAGTAGGAGCCTAGACTACACCATTGGATGCCTAAGAATATATCTAAAGAAGTGAATAACTTGTCTTTCCATTGGATGCCTAAACCTTTATATCCCAAGTGAGTATTCATCTTATAATATCTAATTAGGAGGGTCTTGAAGCACTCTAACACCCCAATCCCTAACTAGATAATTATGTTAGGGTGGACTAATTTCTATTTATCTTGGGTTGGAAGTACCTAAAAGTTTTTTTTGGAGACTAGAGATTCCCCTATTTGTTTCCTATTTTCCTATATGGGTAGCCTAAATGTTTATTGCCTTTGTAGAATGGAAGGCCACATAACAAAATATTGCCTTATTCTATAAAAAGAAATACCCACCCCCTAGTGATATATAGTAAGATCTTTATCCTAATTTTACTATCAATTTTTTTGGTTAGAAGATGATGATAGTTCAAAATTATTTAGAAGATAGGAATAAAATGAAAACCATCATTCCTAGAATGAAGATGCATTATTCCTTGATAAAACCATTTCTATCATAAATCAGCTCCTCCATCCAAAAGATTAGTAATGAGAAATCCCTACGTAAAGTAATCAATGGAGGGCTCATAAAATTGATCAAGTGATCAATGGAGGGCTCATAAAATCCCTAGGTCAAGTAATCAATGGAGGGCTCATAAAATTGATCCCCAAGGGTAGATAAGAATCTCATTAAAAATTAGAGACAAGATACTCCTAAATACATATCATACAAAATTATTGCCAAGGTCTTAGCCTCTAAGCTAGAAGATATCCTACCCAAGGTCATTAACCCTACACAAAAGTTTTTTGTTAAGGATATTTATGCATATTATAGAACTCGATAACCTATTGGAAGAATTTGGATTGGGAAAAATTTCTAGGATAGAGTGTAGGCATGCTCAAGTAATTGATTATGAAAATGTCTACAAAAGGGTGGAATGGAGTTTCACTATGATGATGTTGCAAGCCCAGGATTCCATCCAATATTATGTCAAATGGTGTCCTTTCTTATGATTGGTGTTAGGGTTTTAGTAAAGAAATTAATGGGGTTAGATCATAATTTTTAGGACTCTCTAGATCAATTATGAAAGGGTGTCCTCTTGCATCCTCTTTATTTTTAATTGTTGTTGACTCATTATATTATCTCTTTAGAGATAACTAGTTGTCTCTAAAATTTAGAGAATCTACTCTCCAAATAATTAATAAGTATCTAACGTATAGTTTGTTGATAATATTTTTATTCTTTTTAACCTAGAAGAGTGCAACACGAGTCATTTAATGATCAAATTGGACCTCTTTTCTTTGTATCGGGTACTAAGATATATGTCTCTACATCTATCTTGCTGGGGCTAAATATTGAGTCCCCTACCTTGTGTAGTAAATATGGTATTGGATGGAGATTTCATAATTAAGTGGTTAGGTACCTAGGGATTCCATTTGTAGTAAACCCTAAGATATAAATGAAATGTGTCTTTATATCAACAAGAAAATCTTTGGAAAACTCAACAATTGGAGCTCTAATTATCTCACTTTGGTTGGTAGAATTCAAATATGTTAAAAGATTCTCTCCTCATATTGGGTGTAAGTTTATCTTCTTCTTGCTCATTTTATTTAAATTAGTTTTGTCTTCTATATAAATATATTAGGAACATTTTGTGGTCACATGGGAAAGGAAATATGAAGAATCGTGCTACCAGGAGTAGTTCACATAAAGGAAGGAGATTAGTAAGTTGGAATGAAAACTTTAAGAAAGTTCAAGGGATTACTCTAGCAATAAAATGGATAGCCAAAGCTTCATAAGGTAATGAATTATGGATTATGATTAGAATTGGGATTATTATATGGTTAGGGATAGGGTTCACATGTATTAGTTCATTACCTTACATGATCTACACTTATAGTTTGCATTAAAAAGAAGATAATATTTAGGATTCAAACTACAATCATAAATATTTTTTAATCAAATCATAATTCTATCTCTAAGCTTTCATTCTAATTGTAACCTTAACTCTCATCCTAATGCCATCTATTATATATCCTATAAACAATAGGACCATAATAAATATCCGAAACCTAAATATAATTCTAACTAAAACCATAATCCTAGGTAAGTTCCCTAACATTAAAGGACCATAATCATTATAATAATCTTAAGCTTAAGCATCATGAAAACTATTAACATAACAAAATTCTAAACCATAACCTTGTCATAATCTTAACTTTTTTTCATCCTAAGATGAATATATAATCCATAATGAGCTCATACAATCCCCCAATGTCAAAAAATAACTGTACATGAAAGCAAAATTAGCTTGGTGGCTCCTGTTCTAAGAAAAGAAACCTTGAACTAACCCAGATATATGTTTTTGGACTATTATTTTATGATTCAACTTAAAAATTTGGTATTTAATATTTAATTTGACTTAAGTGTTTAACTTTATTTACTTAATTGATATGATTTTAATAAAGATATGTGCATTTATATAGATCTAGTTGATAAATTTTAGATTTAAATTTTATTAAATAATAATTTTTTCATGTTTTATGTTGTGATGTATTTTTGTCATGTTTTATGTTTTATGTTGTTTAAACATATATGTAGATTATATTTGATGGACCCACTGCCACCCCTCCCCCTCCCATACCCCCACCTCTACCTCCTCCATCTCCACCTCCACCTCCACCTCCACCACCCACTACAGATGAGCTCCGCGAGACCATGAGGCGTAATCTCAATGACCTCATGCATGATATAGAGGCTATCCAATGTGAGGCACCCCCCCTCACCTACTACATCTTGCAAATAGCATGCAAGGCATGATTGACTCCATCCATCATTTTGATTTAGGCATTGATTCATTTAGATCATGGAGGGAAAGCATGCATGCCTTCAACTCTGATGGCTTATCATATAGAGAGGTTTATAACCTACATATAGGTAAAGGGAATTTTAAACATTATTTTGTAAACCCTAAGATTGGTGAAGAAATTAATGATAAGAAGCCTCACATTTCCATTAGGTGGTGTACGCATCCACATATAGCAGCACATTTTTGGGAGTGATGGTGGATGGTATTTGACCATCCACCACATGCTAACCATGAGGTGCCCATGTATTTCCTTAGGAATTTATTGGTTGAGTTTGAGTTGGGTTTCAAACCCAACTATTTTGATATGAAAGCATTTTAGGGGGTTAGTAGAGGGATGCCTCATGATAGGCCTGGGGCAAAGCTAAGTGATAGAATGAGAAATCACAAGTGAGTTGAGCCCCTTGTACCTCTTCCTACACCTATTGTGCTTGCTCCTCAACATCATCAAGCAGTTTCATCTACTTTTACCCATTTGAGTGCCCTTTCAAGCAATTTAGTATAGCAGTGGATGTAGGTGGTACATGCTCCTCCACTTGGACATGTTTATACTAGCTATGGAGGCATATACACAGGCCCCCAGAGCGATCTTGGTGTAGCACATGATGGCCATTATGCTGAGGGTGTAGATTTTTATGATGATGTATATGTTTCCCATGGTGATGGTAGTGATGAGATAGATGTGTCATCATTTGTTGACCTCATGCAGCAAGGAGAGCTTGGAGAGAGTCAAGAGCAGCAGGTAAAATTTTAATTTTAATATAAATATAAAGTAAACATAATTATTTACTTTCTACATACATGTGTAATTGTATTAACTATATTAATTTGTACTTTTGAAATAATAGATGATGGATGATATTGTTCCTCCTAGGAGGTAGTATAGTCTTTTTCCAAGACCTACAGGCGTTGGCATCCCTTATACGGTATTCACTTTGAATTACACTGTAAATATGTACATTCAAACTAAAATTTGATAACATGTGCTCCTATATTCTTTTTATCTGATTTTGTAGGGATTGTCTGCATCTACACAGATTGATGTTTGTACAAGTCCTACTCCAGTTACTAGTGAGGCACAACCTCAAATACATGTGGTATGAACTTTTAACTAAAGACAAATAATTTGTATTATTTTTATGTATGTACATTATTATTAACTTATAATCTGAACAATTTTGACTCACATGTATATATATTTTATGTGTTTTGATTTTACGAACAGGAGCCATATCATACTCATCCATACAAGCCTCAGTATAGTCTATTTTCAACTCCATCTTATGATTATTGTGCTAGCATACCTGTAGACACATCTGTGACATTGACTACCAGTCAGGTATGATATGTATATGTATATATATATATATACATGTTAAATTTATAGTGTATTAAAAATGTAGTATACAAATTATGTACTTTGTAATTATTCATGTATATTTAATTTTGACTAAACATTTATGTATCCATAATTTTAGGGCTACATAACCATGAGTGTTACTAAGAGCATAGGAATTATCCAGATGGAGGTACCTATATCATCATTTGAGGTTAGTATTGTGATTTTTGTACATAATGTATAGTTCATTATGCTCTAAAATCAAATTTAAAAAATGTATGTATTGTAAATTACAAGACCTCACCACTGCTGCATTTGGTAGTTTTGATAGTGCACCTCCTTCTATTATTGAGGGACACCCATATCATGTGGTATTTATTTTATTATGTAGTGAATATTTAATTTATTTGCAAGCTATATTTTGAGACCCATTTCAATAAAGAATGTACATGATGAGACGTGCCTCATGTTACATAGGGTGATCCATCTACATCACAGGATGTCCGACATGACAAGATGGATCAATTTACACATGATGATCCATTAGTGTCCTCTTCACATGGAGTAAAGAGGACATTTGGTTAGATAGCTTAGGTCTTGTTGGCACCTATAGATTGTGTTTTTATGACGTATATTATTTATGATGTATACACTTTGTGTTAGGATAGTTAAAACTGTATGTTAGACTATGTATTTTTTCACTTCATAGATAATGTTATGATGTATGTTAGACCATGTACTACTTTTTTATGACTTCTTATCATGCTTGTGTATGTAGTATGTATTATTATGTTTCACCATGTTTGGAGTATATTCAAACCATTTTCTTTATTCTAACATATTTTATTCATGAACATATGACACATTTTGTAAGTATATATGCAAGATGAAAAATAATTTTAACTATCTATAGAGAATTATTGGATAAATATCACATCAAATTTATGCACTGAGATTCATACAAATAAAATTGACCTACTAGATTAAAAAATGTATTGATAACATACCTAACAATGTATCATAAGTGATCTTAATGTGTTGTTTGGTAATGTAAGACTCATTATCACCTAATAAGACCTATTATGTGGTAGTAAATATATGAATACCTATCATAACCTATAACAGACATAATGACCTATTAGGACTCCTATGTCCCCTTAAGACACACATGTATGGATAACATACCTAACAATGTATCATAAGTGATCATAATGTGTTGTTTGGTAATGTAAGACTCATTATCACCAAATAGGACCTATTATGAGGTAGTAAACATATGAATACCTATATAACCTATAACGGACATAATGACCTATTAGGACTTCCATGTCCCCTTAAGACACACATGTATGGATAATGTACCTAACAATGTATCATAAGTGATATTAATGTGTTGTTTGGTAATGTAAGAGTAGTTATTACCTAATAAGACCTATTATGTGGTAGTAAACATATGAATACCTATCATAACCTATAATAGACATAATGACCTATTAGGACTCCTATGTCCCCTTAAGACACACATGTATGTATAACATACCTAACAATGTATCATAAATGATCTTAATGTGTTGTTTGGTAATGTAAGACTCGTTATCACCTAATAATACCTATTATGTGCTAGTAAACATATTAAGACTTATTAAAATGTATAAAAATTATTATGACCTGTTAGGACTCCCATGTCCCCTTAAGACACACATGTATGGATAACGTACCTAACAATGTATCATAAGTGATCTTAATGTGTTGTTTTGTAATGTAAGATATAATCAATACAATGAATACAATGAGTAATGATCTTTAAATTATCATGTACAAGTGATTTATTTTTAATATTACAATTAATAGTAATTTGAAACTTCAAACAAACATTAACTTAAACATGCTTGAATGTAAAAGTAATGGAATAAAATAGGAGGTCATTACTTAAATTGACAATTAATTTATAATTTACCAAGTGCATACCTTTAACTTTCAAATATAAGTAAACTCTCACTTTTGAATTAGTTTGTACAACATATTTCACAATATATGTAAGACAATGTCAATGATAATAAAGGTAAGAACTCCAAACCCACTTGTCATCACATACAACTAATGTGTGCAAGAGTAAGAATACAAATCAAAATGCTAAGCCTAAGAACATGAGTCATTGTCACAAGTGCAATAAACAAGGTCATCAAGCACATGAATGTAGAATTAGAACCAACATAAAATTGGTTCAACACATCTCTTCAAATGAGGTCCTATAAAATAAAAATGTAAAACAAAAAACACATATTAATAAACACATAAATTAATATTCAAGGTATCTGAACTATGTAAATATATGTGTAATTTTCATGTACTTACTATGTGAAATTGTACAAGATGTTGATGTTCGATTCACTTTAACATTTAAATTTGCATAAATTGTAATTGAGACTTGAATAAGAGGTATATAAGTTCTCTAAATTGGTATTGAAAACACAAACATACATGTAATTAAATTATATAAGTACATATATATATATATATAAATAATACAATAATGAAAAAACTTACATGTGTTTGATTTAAATGTAGTCATCCCACTATACCATCTACATCCTCTCTCTTTTGCAATGCATCTATGATTGTCTTGTGCTCATCCATTGAAATTGTCAATATTATCTTATTGGTGGGTCACCCTTTGTATCTTTCTAATTTGATATTTGTTGCCACAACCAAATGAGAATAGTGTAAAATCTTCTTTTCATTTTGGTAGTCTTCAAATGTTGGCAAACCATTTCTTCTTGTTAGGTATCTACGTAGACAAGTGCTAGCTACAATGACAGACTCGATTGGATACTCAAAACCATCATCATCTACTTGATGACATGTCAATTTTTTCTTAGGTTCCACACATCTAGCTAGCCAATACTTAGTCTATTCATCATTATCACTAGGTGCAATAACAACATAAACATGTCCTACAAGATAAGATAAAGTATAGAAACACTTTAATCACATGAGTGTACATATGCTAATTATATAAATTGAAGCATGAGATCACAAGAAAATCTAATTAAATTGTGCATACTAGGTTCCATGAGGTCTGAAATACGATCATAGTCTTCTGATGTAAAAGTAACATTCTGGCCTTCATTTACTATATCATCTTCAAAATGCATGTCAGTAGGTTCTAATGATCTTTGTTGCCAATCTTCAACCCATTCTGTATTCTCACATTCTTCCCATTCACCTACAAGACAAAATTGACAAAAACAAGCAAGCTCCCTAGTCCATATAGTCCAAGTGTTAGAATCTGAACTCCTAAACGAATGCCATTTAGCTGACCCACTAAATGTATCACAATCATACCTTGAAGGGATATTATTTTCTTCAACTAGGTAGAAGAAATGTTTGATTGTAGAGTTCTAACTTGATCCTATGTATAAATATTTGTTACACCATTCGACAATCTCATGTGCATTTTTGAATTTATCTTTTTCCTCAAATTTTAATTGCTCTCTACTAAGGGCTCTCTTCATGCATGCACCAGCACCATCATGTTCCCCTTTACCATGTCCAACCTTAAAAAAACTCCACAAATATTGGATATTAGTTTGCCTATGTGTCCTACTCAATCAATAGAACATTCTAGCATTCTTGAATTGTCCTGTACAATTATCTGATCATATCCAATGTTGTGTCATTTGAATTTGTCTCTCTTTTAAATTATCATAAAAGACCTTGAAACAATATTGGACAAACTTAGATGAATGGAGTTTATTATCACTTAAATCAAAATGGTACTTTTTAAATATTTTTTGATCCTCCTCTATACTATCAAGTGCATGCTTATAAACTATATGAACATAAATTGCTACTTGCACTGGATTGTAATATTGTGGTTGTACCTCTTCTTGCAATGCAAGCGTGTAGTTCTTTGCAAAGTCAACAACTGAAGGTATAGTACCAATTGGAAATGCATTCTTACATATGTGAAATTGTCCATCAAGCTATCTAGAATATTGAGAGTGTTTATCATATTTTGGTATGATCACACTCTTAAACTCATCCATAAATGCATGAATACTAACTTTATCTATAACTAGATCACACCTTCTTCTGATCTTCCCATCCTTCAATGGATATTCAATAATTTTGAATCTTTTTACCTCAACTAATTTTTGTCCAAAAGTAGTTAAAGCATTTTCATGCAAACATTCATCTAACAAAGAAATATTGTCACACATATCACATGTACTAGAAAGACATGCATTGAAAAGAAAGTATTGATCATTAGGTGGCTTACAAAAAAAACCTGATATGAAATCTTTTATAGTTTGAGGTGGTATTTTTATACCACATTCTTCCAACATTTCTTTACTATGCATGGTACCACATATAGATCGAAATACATCATAATGGTAACAAAATTGAATATGAGTTTTACAACAACATGTGATTCTTTTATTGTTAATCCTTACATACCATGGTTTATACTTTTCAAAAAATCTTTGACTAGTGTTAATATTTAATACCTTACCATCTACAAATTTTTTAAACAATTTAGTTTAAGTCATGTCCAAAAGGTGTTTAGGATGTGGATCATGTATTTTTGACCCAATTCTCAATTTAGGAACATCTCTTGAATTAGGTGATACTCTTGTATTATCATGCCAAAAATTTTCAATCAAACTTTTGACTTCACTAGTAAGTTTCATATCACATCTTCGGAGTCTACCACTAGAAGTCCATAAAATATTTGTTGGATCAAATTCAAAGTTAACCCTTCTCTTTACAACTCTTTCTAAAGTCTTACAGTTAACATTAAGATATCCACTTATGTTGTTAATCAATCTTTTGTTAGATGGTGATTTGTTAACTAAAGTTGTTGTTATTGCTCGTTGTGCTGCATTCTTATCTTTAGACCAACTTCTCTTTCTAATAACATCAAAGGCACTAGCAACAGTAGATACAACTTGTTTTAAAGAATCATTTTTATTCTTGGGTTTTGCATACATTCCCAACCTTCTCATTACTTTTTGCATTTTAGACATTTTAGTTATTTGCAACATTAGCTGACATTGAAACCCAAATTTCTTATTATAAAAAAAAATGCCTATACAATCTATTAGCATGTGTCCTAATTTGTCTCGATGAAACCAATCCCTCAAGATTATCTAACACATCATTAGGAATATGAAAATTATGTTCAGACACTTTACTATCATCCTAACATGTTTGTTTAGTAGTTGGTGTTTCTATGTCTACATTCATGCAATTTTTATTTTCAGACACTTTACTATTTTCACTGTTATTTGGAATTTGAATATTATTTTAAAATTTTCTTGGTATTTCTTTCAGAGAAAGCATTTCAATTGGAGTGTTTTGTGCATGATCGTTTGATAATTGCTTCTCATGAAGAAAATCTAAATCATTTAAATTGTAACTTGCTTCTAAAAAATCACCAATTTCATCACGAGAGAAAATTTGAGGGTTTGGAGACACACCTATATTGAATGCATGATTATAATGTGCCCCTGAATTTTCTTGTAGTGTGTTCTCTTCTTTGACCTCTTCATCCATCGTGGTATCCTTAATGTCTTTCTCCTTTGAAACATTGTTCATGTCTCTAATTCTCTATCTTCTCTCTCATTGATGTCGCGCTTCATTCTCTTTATTTACTACAATCTCCTCATCTATCAAAACTTTTGCTTTCTTCTTTCTTTGTTGTTTTGATCCCATGTTTGCACCAATTTTGAATTTGAATCAGTAGCTTGCAAATTGTATAAGAGGACAAGAAAATATAATAAGCATGACAGAATTCAATGTTGCAGATCAAAACTATTATTCAATCATTTCAATTATTGAAACTCAGTTTGTGGGGCAGCTTTTAGGGCCCAATGGGTACATTAGAAATGGGTACCTGATTGCTTAAAAATCGGGCACTCAATTCTTTAAAAATTGGGTACCCAATTTAAAAAAGAATTAGGTACCCGATTTTTAAATAGTCAGTTACAACAGTCGAAAGCAATCGGGCACCCAATTTTTGAATTACAAATCGGGTGCCCAATTCTTGAGATATGAGCAGGAATTTGGTATTGCTTCCAACTTTTGCATGGGGTTTTGCCTTTGGGAAATGCATGGCATAGGCTTGGTCCCACCAAGCCATGCCTTTATGATCCTTTTTTTTTCTAAGGCATTTAATCGACAATTTCTGACATTGTCATAATTTTGTTATAGTCGTTCCCATTGAATTTTTTGATGAGACAAAAAACCATTATAGGTCTTACTAATTTGATTTAAAAAATGTAAATTTTATAGTGTTATTAGTTTATTTTCAATTTTTCCATTATTTATTAATCAAAACTATCTCCTTAACATTGAAAAGTGACATTCACTAAAACTTTAATAACTTTTTTATTTTATAACTTTTCTTAAATTAATTTATATGTCATCAATCTACATACAATTCTTTTGGTGGTATAAAAAAAAATTGAAAGAAGTGAGATTTTGATCAAATTATGTGGTCCGTACACGAGAGGTTCTAAAATTTACCTTTATAGCTAATTAATAATTAATAATAAAAAAATTATTCAATAAAAAATTAAGAAAAAATATTTTCATAAATCTTATGTGTATTAGGTAACTCCTTTTGAAAGGATTTTGGAAAATTCATTTATTTGTGTCAAGTTATGGTGTCTGTACACAAGCCTGATATGGTCTTGAAATAGGCATTTTGAAAAAGTGTTTTTTAAAGATCCATACCAAAAAAATAATCTATCATATGGGTACACAAATAAATTACATATTCAAAAACTAGATTTTGAACACTAAAAATTTTATTTCTAGAGTTTTTTTATATTTAATCTCTAAATACCTCAAATTTTGATATCAATTGACAAAAAATTTCAAAAACAAGAAAAACACTTCCAATTTTTGGCCAAAAGTGAGACCCAACTTTTTGCACTAACCCTATATAGATTTTATAGTGTTTTAATTTTAGATATAGTATATTGTAATTAAAAAATTCTAGCATTTAAAATTTCATCCACTTGGGAAACAATCCTATTGTGATAACATCAAAGTCTATTTGATCAAAAGCAAAAATGTCGAGCAAAATTACAAAAAAAGCAAGTAGCAACCCAATGAATGTTTTGAAACATATGAGAAAATTTATTCATTGAAGTCATCAGTGAGTTAATTCGAGTAACCCTTCAGTGACTCCCTCATCCAAAGCACAAGCAATGGTAAAATCTTCTCAAAATCTTTGCTACTCTGAAAGGAGGAAGATTCAATCACAAATTATTGAAATCTAATCCACCTCTAAAACCTAAACAACCCAATAGATATTTGGTAGAAACCTCAAATCACTTTGAAGTCTTCGGCGAGCATCATGGACAAGAGTACCCTAAAACAAATCAATCAAATCATTCAAATACTCTTTTACTTTCTCTTGCTAGAATAGGAGCCAAGACGATCCATATTAAGAATGTAGGTGGTAGTAAGCAATTAGTTGCCACGTTTCAAAATCTACAATCACAAACCCACCAAAGGATAGACCTGAAAACATCAAATAATTCTTATCCCATGTCTTTACTTCTTGACCCATTATTTTCTCTATATTTAGCTTGGATAACCAAATTAGGGCTTTTAGTCTTACTCAATATTCAAGCTACAAAAAGTTTTAATCATCTCTACAAAAATTAGGGCTCCATAACACTTCAAACCTCGAATGCAAAAGCCAACCTAGTAAGATAGGCCCCTCTGCTTTGACATCCCCTAGTAGATCTCCCTATTCCTATGTACCCCACCATTATAGATCCCCTATTATCATTCCATCAGGGATCAATAACATAGTCTCTAGACCCCCTTTTGTTGCTCAGTCCCCTAAACCTATAGATAAGTTTGTTACCATTAGTACCCAAGAAAGTGAAGCGTAATGGTAAGAGTGTCAAAAAGTGGGTATTTTTGCATATTGGAATGGGCCAAAATATGAACTGCTCAACCTCAGAAATTGGTTAGAAGCTTATTGCAAGAATCAGGTAAGTATTTCTCACCATTTTGATAGATTAATATACATTCATTGTAGTGATGAATTTGATAAAAGAGATTTTTTTTAATGTATCTGATTGCTTTTTTAAAGGTTACGTGATAAGATTTTTTGATTGGTCTTTGGATTGCAAGGAAGGGATGCTAGGCTTTGTTATCCCAACCTAGTTTAGCATCCAATCCCTTCCTCTAGAACTCCTTCACCTAGACATTATAAAAGAAATAGGGTCATCTTTGGCTAAATTGATAGGATTGGACTCCTCCTTTCAATTCTATAACAATATCAAGCTTCTAATCAAATGCAAAGCTAACAATCTAGAAACTAACAAGGTTAAAATTAAAACCAAAAGAGCAATGTATAGTTTGAATCTTCACAGATATAAAGGAAAAATTTCATAGACCATCAGATTAGATAATGATAATAAAATCACATTTAAAACACTACAACTTACTGTAGATCTCAAAAGTACATTTCCTATGATAAACTTCAGAAACCAAAAAGAGAAACTAAAGGATTTTATGCAAAAGAAAGATTTACTTCAGTCTCACTAAGAGACTTTAAAAAATATTGATTAGACACAAGAATAGGGGATGGAAACTTCTATAAAACCTGCTAGGGTATCTTCACCGTTAGATCTTAGACATGCAAAAGAAAGTGGTAGAGTAAGGAAAAATAAAGTGTCAGAAGAAAAGCAACTAAGAAAAATAATGAGTAGTCAACATACTAACGAAGGAAAATACACAAGTTCAAGATCTAGAAAAGGAAAAGAAAGTATTGGGGAAAGCATAGATAAAAATCCTCTTTCAAATCTATAGAGGATTGATGAGAATCATAGTGCCAAAGATCTCTGTATATATATGGTAGAAATTTCCAAGAAGATTTGATTAACTTAAAGTCGTATGGATGTACAACTATTAGCAGGGAAGATATGGACAACTCAAAGGAAACCAAAAAGAATAAGAGAAGTTGTGTTCCAATCATAGAGGTGAAATCATTAGAGAAAATGTAGACATGGTCCACTAGAAAGACATTGGATTTAGAAGTCAGAAGAATAGAAGAAAAATAAAATTTCTTACTATTCAATGGGGAAGAACTAGAAAAAGGGATGACTATGGATTTAGATGAGAAGATGGAACCTCCCTAGGATAATACAACCAAAAATGGGGAAGAAGCAACAACTTCTAATGAAAAACCAATTAGTTGGTGTTCTAAATTTTGGTAAACACCACCAAAAAAATTAGACTCAATAGCTCATTTTGAAAAGAATGATAAGGAGAAGAACACAAATTAATCTAAAGCAATTAGATGGTTAACACAAGATTTTCAAGATTTCCTACACAAAGACCAGGTTAGGGAGGAAGAGCTAGGAAATTTACATCTAGACAAAGCAAGAAGATAATTTAGAAGCCTTAGCTAAGCAGCTAATTGAAGTCTTTAGCTTTGAAAATATTGATAAGAGTAGTGAAGTAGAACAGGAAAGTTTGATTCAGAAAGTTCTAAAACTATGAGGAGATAACTATACCTACAAAGATCTCAAAAGAGATTTATTAAAACTTGAAGGTGAAGAAAAAAATGAAGAATTTCTACAACTAATCAAGGCACTTCCAAAGATTATGCAAGGAAAGGATTTTGAGGAAATTAAGCTAAGAAGGTATACATCTACAAAGGAAAAAGTCATAAAGGACCGCCTAAACTTAGTAGAGAAGTTAATACAGGAGCTGGAAGATGAAGAAGAGGAAGGGAAAGAAGGAAATCAATCTAGAATTTTCCGTAAGTGTATAAAAAAATATAGAATAGTTGGGCATCCAGATGAATCAGGAAGGACTTAAACCCCTAACTACGGCAAGGTGAAATATAAAAGAAGCAAGATATGCCTCAAGAATCTAAGAGAAGTAGATGGTTAGGCCATAGAACATCAAAAGATTAGTCAACTATTTAAATCAGGGAAGGGGAAGAGCCTTCCTAAGGAGCTATGAAGATCACTACTTGGAATGCTAGGGGCTTAAATGCCCCTAGCAAGAAAAGAGTACTAAAACAAAATTTAAAACTTTTCAAATCAGAAATCATACTAATTCAGGAAACTAAGTTAAATATGGAAGAAGGAAATAAGTTAGAAAAGAATATAGGGAGTTGACACACTATCTTAAACACATCTAGAGGGGCTTCTGGAGGTTTAGGTTTCATATGGAACACTAGGAAAGTTACTTTAGAATTTTTAAATTTGGTTAGGTACTAGAATCAAAAGCACTAAATTTGACCTTCAATTTATTCTCATTAATGTATATGGTCCCACCTATAATATAGACAAGATCCTCTTATGGGAAGAAGTCACCTTATTCATTAACAATCATAAGAATGATCACATCCTTCTAGGAGGAGACTTTAATACCATATTAAATATAGATGAGAAAGTAGAAGGTATTCAGTGAGCCTCCCAAGCTTCTAAAGACTTCAAATTTTGGTGTGATATCAATAATTTGATTGATATTCCACTCAATAATGGAAATTGTACATGGAACAATAGAAGGAAGGACTTCATGTATATTGCTGAAAGGTTGGACAGGTTTCTCCTCAAAGGAGATCTAAGTGGAATTAATGCTAATATCCAATCGTCAATCTTGCCAATAGTTGGATCTAATTACTTTCGATTAGACTATCTCTTTCAAAACCTTCCAAACTAGCTAGAAACCTTTTCAAGTGTGAAAAAATGTGGTTTTTAGACTCAAACTTCTTGAAACCCATAAAAGATTGGTGGAATCTAGGTAACTTCAAAGGATCTAAAATGTATATCTTTGTCTCAAAAATGAAAATGCTAAAAGAAAACATTCTTAAATGGAACAAAGACCATTTCAATAATATTTTTAGAGAGAAACTAGAAATTGAAGAAAATTTGAAAGAATTAAATACAGAAGTAATTAAGAAATGTGTGAACAATGATAGTTACATGTTGGGAAAAGAACTTCTAGCCAAACAATAAAATATATTGGCTAAGGAGGATATCTTCTGGAGAGAAAAGTCAAGAGAAAATTTTCTTGATGAAGGAGATTAGAACACTAAGGATTTCCATAACTCCACTCTTTTTAATAGAGCTAAAAGAAAAGTAGTTAAAATTAAAGATCATACGAGTACTACTAGTGAGTATCTACGTAAAATATTAGAGGTCTTAGTGAGTCATTTAAAAAAACTTGTTAAATTAGGACTACTCCTACAAATCAGCCCAATCCAAAATGTTGGATGGTATTCCTAAAGTATTGTCACCCAAAGATAACAAACTTTTGTAAAAGCCCATCACCTTGGAAGACGTTACATCGGTAGTATTTAATATGAACCCAAAAAAAATCACCTTATCCTTATGCTTTCCAAACATTTTTCTATTAGAAATGTTGGGACATCTTGGGTGAAGATCTTTGGAAAGCCATCAAAGCTTCTGGAAATGGAGGATTATTGTTGTTTGAAATCAACCTACTTTGATCCCCAAAAAAGAGGACCCTAAAAGTCTTGTGGATTTTAGACCAATTTCCTTATGTAACACCATTTATAAAATATAAGCTAAAATTTTAGCTAATAGGCTTAAACAAGTTCTTCCAAAGATTATTTTTGAAGAACAAACTGGGTTTGTTCCAAGTAGACCAATTCTAGATGGTATACTTATTATGCAAGAAACAATTCATTCAACACATAAAAATAGAAGGGAAAGTATGTTCATAAAATTAGATATCCAGAAGGTATATGACATGGTGGACTAGAGGTTCCTATGTAAAACCCTTGAAGCTTTTTGATTCTCCCACCAATGGATTAACCTCATTTATCAATGCATTTCAACCACCAAGTTCTTTGTCCTTATTAATGGCACCCCAGAAGGCATTTTCAAAACCTCTAGAAAAATTAGATAGCGAGATCCTCTCTCCCCATTCCTAGTTAATATTATGGAAGAAACCTTTGGGAGAGAAATTACTAAAGCTTAAAATAAAAGGGATATCAAGGGGATTATTGTAATAGATAGCATCCCAAATATTACTCATCAACAATTTGTAGATGACATTATTCTACCAAGTGAAAGCACTCCAAAGGACTATCATCCAATTATATATGGCAACCTTAGGTCAAAAAGTAAATGTGAGGAAATTTGAAATCTTCTTCATTAACACATTTCCAAATATAGAAAAGTAGATCTATCATATCATGGGCTACAAGAAGGGTGTATTTCCTTGTAAGTATTCAAGAATTGATTTGGAAAAAGCAAGAAAATCTAGCAAAGTATGGCATAACATTTTGGACAAATCAGAGACTAAAATAGGTGGTTGGAAGGATAAATGGCTCACTAAAGTAGGAAAAATTACCAACATTAAATCTATCATGTCTGCCATCCCTAGTTATCCTTTATCCCATCTCCCACTTCCTAAGAACATCAACAAGAAGTTGGAAAGAACTCTTAGAAGTTTTCTTTGGAACAACAATGAGGGCTCCAATAATCTAGCACTTATAAGGTGGAATAGCATTTGTAAACCTAAGGAATCTAGAGGCCTAGGCATTAGAAACTTACTTTGGAAAAATGAAGCATTTGGGGGAAAACTTATTTGGTGTCTCTACACTAAATACAATAGAAAATGGGTAAAAATTATATACAATAAGTATCTAAACATGATGGATCCCTTGTCCATTTTTAGGATGAAGACCCTCCCTAAAGGATCAAAGAGCTAGAATTTTATTGCTAAATGTAGACCCCTAATTAGTAAATATCTCACATGGGATATTGGTAAAGGAGATGAAGCCTTTTTTTTGGCAGGACTCATGGGATGGACTCCCTTCTATAGAAAAAGTGGAGATTCTTGTAGAGCTCAAAGAGAAGTTAATCTCATCGAGGGGCTGTAAGGTCAATGACTATAAAACCAAGATCTCATCAAATAGAACTAATAGTTGGGTGTGCAAATCTATGGATAATTTAAATTTGGAACCTTTGACAAAAGAGATATATGGTAAGATCATCAAAAGTAGAAAATCAAATAAGTAGAGAGGAATGACAAACTAGTTTGGGAAACTTCTAAAGATGGAAAGTATAGTGGGAAAAGCAAATATAAAGTAATTATTATCTCCCAAAATTGGGATGAAGTGAACCTCCCACTTAATCTGTGTTGGGACCCATCCTATCTGCTGATGGTTGGGTTCTTTTTATAGTTGGCTTACCAAAATAGGACCATAACAATTGACAAATTCCTCAAACATGGGTATGAAGGTCCCTCTAGGTGTGTGCTATGTAGACTAAATAGTGAAGATAAAAACCAAATCTTACTTAGTTTCCCTTACACCCAACATTTTTGGGAGTGGCTCAAATTCAAGCTAGGTTGGTGTGCCCCTTTGCCAAACTCTCTAGTCAATCTTCTTAAAGGCTAGCTTGCTTATATCTGCAAAGGTGTTTATAATAAGATCTAGAATATTTTCCCATCTATCCTAATATAGGATGTATGGAAAGAAATAAATTGAAGATTGTTTAGAGACTAGGCAATGCAACTAGAAGAGACAGTTAAAAAGATAGAAGTAAGCATAGTTGAGACACTAAACTCCCACCTCAGAATATCCTAGAAAGAAGAAGGATCTTTCTCTTACTAGGATGGTTTTGTTAATAAAAAATGGTCTAATCTCATTAATCCCCTAATTAGCTACAAAAAGGAATAAGGAGGCTAGGGGAAACTGTAGATGGTCCCCCCTCCTAACAAATGGTCCAAGTTAAATTTTGACAGTGCCTCAAGAGGCAATCCTTACCCAATGGGCATTAGCTACATTATCACTAATGATTTAGTAATTAGATAGCTAAAATGGCTAAATCTATTAATCCCACTGCTAATAATTTAGTAGAGATAAAAGCTCTTCAAGAAAGGCTCAAACTTTGTCAAGATCAAAACTTATCCAAAATTATCATTGAAGGATATTCCTAGATAGTTTTAAATTCTATAAGAAGGTGAGCAACTCCCAATTGGGTTTTGAACTCAAAATGAAGAGGTTCCTAATATTCTGGATAAGTTTGAAGATACTTAAATTTATCATGTCTTTTAAGAAGGAAACAAGAAGGCTGATCTATTGACAAATGTGGGGGCTGATGGTAAAACTTTCTTGGTAATCAGAGATAGGTAATTACATCTAAAATTTCTTGCAAGGGGTCTAATTATTTTCTTTTTCTCCCTTCCTTTTCTTAGATGGTTTACCTCACTCCTCCTTTTTTCTCCCCATCTTAACCCATGATAGTATAATTTTTTGGGGGTTGAGGGTTCTGAGGTTTTGGTCTGATCTATAGTTTTGATTAGTTATCTAGATTTATGCCTAACAAAGGTCATTCTCGAAGGTGCCTTGTATTGAAAGTCCTTCACTCTCTCCCAAATCTATATTTCTAATTAGTATAATATTACCAACCTTAATAATAATGTTTTTATTTTCTCCAAGATTTTATTTTCTCTTTTTTTTCTTTTTGTTGTTTTTGTATCCGAACCCTAGGAATCATTGGTGTCTTATCTATTTCAATTAGGTGTGTAGACTAATTTTCTAGGGATTAGGAGATTTATATTTTAGGTACTCATTTTAATTTTGACCATTACTCTTATATATTATTAATTAAGGTAATATTTCAATAATTTAGTAGTATTTGAATTAGTTAAATGTTAAATATTTTAAGTGTATGATTTTTGGCAGTATATAGCCTAGCAACCTAAGGTATAGCTGGAGTGAATCTTCTTTTAATCATAGCCAAGATAAATAAAATCATTCTTAGATCTCCTTAAAAGTTTCCCATTAATTTTTCCTTACGGATTCATGATTTTCATTTCAACCACATATTCAAGTTCTTGCATTTGAACATGCTATCAATTTGTCCCCACTTCTAAGTATCCCTTTAATCATGAAAGTGAGTAAGGTAATCTTGCAAATTGAGGGAGATGGCATCATCATATGTGGTTCTAGATTCTTCCTCTTGAGATCTTTAAAAATGTAGGTCTAGGTCTCAGATTTCCTACCCTTCCTTTCCACTTTGTCTTTGGTAAAATTCTCCCCATGGACACTAACATATGTTTGTATCATGCCCATGAAAAGCACACTATGGCATTTTATCCCCCTATCAAACCAAAGAGATGGAATAGAATCTATAGGAGGATAGATGATGTGATCTGTGTCACAGTTAGTAGGGCATTGGGGGAAGGGGTTTTTAGTTATGAATATTCATGGTGCACAAATAGTGACATCTTGGGTCTTTGGGTAGGATGTCTTTCTAGGGCAGGTGTAGAGAAGGGGGATATTATTAGATTGAACCATAATTTGTTTAATTCAAGCTGGTTGCTAGGTCTAGAGATTTTTGTGGCCAACATAGATGCCAAACTAAAAATTCTTCTATTGGAAGCTTATATGGAACATGAAATTGGTAGCCTGAACTCGAGGGATGCCCTAGGCACCCATGTCTAGTTGTTAGAGACAATATTCTCTTTTATAGAGAATGGCTAAGGATGGAGGTGAGTATTCAATTCCTACTAAGATGGAGAGGAATCATAGAAGACCCTAGAAAAGAATGGCTATTGAATTATCTTTGAGCCTTTGATGCATACATCCATCCAAAGGAAGATCTTACAAACCTAGAAGATGTGGAGTTTTGCCTCTCTAATTATGAGAAATCTAGTAGAGGAAGGACTACTTATGAATTTTTGCCGAGTTCAAAGGCCAAAAATCTCCATGAAGCCTTAGAAATTATAATGGTTTACAAAAAGTAGTACTAAGGAACAATGTCTAGAAATGGGAACAATTTTTTGGTCATGTATATAGCTCCCATATAACTAGGTCAAGTTTGTTTAACTTTTATCTAGGCTACATTTTCCTCAAGCAGTGTGTAACTTATATAAGAATGCTATATGATTGTATTCTTGTAAGTCACTATAGTTTTTTGGTTTATTCTTGGGGTCTACATTTTACTTGATAGCATTTTATATGTATATAGTCCTAGATTAGTCTTGGCTATACTTTCCTTGGCAACATATTCCATTCTTAAGATGTATAGATTTTGAATTGTTGTTCTCCTCAAAAGATAACCAAGATAGTAGTTTATGAGTTAATAAGAATAGCTAGGTTGGTTTGTAAAAATCTGATGATATTAATATAAAATACTTATTTAGTTTTATCTTTACTCAGTTTCAAGGTAGTTTTGGCTCTCGAGTTGTGGCCCTTTGTCAATATAATTCCTGCCATGTATTTTCATGTATGGATTTCTTAACACACATTCTCTGAATCATTTACCAAATTAAAAGTTGGCACAAGTAGACTAGATCAATTAATAATTTGTAGAGATCACAGTATTATAATGTAATACGGGTAACACTTTAATAAAATCATCAATTGACATGAATATTATTAGCAAGAGTACTCATTTAATCTTTTAAAAAAAATTCTCCCTTATGTCACTACAATTCAACATATCAATCAACCTAGATATATTCTAGTATTTATCCTAGTATGATATAATTTTTAGATTGATTATTGGCATTATAATTTTTGTACCAATCAATCTTTTTCATTAGAGGATTTTACTAACTAGCTCTTTGGTTGCTTTTTCCACTTTGGAATATAATGGTAGGGTCTATGTTTATCTCTTATCATGGATTAACATTTAACAAGGTTATGTGGTTAGTTTGTGTTATTTTTGTTGTATCCAGGGCTCTTATTCTAAATCCAAGGCTACATCACTTGGTGCTCTATTTGTTTCCCATTCCCTTATAACCAAAGTAATAATGTATGCAGAACATTTGAAATTTTTAATTAGTTTCTTATTGGGGTATGCCCCTTTTATTTTTTTATAATAAAGGACTTCAATCCTGGGCTAGACTATAGGGTTTCTTCTCTATTCTTTCCTAGTAGTGCCCATCAGAATGAAGAATCTTGTAAATTTTTATTATTATAGTACAAAGCTTCAGCCATTTACTGATAAAAAAAAGTCTACAAGCACATATTTTAGGACTCAAAAAGATGTCAACTTTGATAAAGAAAAAAGTATTAAGCCATATCAAAGAAATTTAAAAATTATATGACATTCTAGAGGAGAGAGTCCTCTTGTAGAATGCATAATTTTTCTTCTGATTTGAATAATTTTTTTTTGAAAAATGTGGTGGGAGATGAAAACTATCAATTTCAGGTGAGTTGAAATTTGAATCATTATAAAAGAGAGCATATAAGTCTAAAGCCAAATTATTATTTTTGATTGTTCTAGCTATATATGTTATCTATCACATAGTCTAAGATCAAAGGGAAATAAGTTTACTTCCACATAGTTTTGTGGTGGGAACTAGACCCCTAATTTTCAACATTTTTTGGCAGCTAAAAAATTATCTATAAAAATTAGGAAAATATATCAATTCTTATTCTAAATAATTATTAAAAATTATAATCCTAAACTTCATCCTTTTCTACACATTTCATTAGTTTACTTCATTTTCAAATTAAGAATAATAATACTAGTTTTATTTTATTGAAGGTGAAGAATTATACTTTTGTTAGCCTTTTCCTTTACAAAAGGGTGACACAAGTTTGTACTTTTACCCACTTAAGGGCATAGAAAGGTATAAACAAAAGGAAAAAAACTTCCCCTCAACAAGATGAGCCCCAAGAAGAGGTCACTCAAGCACCTAGGAGCCAAAGGACAAAAAATGTAGAAGTCATCTAGACCTAAGATAATCCTCTAATGCCACCACCAGAACAAGGTTAGCAAGTTGAAGCAGAAGCAGAGGAAGAAGCCTCTCCATCAGCTCCCAAGAAAAGAATGATGAAAACTCTAGTTAAAAGGACAAGGAGAAGAAAGGTGATAAGAAAGGTTATTCCTTTTCCATCAATCCCATTTTTTATTCTGGACGAAGAAGAAAAAGATGATGAGGACAAAGAAGATAACCTTCCCTTGAGTCAAAGGACTTTTTTTGCTAGAGCTATGGAGTTAGAATGGAGAAGAAGCTCTACTATAACACCACCATCGATTCCTACACAACCTATTTAGGTTATGATTTTAGAGGATGAGTTACAACAATGGATCGATGAGCAAGAGGACCATGGGCTTGATGTCTTTAACATGTAAGGTTTTGATTCCATGCTTATAGGCACTAAGATGGTAGGTGAAAAGATAAGGGATACCCCAAAAAATAAACCTCCTCAAGAGGATTGGAGTCAATTTCCACCTTATCCATGAGGAGCTTTAAGTGCTCCATTGTCACCAAGTCAAGCTTTATCTTGTTTGGATAAAGGTTCAGTTACTCCTCTCCCTCTAGGTAATGAAGAAAAAATGCAAGCTAAACAAGAAGAAGACCCACAAAAAATACCCACTAATGAAGTATCAAAGTAGGAGAAAATATATGAGGAACCTCAACAGACTTCTTAAGATACAAAAGTGAGGACTATGGACCCAAAAATCATAGGGATACCTGATATGGATCTCTCAAAAAAGGAGAAGACTTTGGAGAGGAGTGATAAGGGAATGATCCTAGTGATATAAAGCTCCTTCTTCATCTAAGGGTAAATCTCTAGGAAGATAGTCTGAGATGGTTGAGAAAAGAGTTGATAGTTAGACACAAAAGGTAAATGTATTGTACTGAGGAAGAGCGAATGATAGAATTAATTGAATCTCTCAAGAAATCTAAGCCACCTATAGGTGATGCATGAACATTGGCCTTTGTTATGAGTGATCAAAATATACACTTGTTTGACCATGTTGTGATTCACCATCTACATGTAGACATTGAGGCTTTAACTCCAAAATATTATCAAATCAAGGAGGTCTTGCTTGGAAAACCCATTGTGGACACTACCAAATTGATGGTCACTACGAGAATCAAAGAAGTGTTTAGGCACTTGGAAGAGGTTGAGTCAGAATTGTTAAACCTCCAAAAGTAAAATAAAATTCTAAGAGGGTATTTGAATGAAGTAGTTGTTCTGTTGGATCCTAAAAATCCTAAGGAGACTATACAATTAGATCCATTTTTTAAGGCTTATCAAAAATGACAAGAAATTTTTGAAGAGAAAGGTATGTAGATCTTACAAGGAAATTTTAAACTACTACACCACATGTAGAATAATGCAAATAAGTTGGTTGCTATATTGAACTAGCATTTTGGGTTAATGGATGACTTGCAAGCATTACAATCAATAAAGGGTAAAAGGTATCAAATGTTGATGGATGTATATACTATAGATGAGTTAGATAAGATATATGATTGGATAGAGAATATTTTAGAAGGTAATAAAGTAATGGAAACATTAAATGTGGATATTCATAAGCTCAAGGATCAAGCCCAAGAGAAGATTTTGGAAGTAGAGAGACATTATAATGATGCTTTGGTAGACATTTTTGAAGATGATTCAAGGGATAAACTGATGACTAAACAAGTAGTTGTTGAGTAATTTTGGAAGAATTTTGAAGAGGCTTCCATTGATGAGGATATCAGATAGGCATTTAAGACTAAAGAGGCATTGTTGGAATTAGATGTGAAAATGGGAGATTTTGTAGAGACTCACATAGAGGTGGGCAACTATTGACAATAAGTAATGGATAAATATGATACTTTATATTTTCTATATGCAACCCAAGTGATAGAGATTATAGAGAAATTCAAGAAAAAATACCTAAACATAGCTTTGGTATGAAGGGGAACAAAACCCAAAAGCTAGAATTTTAGTTTTGACACTTGCTAAAAAAAATTTGAACCTATCTTCCAAGGTGCACTTCTCCCAAGGTGCAAAAAAGTGCACATCTCCCAAGGTGTACAAGGTGCACAAGGTGAACTTCTACCAAGATGTGCTTATCCAAAGGTGTGCTTGAAGTTTTTTAAGAAGTTAGAGGTGCATTGACAATTAACTATCAATTCCAAATTTAGAGCCTTCCATGTATTAGAAATACATTCTGGCAGTAGTTTAACTCCTACAAACATCCAAAGAAGGTTGAGCTTCTATTTTTGTCATCTCCAAAGACTCCTACATTGTCTAATGGCTTTCTTCTTCTTATTTTCTTATTTTTCTCTTTTTTTAAGACATATAAAGGCTCATGCACCCATTAAATAATATAAATAAGGGTGGAGTCCTACTTAAAACTAGTTATAGAGTTAGTTTGTACATAAATAGATTTGCTTTATTAGTTTAGAAGAATGTGTTTGCATAAAGAGATCTCTCACTCTCAACAAAAATTGAGGAGATGATTTCTTATAAATTTAGGAATGTAATATGTATTTTGGGTCATTATGTTGATGCAATAATATATGTTATTGGTGCGCTCATTCGAAGTGTAGCTATTCTTACCTAGGTGTGTTATATTTTATGAATGTATGTTCATGGAGTGTAATGGAGACATTGGTTTTATTGTGCTATATTGATTGAGTGAATTATTAATTCTAGTGTTTTGCACGTGTTTACAAATATTGCTAATTTATTGTGTTGGAGAAGAGATCACCTATTGTTCCTACATATCATTTTGTCTTGCATAAGTGCACTTTCCATGGCCTTATGATCTGATGAAAAGTGAAACATCTTACGGTTATTGAATTTGCATCAACAATTGCATCAATGGAATTAAGGAAGCATTGCTCCTATTTCATTGGTTACCTACTAATCTTTCACTAGTACAAAAATAGCAATATGTGACTAAAATAACTAGTAAAATTTGTATATATGTGACTAAAATCAGTCACGTGACTAATAGTAGTTAGTATTTAGTCATTTATAATGCTACTAAATATACTACTAAACAATTTTAGTCACTTATTTGATCACTAATTTTGATCATCAATTTAATCACATATTTAGTCGTGTATTTGATAGTGGATTTAGTCACATATATAGTGGTATATTTAGTAGCATATAATCCCATATTTGGTATATTTACTCACATATTTGGTAGTGTATTTATTAGCATATTTAATAGTAAATTTAGTCACATATTTAGTAGCATATTCAATAGCATATTTAGTCACATATTTGGCACATATTTGATAGTGTATTTAGTAGCACATTTAATAGTATATTTGGTCACATATCTAGTAGCATATTCAATAGTATATTTAGTCACATATTTGGTAGTGTACTTGGTCATAATAGAGCACGATGGAATTGAACCACCATCTTCCTACTTGTAAAGTAGGTGCTCTTCCATTGAGCTAGCACCCTTTAAAGAATACATTAAAAATAATTATTTGTTTCATTTCATTCTCAATATAGCACCCAAAAAGGTTATATAACAAAGAGTCAAGGCTAAGAAATTCACATTTCATAAACTAGGAATTTAAGAATAATCAAATGGAATCTTACACCTTACCAACTATTTGGGGCCACAGAGACATTATAGCAACTATTATTAAATAGAACAAAAACTTATATCTTAAAACTAACCCATCTTGATGCAGAACACCCCTACAATCTACCTCATCACCCTATACATGTGAAAGGAATTCAATTAATGATAAGCATAATATGTAGAAAGAGATAAAGAAACAAAATGTAATTTTCTTAAAAATGTATTGACATTAAGACCAGCTCACTTTTACAATTTGTGCCTCCCAGATCAAGTGTCAAGGTTTTAAATGACTACAAATAAGAATGATAAAATTTAATGAATTAGTTAAGAAATTCAAATAGTGCAAAATTAAATTCCTTTAGTCGAGATATTGATTGAATAGAAGTACAAAAAGAAATAATTAAACAAGACTTCCACTATGGAAAAATAAACACTAATATAATTTGAAATGGAGAATATCAAACAAATGGGAAAAGGGAAGTATAAAGATTCTACAAAAAGCAAGCTTGCAAGAATAAAGTGTAACACACCTCCTTCAAAATGGGAAGTTGGTTGGTTCTCCTTTGGAAATCAAAGTAGTGGCAGCGCTTCTGCTCAAAAGGAGCCCATCAAAAGATTAGCTTCTAAAATATCAAACTAAACTTAAAAGTAAAATGATGATTTAGAAAAACATCAACACCATACATGTATAAAGAAGCTAGTTGCAAGCTTACCACTCCTTTCTCGAGCTTAGCAGCTTGCATTACAAGATTTGCAAGTCTTCTAAATGGATCTATCTACTCTTTTGGAGCTTCCATCAGGAAAACTAGAATTGTATCACCAAACCATCCTACATAGAATATTGACAAGCGTCAGCATATATCATGATAAGGTACAAGAAAAATTGTGATATCTTGACACAAAAATGAGGAAGAGAATCATTAGAAGAAACATGTAAAAGTGTTCCAATGCCAATTACAAATTTTATTTGCCCATCTTCATCTTCATTAGCATCAATAAGTCCCAAATGAAATGGATAATCCCATCCTAATACATTCATCTCTAAAACATGAAAATGATATGCCTGGACCATAATTACTCGATTGCTTTCTTTCATTGACAAGACAAAGATCTAGAAATCCAACTTTCAACAAATGCATGCAAATTCAAATATTGATTTCACTTGTTTTAAGACAATGTACATTAGTATGTTTGAAAAAATATAACTAACATTACTTATGAACATGAAACAATTTTCTAAGAGAGTAAAATAAAATTTACTTAAACATACAATCTATACACCCAACTTAATAGAAATATAAATAATAAATGAACTTACCATTCCCCTAGGAGAATCACCATAGTAACTCATGATCCAATTAGAAATACTTCCATGGTTTGTGCCAATGTGGATCTCCCTTCCATATTTCTTGCATTTCTCTACTAGAGGAACAAAAGCCTACAACAAATTACAATATATGTAAAATGTTCAAAATTAAAACATTTTAATCCATATCAAGGAAATCTCTCAAACTACACTTGTTACTCACTATTGTAAAACTAATGTAAAACTAATATGAGAATGAGAGAGAGAGAGAGAGAGAGAGAGAGAGAGAGAGAGAGAGAGAGAGAGAGAGAGAGAGAGAGAGAGAGAGAGAGAGAGAGAGATCTTGTTCTAGCTCCTTCTGATAGTCTCCTTCAGTGTATTCTAGCATCTCAAATTGTGTGCATCTATTAGTTGCAATAAAGATATAACAAGTCATAGGTTATCCCCACTAAAGTAAAATGTTTACTCTAATAATTTTAATAGCAACAAATAATGTTATCCAAGATATTACATGTCCATTTAATTTTTTTTGAACATTTCATTGATTGGATATGTCAACAGTTTGAATTCCCTAGGTTTGGTCCTTGAAGCACTGAATTTGGTTGGGAATCGATTAAGATATTTAAGTTTGAATGAAATTGATAAAACCCTTAACTAGGGTAATCAGTGACCCTTTGTAGTGTAATTTCTTTCATGATCACAAGGAATAAGCCTTCATATTCAGCATGAATATGGATGACTATGTAAAATACCTATCTAGAAACTTGGATATATCCATACCAAGGAGTGTACATGTATTTGACCAAGAAAGGGACTATGATTCAAGGAATGTTGGGACTATGATAGAGTGACTTTGATAGAATAGAATCAAGATGTGAATAAATGTTATTGTTTGGGGTAAGTTGTGATTTAAGTGTGGGAAAGGTGTAGGTTTTTGTAGGATCCCAATTGTGATACCATTATAGGGAGAAAGTGCATGGATCCATTCTTGAAAGTATTGAGTAGTTGGGTTTGGGTTGGAAGTCATAAATGGCTGTCATAAGGAAGTGTTAAAAGTATGGAAAATATTGATAGGACAAGGACAAGAGTTGTCATTATATTGTGACCAAATTGATGGGTTAGATGGTGATGAGCCTTTACCACTTGGTAGGATAATTGGGGGTTCTTCTCAAGATAAATTGTAAGGAGAATCTAAGACAAACAAGATTAATACAAGGGTAGGATCTCACAGTAAAAGGTCCATATTGTATGGAATGTTGAAAAATGTCATGACCAAACTTTTGAATACTTCATGTTTGTGAAGCGTAAGTGCACAAAGTTGTGGTGCCAAAAGGGGGGTATAAGTGGACACCTTTTTCCTGAAATCAGCAAATTCTGGACTTCAACAAGAATTTGAAGATAGTTATGCTCAAAATTTTAAGATATGAAAAAAACAAAAGTCGTAGTCCTTTGAATCTAGTTTCTAAACTACTAATTTTTTTTCAAAATGGTTTAGTTTTAGGTCCTCAAAAAGGGGCCCACAGAAAGTGGTACTATTTATTCCAAAAAAACATAACATAGTACAAAGTGTGGCCCCCCTAAAATTTTAACTTTTTTTTTTTGAAATCCTTTAATCACTCCGGTCAAAAGTTACCTAACACTATGTAGTTTATCCCAAAATTTTCAGGTAATTTTATAATGTGCATTTTTTTTTAATGAATTTTTTAATTAAACCCATCCCAAAAATGTGAAATATCTGTGTGCTCCCCCTAGAAATGATTGAAAGCTAATCTTAAATCAAAACTTCTTTTTTTCAAACTGTGTAGAATGGAGTCTAGTTTCTAAAAAACTAAGTTGTTACAAAATTCGATGAATGACCTAAAATCTATAGCCCAATTAGTACATGGTGGTTTTTGACAAAAAATGAACATACATTCAAAAGAAATTATAGATGAAAGACTTAAAATAGTTCAAATTAAAAATAAATTATATGGTTAGATAGCTAACATAGAGACCTATAATGTTATGTAACCTGATCTTATCGATACCCAACCATGAGGAATCTTGAAGGGGAGCACACAAGAAAAATCAATCATTTTTTGTATGTTTACTGGAAAACACATCTCGGACTTGTTTATAAACTCCAAACCTTTGGGTTGGATCCCCAAGGCAAAACCAAGCCTTAGGCTTGGTTTTAATGCAAAGCTTTGAATAGCGCGTGTGCCCTATAGCGCGCATGCACTATTAAAATGCTATTGAATTCGAGGTAGTGTGCACACACTATTGAGACCTAAATTGCAAACCAAAACCAAGAGAGAGCTAGGGGGTGGCGCGAGGGAATGGCTATTTGTGTGTGTGAGAGAGATAGAGAGAAAGTAGGGGATGGGAGAGGGGAGAGAGGAAGTGAGAAAGAGTAGGGGTGGCAGAGAGAGTATAGGATGGGAGATAGAGGAAATGTGAGAGAGTAGGGGTGGGAAAGAGAGTACAAGATGCAAGAGAGAGGAAGTGAGAGAGAGAGAGTAGAGGTGGCAAAGAGAGAGTACAGGATGGGGGAGAGAGATTGAAAGTAGGGGATGGGAGAGAGAGATTGAGAGTAGGGGATGGGGGAGAGAGAGAGTAGGTGGTGGGAGACAGAGTGGGAGATGAAGAGCAAGAGAGAGGAGGATGGGAGTGCATGTGTGTGAAAGAGAGAGAGTAGGGAATGGGAGAGGGGGAAGATAGAGTATCTTGAGAGAGAGTAGGGGATGGAAGAGAGAGTAGGTGATGGGAGAGGGAGTGGGAGAGGGAGAGAGAGAGGGGGGATGGAAATGTGTGTAAGAGAGAAAGAGGGAGAGTGTGAAAATGTGAGAGAGGGTAGGGGGTAGCAGAGAGAGAGTAGAGAGGGAGAGAGTGAGAGTGAGAGAGAGAGAGAGAGAGAGAGAGAGAGAGAGAGAGAGAGAGAGAGAGAGAGAGTGAGAGAGTGAGAGTAGGCAGTGGGAGAGGGAGAGTGAGTGAGAGAAAAAGTAGAGGATGGGAGAGGAGAGAGGGGGGATGGGTGTGTGTGAAAGAGAGAGAGTAGGGAATGAGAGAGGGGAGAGAGAGATAGAGAGAGTAGGGGATGGGATAGAAAGCAAGTAGGCAATGGCAGAGGGAGTGGGAGAGGGAGAGAGAGGGTGGATGGAAGAGAAAGAGATTAGGCAATGGCAGAGGGAGTGGGAGAGGGAGAGAGAGGGGGGATGGAAGTGTGTGTAAGAGAGAAAGTAGGGGATGGGAGAGAGTGTGAGAATGTGAGAGAGAGTAGGGGTGGCAAAGAGAGAATGTGAGAGATAGTAGGCGATGGGAAAGGGAGTGGGAGGGAGAGAGAGAGGGGGAATGGAAGTGTGTAAGAGAGATAGAGTTGGGGATGGGAGAGAGTAGGCAATGGGAGAGGGAGTGTGAGAGAGAGAGGGCGGGGGGGAATGGGAATGTGTATAAGAGAGATAGAGTAGGGGATGGGAGAGAGTGTGAGAGTTTGAGAGAGAGTAGGGGGTGGTAGAGAGAGCTTGTACAGGATGGGGGAGAGAGAGAGAGAGAGAGAGAGAGAGAGAGAGAGAGAGAGAGAGAGAGAGAGTAGGGGATGGGAGAGAGTGTGAGAGAGAGTAGGGGATGGAAGAGAGAGAGTGAGAGTAGGGGATGGGAGAGAGAAAGAAAAGAGGGAAAGAGAGTACTTGAGAGAGAGGGAGAGAGTAGGTGGTGCAAGAGGGAGTGGGAGAGGGAGAGAGAGGGGGCATGGGAGTGTGTGTGACAAATCTAGAGAGTAGGGGATTGGAGAGGAGAGAGAGAGGGGGGGGATGGGAGTGTGTGTCTATGAAAGAGAGAGAGTAGGGGATGGGAGAGGGGAGAGAGAGAGTAGGGTATAGGGGAGAGAAAGTAGGCACTGGGAGAGGGAGTGGGAGAGGGAGAGAGAGAGAGAGGGGGAATGGGAATGTGTGTAAGAGAGACAGAGTAGGGGATGGGAGAGAGTGTGAGAGAGAGTAGGTGGTGGCAGAGAGATCTCATACGGGATGGGAGAGAGAGAGTGAGATTAGGGGATGGGAGTGTGAGAGAGAGTAGGGGATGGGAGAGAGAGAGTGAGAGTAAGGGATGGGATGGGAGAGAGAGAGAGAGAGTAGAAAGGGAGAGAGAGATCTAGTAGGCGGTAGGAGAGGGAGAGGGAGAGAGATAGAGGGGATGGGAGTGTGCATGACAGATTTAGAGAGTAGGGAATGGGAGAGAGTGTGAGAGTGTGAGAGAGAGTAGAGGGTGGCTGAGAGAGAGTACGAGATGGGAGAGACAGAGTGAAAGGATGGGAGAGATAGAGTGAAAGGATGGGAGAGAGTGAGAGAGAGAGTAGGGGGCGACAGAGAGAGAGAGTATGGGATGGGAGAGATAGAGTGAAAGGATGGGAGAGAGTGTGAGAGAGAATAGGGGATGGGAGAGAGTGTGAGAGAGAGTTGGGAATGGGAGAGAGAGAGTAGAGAGGGAGAGAGAACTTGAGAGAGAGAGATAGTAGGTGACCTGGGAGAGGGAGTGGGAGAGGATGAGAGAGAGGGATGGGAGTGTGTGTGACAAATCTAGAGAGTAGGGTATGGGAGAGAAGAGAGAGGGGGGTTGGGAGTGTGAGTGTGTGTGTGTGTGTGAAAGAGAGAGAGTAGGGGATAGGAGAGAGTGTGAGAGTGTGAGAGAGAGTAGGGGGTGGAAAAGAGAGAGTACAAGATGGGAGAGACAAAGTGAAAGGTTGGGAAAGAGTGTGAGAGAGAGTAGGAGGTGGCAAAGAGAGAGTACGAGATGAGAGAGACAGAGTGAAAGGATGAGAGAGAGTGTCAGAGAGAGTAGGGGATGGGAGAGAGTGTGAGAGAGAGTTGGGGATTGGAGAGGTAGAGAGAGTAAGAGTAGGGGATGGGAGAGAGAGAGAGAGTAGAGAGGGAGAGAGAGAACTTGAGAGAGAGAGAGATAGTAGGTGGTGGGAGAGGGAGTGGGAGAGGAGGAGAGAGAGGGATGGGAGTGCGTGTGAGCGATCTAGAGAGTAAGGGATGGGAGAGGGGAGAGAGAGGGGGATGGGAATGTGTATCTACAAAAGAGAGAGTTTAGGGGATGGGAGAGGGGAAAGAGAGAGTAGCCCAAGAGAGAGAGAGAGTAGCAGATGGGAGAGAGGGGTAGTTGGGAGTGTGTGTAAGAGAGAGTAGGGGATGGGAGAGAGTGTGAGAGAGAGTAGGAGGTGGCAGAGAGAGAGAATGGGATGGGGGAGAGAGAGGGAGTGAGAGTAGGGGATGGGAGAGAGTGAGAGAGAGAGAGAGTAGGGGATGGGAGAGAGTGTGAGAGAGTAGGGAGAGGGAGATAGAGAGAGGGGGATAGGAGTGCATGTGACAAATCTAAAGAGTAGGGGATGGGGGAGAAGAGAGAGGGGGGATGGGAGTGTGTGTGTGTGTGTGTGTGTGTGTGTGTGTGTGTCTGTCTATGAAAGAGATAGAGTAGGGGATGGGAGAGAGTGTGAGAGTGTGAGAGAGAGTAGGGGGTGGCAAAGAGAGAGTACGAGATGGGAGAGACAGAGTGAAAGGATGGGAAAGAGTGTGAGAGAGAGTAGGAGGTGGCAGAGAGAGAGAGAGAGAGAGAGTACAAGATGAGAGAGACAGAGTGAAAGGATGAGAGAGTGTGTGAGAGAGAGTTGGGGATGGGAGAGAGTGTGAGAGAGAGTTGGGGATTGGAGAGAGAGAGTAAGAGTAGGGGATGGGAGAGAGAGAGTAGAGAGGGAGAGAGAGAGAGATAGTAGGTGGTGGGAGAGGGGAGAGAGAGAGAGAGAGAGAGAGAGAGAGCAGCCCAAGAGAGAGAGAGAGAGAGTAGCGGATGGGAGTGTGTGTAAGAGAGAGTAGGGGATGGGAGAGAGTGTGAGAGAGAGTAGGAGGTGGCAGAGAGAGAGAATGGGATGGGAGAGAGAGAGAGAGAGAGAGAGTAGGGGATGGGAGAGAGTGTGTGAGAGAGAGTAGGGGATGGGAGAGAGAGAGTAGAGAGTGGGGGATGGGAGAGGAGAGAGAGAGGGGGATGGGAGTGTGTATCTATAAAAGAGAGAGTTTAGGGGATGGGAGAGAGAGAGTAGCAGATGTGAGAGTGCGAGAGAGAGTAGAGAGATGGGGGAGAGAGAGAGAGAGAGTAAGAAGTGGGAGAGGGAGGATGGGAGTGTGTGTGAGAGATCTAAAGAGTAGGGGATGGGAGAGGAGAGAGGGTGAGAGAGATAGAGAGAGTAGGCGGTGGGAGAGGGAGAGCGAGAGAGTGTAAAGGATGGGAGAGGGGAGAGAGAGAGTGTAGCGGATGGGAGAGGGGAGAGAGTAGGAAGAGAGAGAGAGAGTAGGGAGAGAGAGAGAGAGAGTAGGGAGGGTGGAGAGTGATGTGTTCTCACATAGTGCGTACGCATTATAGCACGTACGCACTATGTGAAATCACCTAAAAATGGTCAAAAAGCAACTTTGGGGCCCGTTTCATTCATTCTCTGCTTTTGTTCTGTTCTGCACTCTATTATCCCGACAGAAATTGCGGGTTTCAACACAGCAAACACTCTTTCAAGGTGGCAAACACTATTTCAAGCTAACAAACACTATTTCAAGGTGGCAAACACTTTTGGAAGCTAGCAAACACCAAATTCAATCATTGGATACACGATTTGAAGACTTTTTGAATATTCCTTGTATAGAAAAGGTTAGTGCAATCTATTTTAAATATTGTTTGTTGATATATAGATACAAATTTGATTATAATTTGACATGTTGTTTAATATATAGTGAATTCATTGAAATTTGTATATTTCAATGAAATGTTATTTTGAAATGGTTAGAAATTTGACAAGTCATTTTATATATATATATATATATATTGTGTATTCATTCAAATAATTATAATTTTTATATGTATTTGAATAATTTGTAATTTAAACATTTTAAGTAATTCAAATGTTTGAATAATTTGACATGTAGAAATCATCATCATGCCAAGGAAGAAACCAAAAAATCAAACAAATGAAGATAGGGATAGAGATTTGGCAATTAAAAGAGATAAATGAAATTACTATGTGAGCAAAGAAAATTGCAAAGCAATAATGAAGAATTGACTTTCGAAGAGGATCAAGAACCACCGGTACCAAGAAACAAAGAGGAAGAATTGGAAAGACAAAGAGAACGAATGAGATTGTTACACTCAAGAAGACAATTGAATTGTGAAGCTACACCATCTTCTAATGTTGGAGTCATATCGTCCGCTACACCATCTTCCAATGTTGAAGTCATATCATCCTCTTATGTTGAAGAGACGTCGATTTAGAGATGTGACGATATACACACTCCATCATGTCATGTTGAAGGCACAACATCAACACATCAAGTAGGTGATATTCCATCTTTTGCATCTTATTGCCAAGGCACATCATCTTCGGTTCAAGGTACACAATACACTCAACCTTATGTTGTTGTTCAAAATGTTGAGAGAATTGAAGAGATTATAACACCTTTTAGAATTCATTTTAGAAGACCAAAATATTTGATTGATATTGATAGTAACATTTTGAAATCAATGCCTGAAAATATTAGCAAGTGTACTTGTCAAACAAAAGTTAATCATATGTGGAGATTATTTTTTGATGAATTAAATATTATAGGTCAATGCCAATTATTTGTTGAAATGATGAGGAATTTAAAATTTAGGCCTATCATGAAGTCGATGATCACAATTGTTTACAACTATTCACCAGAAACAACTTCTTTGCAGTTTTTGAGAAATACTAATAAAGCAAAAAAGAACATCTACTAGTTTGTAGACACAATGGCAACTCTCTAGCAATTGAATTTAATTTCATACGTGCACATATCTAATTTAATGTCATACACGAACATATCTAATTTAACGTCATACATGAACAAACATATAATATAAAATGACAACCAATAATGTCATATACATTAACAAACACATAATATATTATGATAACCAATAACGTCGTATATGAAAAAACATATCATATATTAACCAATAATTTCATACATCAAATATGTCATACATCAAATATAGAATGTCATATGTATATCAAATGTGTATCGAATATGTCTCTCAGATGCCTATATATATACATGGGGAAGGAAACAAGTCTCTATATATATATGTATCAAATATCTCAACTACATCTTTTCCTTCCCACGAGGGGAAGGAAACAAGTCTCTCGACGTCCTCTACCGTCGTGTGGAGGGAGACAGTGGAGATGATGGGGCCCTCCTGACACGCTCACTTGACCTCTTGTTGAGGCTCTTCTCCAGGTCCAACTGATACAAAGAAAGTAGATATGAATCAATATTTATTATACGTTGAAATCAAATATATGTACTCACAAAATCAATTATTTTCTTACCACCAACAAATAGTCACTCTGTAAGTCCACCTCAAATGCTCGTGGACGATCAGGCATGACAAAACCCTACAACAATTCAGTAAATATAATCACTTATAAATAACATTAGAAATTTTTAGATTAACTATTATAAACAACAACTAAAATGAAGAAAATTCTTTCATACCTCCGTCAGTGGCTGTGAGCTAGCCACAGTTGCGGCCACTCCACTATCAATAGACTGTCATAGATGAGGAGGTGTGTTCGACATCATGAGCTGCCTGCCACACAATAAATGTTATATCTAACATGAAACATTGAATAAATATAATCAAATGAATTAAATTAACATGAAACAACTGCACCTGTGTGAAGCTCGTATGATGTCTTTACTCTATGTCTATGGTAAAGGTTGAGGGTCTTGTGGAGAACTGATGCACATGCATTTTTTTTTGGTCAATCCTTAATATTACTACGTAATAAATATATGTATTAATTAAAATGATTAAATTGATACATACCTCAGGACTCGTCGAAGGGACAAAAAATGGGCCTGAAGGATCGCTGCTAGGCCCAGGAACACTTTGAACCTAAATTTTGAACAATGTCAATAAATCCTAATTAATTAATCATTGACTATACGTATGAAATCTGATCAAATTAGTAATTTACCTGTGTGTCAATGCCAAATGTCTCGTTCAAGAATTGATCGGTGACAAGCCCATCATCTGCACCATCTCTGAAATGAGTGCCAAATGTGCATAGGGATCTGCATGAAGTGCACATGTGACCACGATGTATAGAAGGCTCCCCCTCAACTAATGGGCTCGTGTAATGGATGAGGGTCTAGGTCAAATCATTAATGGTCCCTAGAGTGCTGGCCTCTACATGTTCCTGCACAACTGAAGGAATAATCACATGCTCGTGCTGTGGATGGACCACGACTGCCCTAACTACATTAGGGTAACGACGTGCTCCTGGCCTCTCAAATGATGACCCCCCACCTCTACCCTAGGAGTCTAACATATCAAAATAATTGGGGATCTCCCCAAGGACAAACTCACAATATAATTTCTTCAAAAAATACATGGGGACCTCGTGATTGTTGCAAGGAGGGGCATCAAAAACCATCCACCATCTATCCCAAAAATTATTTCTAATAGCATCATGTATGCACCAATGGATGGCGAATCGTTTAGTACCCTCTCTAATAGTATTTTGCTCACTGGGTTTTCTGAATAATGCACATATACTACCTTTTGGTATTTCCTTTTTTCTAACATCTTCATATGACAATTTATTTGCATAAAATCTTTTTTGTTCATCCCTCTTAGCCTGCCAAATATCTAACTGACCACTAACTGAGGCTATCTGAGTGTTAATGGATTCGAGGGATGATGCCAATTGAGCCCTCATTGGATTGGTTTGTCTGAATTCTTTCAATCGAGCAATGATTCCTTCTAATTCAGTTTTGCCTCTCTCTATTTCATTTCTTATATTTTCTTGTGTGCCTGGTGGAGGTCTTGCAATTGGTTCGGCTTGTGGAATTTGTTCTTCTTCTTGAGGAGGGTTTTGGTTTTGGGGTTCTTGAGGGTTTTAATGTTCTTGTGGATTTTCTGGTTGATTATGAACATTTCCTGATAAAAAATCAATTGAAATTCAAATAAATAAACAAATCTAATCGAAATTTGTAAAAACCCTACAAAAGAATATTAAAAACTTACAAAACAATATGAAAAATATATCAAACAATGCAAAGTTAGGTTTATATCACTTACGGCATCGTCGTGGGTGCGCTTGTGGTCTTGGATTTCATCGATGAGGAGGCATTTTGGCAGATGGTGGTGCAAATGTTGAGTCTTCAACTCGCATATGCACTGCTCGCTCTAGGAGTAGAAGAAAATGCTGATGAAAATAATGGGCTGCAGGTTTGTAGCCCATCATATATACTTTTAATTTTTTTTAAAGTGTGTACACGCTATAGCGTGTACGTGCTTTTTAAAATAGGAAAAAAACATTTCCTTGTCACCTTTTTGGCACCACAACTCGGTGCATATGCCCTGAAGTTGAGTTTGAACAATAACATTGGTAAGGGGAGATAATGTGAGAAGTTGTATCTCATAAATAGTTGTGAATTTACCCTTAATAATTGGCAATTGTGTAAAGGCCCACTAATTCTCTACATTCAAAGGGGTTGGATATCATGGTTGGGAGTCTTAGCTAGTCGAATATTGGTTTGACAAATCTGAGAGAGAGGTATTGAAGGCATGGAAAGAGTTTAGGAAGGATGAGAAGAAGAAAGAGAGGAAGAAGAAAAGAGAAAGAGAGAAAAAGAGTTGAGATAAAATGATTTAAGGGAGATAAGAGAAAGGCTAGAGGCATTGGAAAGGTTGATTGGAGAACAAAATTCAAGTTGGCATTTGAAGATTAAGAAGAAAATAAAATGGCCTGTGCAAAGGTTAGCATCAGAAAAGAAGATGGTAGATGAAGAAAGGGAGGGTACCATGCAAGGTACTCCTATGAAACTAAATGGTGAGGGTCAAGGGTGAGACATCCTTGAGATGAATAAGGGAGTAGTTGAGTTTCAAGGTAAATGGCATAAAAATGCTTTGGTTGCAATAGAGGTCTGAATTCAAGAGGCTAAAGATGAGGTGGTGGGCCATGATGATTAATTTAAGAGTTTTTTCTCTCCTAGTATGGAGATGTTGTAGGTTGATGTGAATACAAGGAGGTACCTATGGATGATACAAATGGTATATTCACATAAGTTTGCAGCAGAGACACTAATGGTCCAAGAAAATATGCATTAATATGAGAAGTAGAAGTCATTGTTTATAACCATTGTGTAGGTTAAAGTCAAGGAGGATTTATTTATTGTTTGGAAGGTTGTTGATAAGTTCATATTTTGATGTTTTTTAACAATCAAAGGGAAGCCTACTATCCCCACCCTATCATCTGTAGCATGAAAATTCTCAAAAAATAACAAATCATATGATGATTGTTTGGTTTTATGGACATACCTAATCCTCTATATAAAAAAAATTGTTTCATTGAATTTTGTTATGTTTTGAGTGAGATATTGAAGTTTAGGTGAAATATGGTCTAAACACTTACTAGGATAAACAATAACTTTGAAAATGTAGATCTAAAATGTAAAATGTGGACCAAGACTCAAAATTGTAATAGATGGTAGGGAATAAAATATTTTACATTCTTAAATTTTTAGTGTTTCATTATCAAGTTTGAACATTCTTTGAATGAATGAAAAAATGAGAAATGTTGTCTCATTCAAGAAGGGAACAATGTGTCTTCAAATATAAGTTAATTCAAAAAAGCAAAAATGTTTGAAGAAGGGAGATAAGCATAAGGAGAGATGTGATAGGTTCATTAGGGAGAATTTTATTTGAAAATTACCTTGAAGAAGGTTTTAGACCAAAACAAGGTATGTTTATTAACTGTTTGCTTTAATACATTGATTGTCACATAATGACAATAAGAGATGCATCACTATCAAAAATCAAGGATTGGAATGACTGAAAGTTGTGGACAATGTGGGAAATGTCAATGATGATAGAACGACATAATTTCAAAAGATCAAAGGTTTATGAAAGGGAAGATTCTATTGGACAAGATTTTTGGTATTTAGGATAGTGATGTGAGACTAGCATTGATTGATAGTAAAATAAATAAATATCTGATTTGGTTGGGATAGCCATAAGGCAAGAATGAATCATAAATGTTTGGTGATATCAATATAAGTGAGATTTCATGGTGTGGGATGTTAATGATAAGGTTTGAGTATGTGTTCATAAGGTCGGTAAGCAGATAAATGTATGAGGACTAGTGCATGAAGTTATTGTTGGAGTTTGTGATCAATACTTTTGGGTGTGATTAAAGTTTGAGATATGTCAGCATGTGGAGCATTATATTTGGTTGGAGAAGGTATGGTATGAGGGATCTGACCATTAATACCTCTTGAGGGAGACAATAAGTGGATAAGATACTTGGTGATCAGTTGTGGGATCTAGGAGTAGTTCCAAGCAAGTTACAAAATTAGTCCTTGTGCATAGGACATGTGATTAGAATCATTGTGCTCCTCATCGCCAATGATTTAATATAGGCACATCGACATAAATGGTTTTGGTTTTAACTTAAATAATTTTGTAGTTTACAAGGAACACGATGCCCAACTGCAATTACAAACTTCTACTAACATTTTAGGGCTAGGAATTTTATTTAATAACTAAGATAAGGTGTGAGAAGTTTGGTATATCCTTGGTGATTTGTGTGCAAGGTAGATGCATGATAAACTAGAGATATGATTTTAAATAAAAGAATTGAATGTATTGTTAACTATCAGTGAAGTGACAATCTTAGAGATATATACTCTATACGAAACTTAGTTGAAATATACTTCTCCATAAAATATCACAATGATGTGCACGGTCAAATGTATTAGAGAGAGATTGTATTGATATGAAAATAATACCTCAATTGGAGTTGACATCTTTTTCTCGCATATTTTCTCATACTTTCACTTTATAATCCCAGCCTTGAAAACCTGCCATGGAAGGTTGATACATGAAACAAATAAGATACAATATATAGAGAAAAGATAGAAAATGCTTCAAAACAAGTAATTACAAAGGTACAATCATGTGATTAATAAACACATCTACCTCTTAAGAAGTACATCAGCATGTATGTCAAGGACTCTAGATCATCTCTCCTACCTTGTTTTGAATAAGATATATCATATATCAGTTGGTTCAATGGACAAACCCATAGACTATTATCTTGTAAGATATTAACCTTAGGAAAGAGATCAGTAAAAAGCAAAATAAAAATTTCCTTGGGTCGATCAGTCCTCAAACCACAGATATATCATATATCACTTGGTCCAATGGACAAATCCATAGATTGTTATCTTGTAAGTTATCAGCCTTATATTATGTGGACATTTGAAAATATTAAGAGTACATTTATGGAAGAATTCACAACATGGGCAGTCCTCTTTTCCAAAATGGATTTCTTTGATAGCTTATCAATAATAGCCTTTCTAATGGCGATTGGCAAAGTGAAGAATATGGCAAAGGCCACATGAAAGGAGTACTCCCCACTATTGCAATTGAAGTTGATCCTTAAACCATTCACATACTGTAATGGTGACTATTAAAGTCAAGAAAAGAATTACGAAAAACCACCATTCGGGTACTTCTATGTACTTTCTCATGAGATTATGGTGGTTCACAAATAAATCCATCTTGGAGTTTTATGAGCTTTGCAAGTCATGCCCATTTGTTGTCCTCATTGTAAAGGCAAAAGTTGTGGGGTGGGGACAAAGGCATAGGAATATGAATAGGAATAGGAAAAGGAATATCAAGACTGCATAGCAACCCGATGCCAGGTGAATTTTAGAGTGTGGCCATCATGGCTGACACCTCATTTCTGGTGGAAACAAATAAAAATTTAATATTTTCTTTATGATTTGTAAAAATAAGGTATCGCTTTAGAAGTCATCTATATTGTTATAAATTTATTTATATCAAAGGTCCAAATCCATCAATTTGTGGTAAACAGTGCCCATACTTTTGCTTCCTGTAATTTCTGACGAAGACTAGTTGGGTCATATTCCCATTGAATTTGATTTTGATCATGCTGGTCTCATTTTCATTGATTTGTAGACACTCATAAATCTTGCTGTGAACTCTGCTATTAAAATAATAAAAGAGAAATCACATGGAAGTAGAGCAATAAAAAGAACTGAAAACATGCAGTCATAATTCTGCGCTTTCCTTTGATAAATGCTTACCTTCAATTTTAATATAGAGATAGGCATTTCCTTTTCCATGTAGAACACGATCTTGAGTCCTTTGATTTTGTGTCAAAGGTTTTCCATCATTGAAGCTATTGCCCTTTTCATGATTAACACCAATTAATTATATTAAGCCAGACAGCTAATAAGTTCTTAATGTCTGTTATAAATCACAGAAGCTATATAACCTGGCAGACTATCATCCTCGCTTTAAAAGCTATATAGAGATTATGAAGTTCCATCTGCAAATTGTCATCCAATTTGCGTTTAAGTTCTTCCATCAAAAACTGCAAACATAAAAAATTTAATTTGTTCATCAAACCAATGAATCCTATTTACAAAAGATATAAATTGTCACAGTTCTTGAAAAACATATAATGATTTAAGTTCCTATACTTGGGTATAATATGATAGTTTTGAAGCTTACACTGAAAACAAAACTCAGATTCACATTGTGTATTGCTAGATTTTGAAGCTTGCCTCGGACTTTATAGAGCCTGCATGGTTAATGCCAAGGAGATCTGGCGTGAATTTAATGCTGAGTTACAATTTATAAATTTACTGGAAGTCCGTAATTGACTGTAATGAATATGGTATTGAGCTTTGAACTCACTGTAATGAATATGGTATTTTGCAATTTTCGTAATATCATCTTCTCAGCCTGTTAGAATCTTTTGATCCTCTATGAGTGGATATCCATTAAGTGTCATAGGTGGTGAAGAGTATATTAACCAGATCGTAACATTAAAATCACATGAGATTTATTTGATGAATATTCAAGCATATCTCCTAATCTGATTCTTCATATTGAAGTTGTATGTTAAAATTGCAGAGGCAGCATTAAGAGTATTTTGTGCCTTAAGATTGGAGATAAATGATCAGCTTGTAAGTTTTAATCATATGCCTACATTCAAAGTTTGTTCATTCAGTTGCCATGAGAGAAGAGAAGGTCTCTCATTTCATCTAGTTCTGTTGATTATATTATATACATATTCAGTTTTAATTATACAATCAGATATATCATATATCACTTGGTCCAATGGACAAACCCATAGACTGTTATCTTGTAAGATATCAACCTTAGGAAAGAGGTCAGTTAAAAGCACAATAAAATTTTCCTTGGGTCGATCAGTCCTCAAACCACAGATATGTCATATATCACTTGGTCCAATGGACAAATCCATAGACTGTTATCTTTTAAGATATCAGCCTTATATTATGTGAAAATTTGAAAATATTAAGAGTATATTTATGGAAGAATTCACAACATGAGCAGTCCTCTTTTCCAAAATGGATTTCTTTGATACCTTATAAATAGTAGCCTTTCTAATGGCGCTTGGCAGAGTGAAAAATATGGAAAAGGCCACATGAAAGGAGCACTCCCCACTATTGCAATTGAAGTTGATCCTTAAACCATTCACATACTATAATGGTGGTTGTTAAAGTCAAGACAAGAATTATGAAAAACCACCAGTCGGGTACTCTTATGTACTTTCTCATGAGATTATGGTGGTTCACAAATATGTTGTCATGTGTTTTGAGGACTTGCTTGGTCATGGGTGAGGAAGAAAATACAATGACTGGTTTAGAATCCAAATAGATAGTCATAATTGGGCCATATTTGTGAGGAAGATGGGAGATTAAATGAAGGTAGCCAATGATGGGTACTGGTGTTGGAGCAAGGAGCATTTTTGACAAAAGTTTTCTTAGATTTCTCAGTGCAATGAGTAGCACAATCCATGTTGATTGAAAGATTTCCATTAGGAGCTTAAGGTAGATAATCCCTACAATCATCCTTATTTATACTATTTCGCAAGAGTAGTTTGTAACTAGGTTTATACTTATGGGGTATAGGGCTAAGGCATTTTGTCAGGCCCTAATCCAAATTACCAATTTGCAAGAGCTAGAGACATGAGAGAAAATGGAATTCCATACCTTGCCAATGTCAACAACAACATTTCTGTATACTCTAAATGATCTATGTAGCCTGAACAACATAAGAGCATTTACAGATCTATAGCATTTTTTCATTAAAATATATGCGCCAAAGCTAATAAAGAGGGCACACTTCTCATCTTCACGGGAATAATGAATGCCAAGTGTTGATTTCATAAGCAGCCACCTGCACTTGTTAAAGTTTCCCAGATGATGGTTGTTTTTCATTTTTCTCTTGGTCTACTCGCTATGGCCTCTGAAGTTGCTTGAGAGACCAAATGCATAATATGTGGAGGATAACCCTAAACACAAATAATGTCAAGCCTCTAGACTTTCTTTTACCCTCTTCCTCTGTATTTAGGCATTCTCGTGTGGAAGTTGGCGATGCCTTTGCATCCACCAATGCAAGCTTGCCAACATTCATATTTTATAGGAAACCACTAACATTCGATCAAATATTTATAGCAAACATTGAATAAAGAAATTAATTTAAATATCTATATTGGAAAATTGATACTTGATTGGCTGTTTCCTTTTAGTTTAATCATTGTTTAACTGTAAGCCATGGCAGGAACTAATAGCACAAATTCATAGTAGTTGATAATCAATCTATTATAACATTTTTAATCCACATTACTCAATGTGTTCCTGTTGAAATTTCCATTTTATAAATGATGTAACCATGTTATTTGTAAGTTTAAAAAGTAAGCTTAAATAATGGAAGAGCTATTCTATGTTCTAAAATTATCATATCACTAATTCTAATGTGAAGATGCTTGTAATAATTTAATTTAAAATAAAACTTGAGTGAGACCCAACTCACTCTAATTTTATTTGTATTTCACTCTTCCACTTAGTCTAGAATGTTAGGAAAGTCTAGTTGACTCTCATAAATGTGGCAAGTAATATCACAATCATAAATGAAATATTACTATTGATGAAGCATGCTAAATATAACTAAAATAATAGAATTATGCTCCTCACCTTGTCGGAACCTCACCTAAGATCAATGATCAACATCCAATGAGGGAAAGTCATCACTCACCTGTACCTCAAGGCATCAATCGAGGAAAATTGAACTATCAAGCAATGACACTCATCCAAGAGAGCAACAATCAGCATCCAACAAGAGAAAGTTAGCAGACTTGATATTTACAAGGTGGGCATAGTAGCATAGTGGCACAAAAAGATACATATTTTTCATTCTCATCATTAAAAAGGGCCACAATGGAATCAAACATATCTGTAGTGAATGCTCAAGGTATCTATGCAAAGATATAAATTCAACATAATTATCAATGATATATCAAAAGATATCAGTATTATACAAGGAAGACAATACAACATCAAATTCCTTATCATTTGAAAATTATAAAGCATTGGTACTCATCCAAGAGAGCAACAATTACCATCCAACAAGAGAAAGTCAACAAACTTGATATTTACAAGGTGGGCATAGTGGCATAGTGGCATAAGAAGATACATTATTTTCATCCTCATCATTCAAAAGGGCCACGATGGAATCAAACATATCTGCAATGAATGCTCAAGGTATCTATGCAAAGATATAAATTCAACATAACTATCAACAACATATCAAAAGATATCAGTATTATATAAGGAAGAAAATACAACAGCAAATTCCTTATCATTTGAAAATTATAGAGCATTGGTTCTTCTTTGAAAATAATCTAGTTTGCATTGGGAGACAACCTTATATAGGAAATCGACTATCAATAATAATGGACGCATATAATGGTATTGAGAACTTCCAAATTTAAAAATGTACATAGAACGATCAACTGATAAACAAGATATGATATCCAACAATAGCTTGGAATGGAATAGCAATGTCAATGCCGACAGTTCATGATTTCAAGTATATACAGAGGCAAAGAGCCACACCACAGAAACTAGAAACTAACTATTTCAGGCTTAGCTAGAACATGAACTAATATGAATAAAGGGAGATTGCAAAAGTGGAAAGCAAAGTATATAAAAAGACAATTGATTGTAAGATGTTGTAGCAACAACATCGCATTTGGGGAGCTTGTGAGCAACACACATTTGATACATTACACCCATGATCATCTTAGCAGAAGCAATATCAAAAATTAAATAGTGGTCGTGATTGGTATTGGCAGCTTACATCAATAATATCATCAACAATCACTGTTAAAACATTAAGATCAATTAATAAATACTATGAAATAGAGACAGTGCTATATATTATATATTGTGAATAATCAGATCTATTCTACACCAAAATGATATATTGGAACCATATCCCATATTTGTACCAAAATTAAGATGTATTGAGACAAATGGGTGATGTCTCATTATATGAGTCACTTGATAAGAAAAATCTCGCATAGTGTTAAGAGAACTAAATTCATATATTTGAAGGCTTAATGGGGAAAAGTATCCTTCACTTTGAAGTTTAGAGAACATTGTGTCTATATTTCAAGCAATCTGACAAGGGACATTACATCACTATAGAGCTCTAACAGAAAAAAATTTCATAAGTGAAGGATATTTACTATTTTTTAATATTTAGTGATGGTAGCTACATATTTTATGTTTGAGAACTCACCCGAAAGGGCTTATGCCAAAAATTTATAATAATATATTACCAAAGTCCATATCATTACCCTATAATACACAAGGCAAGTGCTAAGAAATAACAATTAAATAAAATTATTTTCACTTTTGGCAAAGTGCCAATATAATGTTTGATCTAGTTGGGAGAGGGAAAATTGATGGCTACGAGCATGGAAATGTTGGAAATGATTGAAAAGCTCATGAATGAAGAGCAAGTTGAACTGGTAAAGAATGTTTTCAATCATTGTTTTGTCATTAATGTCAAACTTGCTACTTGTAGGAATGACAATTGCTTTAGTGATCCAAATACTATAAGTTGGTTGATTGACAAGGAGGTGGCAATCAATAAGATGTAACTAGAGTACCTAGAGAAATATTGAAGTTATGATATTTTAAAGAAGTATAAGGATCAGCTAAGCCATTGATGAAATAGTGTATTGATGACATACTCTAAGACACAGAGGATGGACACACTAAGACACATGATGTAAGGATTAACTAAGTTCTAGTTAGTGTTGAATAGATTCTTAGTTGAAGCCGAGCAAGTTCAATTTTAGTGTGTGCTGAGTGAAGATCAAGTTCTGAGTGATCTTTAGGTGCTGAGAAAGAAATAGGTGCTAAGTGAAGATACAGGTGCTGAGCAAGATACAAGTGCTGAGTAACATAGAAGAAGCTGAGCATCAGAAAATAAATAATGCAAAGTTGTTGCAAATTGAAGATTCGCCAGATTTCAGTTGACATGGTAGTTATCTAGAATTTTGTGAATTAGATAGAAGATAAGAATGATGAGATGGTGTCACAGAACACTATGTAAAATATTTTTGATGAATACAATTGGATTCTAGACAAAGTTTCTAGATAAGAGCAAGATATGGGATAGATACATTGTATCCTACCTAATCTATTGAAACCCTAAAGTTAGAGAGGGAAAATTGAGCGGGATAGGTATCCCAAATTTCTATTTAAGGAGTCATAAGGTCAGGAAGCAAAGTGGTGGTCAAGCATGAAAGCATGAATTACTGAAGAAGGTGCTAAGGTGGAAGAGAGCACAGATACTCTGCTTTGATAGGTGACCATAGATATGATTGCATTGGTATGACGAGTAAAAAGACTCAAAGTGATGAGGCTTGAGTTGACAAGCTGTCAGAGCTATAGTAATTAAAGCCAAGCAAAGGATTGAACTGAAGTGTGATCTATAATCTGCAAGATATGTTGTAAGTTGTATCAGATCAAAAGTCATTATTGTTACTCTCTAGCAATTGTAACAGTTAAAATAAATCCTATGGACTTAGGTTGGTTTAATAGCCATGATGTAAATCCTTTAACAGGGTTACATTCCAAGTGAATGTTCAAAAGTCCTTTGACTAGGCCCATTCCTAATAGTATGGTGAAACCCTCTAACAGGGTTACATTTAACAATGTGTTGTAGCCTTTAACAGGGCAGACCATCAGAAATGGCTGAAATCAATTGCACAGTTATTTTGTGGGTATCATCTCCACTCTAGTTTTACCTTCTTATTCCTGGAGGGTTTTTGGGTTATCAAATTCTTAGTGTTATGATGTGATGCATGTTTACTTTTTATGATTGTTTAATGTTCAATTGCATACATGATAATTTCAGTTATGTGCCATTAAGGATTTTTAGAATAAGTTACATTGGACATCATTGGACCTTGGATAACTGATTCACCACACCCCCCCCCCCCCCCCACCTCAGTTATTCTAAAGAATTCTAACAATTGGTATCAGAGCTTTGCTAGTAACTTAGTTTAAAGGGAGTAGAAGCAGAGAAGATCAAAATGCCTAAGAGAGAAGTTCTCAAGCTCAACAAAGACAACTTTGTTGCATGTAAAAGCTTGATGAAGCTACATCTTGGATCCATAGGATATTATTCCCAAAATTCAATTGTTACTGAACATTTTGATCCAACTGGTACTCTTACTGCAGAAGATTTGAAAACCAAACAGGAACACAATCAGACAATGCTGAAAATTGCTTCTGCACTCAACTATGCTGAATTTGATGATATCAAAGGATGTGACACTGCATTCAAGATGTGGAAATCCCTATCAAACATTTATGGAGGAGATCATAATGTCCAAAGAGCAAAAAGAGAAAGCCTCAGAAGAAAGTTCGATGATATGAAAATGGAAGAAAGAGAGAATGTTGCTCAGTATGCCTCTAGAATAAAGGAAGTGGTAAGTGCAATAAGATGCTTGAGTGGTCAATTAGATTATGACATTGTTAATAGTAAGTTCTTAATAACCTTGCTCCCTATCAATGCTATTAGAGTATCAACTATATAAGAGCTAAGATGTGTGCCAGGAAACAATCTAAGTTTTGAAGGTATAGTGGGTAGACTCACTACATTTCAGTTATCTAAATTTGACAACTACAAACCTAAGAATGTTGAATCTACTTTCAAATCCAAGCTATCACTGAATGATGTTGAACAGGTGAAATCAAAGAAGGGAAGAAAGATGAAATATGTATCCAGTGATAGTAGCACTGATGAGGAAGATGTGAAACAATTGGAAGCATTACTAGCTAGAAGATTTCACAAAGGCAAATAAAAATTCAAAGGTAAGATGACTATCATTTTTTTCAATTGCAATGAATTAGGACATATTGTTGCAAGATGTACACAAAAAAAAGAATACAAGGAAGGCAACAAGTACAAACATAGAAGAGAAGATGATAAGAGAGATTACAAAGACAAAGGCAAGAAGTGATATATTGTTGAAGAGGATTCTGATGATAATGATGATGAAGTTGTTTATGTGGCCATGAAGGACCAATCTAATGAAGAAGAGCCTACAACACTAGTAACATGTATGAAAAAGAATGGTAGATGGATCATAGACAGTGGATGCTCACATCACATGACAGGAGAAAAAAGTAAGTTTGTTAACTTTACTCAGTATGATGGAAATAGTGTTAGATTTGGTAATGATGCTCCATGTCAAATCAAAGGAAAAGGCTCCATTAAGCTTATAGAGAAAATTTCAAGTGATAATGCATACTATGTTGAAGGACTAAACTAGAATTTTCTAAATGTCTCACAGTTAGGAAATGTAGGGCACAAAATAGAATTTGGAAACAAAATTGCAAAAATCTATGATATTGATGGTAAATTGATAGAAAAAGGAGATCAAACAAGAAGTAATCTATTTTATCTTGATATGGAAAATGCTTCTTGTCTTGTTGCAAAATTTGATGATGTGTGGTTATGGCATAGAAGGCTATGTCATGTCAACTTTGATAATCCGGTCATATCAGTAAAATGAAGAAAGTCAAAGGTTTACCTAAACTGAAGAAGCCTGACAACATCATGTGCAAACAATGTCAGCTAGGAAAGATGACTAAGTCAAGTTTCAAGAGTAAAAACTATACATCTAAAGAAGTACTTGAGTTAGTCCATACTGATTTATGTGGTCCAATAGAAGTACAAAGCTACAAAGGAGATAAATATATAATTTTGTTTGTTGATGACTATTCCAGGATGATGACTGTTATGTTCTTAAAGAAAAAATCTGATGCTTTTCAAATGCTTAGGTGGTATGTGGCTAGGGTTGAAAAAGAAACAAAAAAGAGTTTGAAATGCCTAAGATTAGACAGAGGTGGTGAATTCACATCAAATGAATTTGAAACATTTTGCAATGACAAAGGAATCAAGAGAAAAACATCAGCTCTTAGAACTCCCCCAAAAAATGGAATTGCTAAGAGAAGAAATAGATCTGTGATTGATTGTGCCAGAATATTAATGATGGAAAAGACTATTGCTCTAAAATATTGGAGAGAAGCTATAAGTGTGGCTATTCATACACTGAACGAAGTACAAGTCAAGAAAGGCACAAATGCAACACCTTTTGAATTATGGTATGGTCACTCACCCAATGTAAAGCATTTCAAAGTATTTGGTTGCAAATTCTTTATCCTTAAAGATGCTAGAAATAGAAAATTTGATGCAAAAGGTGACGAAGGCATATTCTTTGGTTACTCCACTAGAAGTAAAGCATATAAGTGTTTAAATACTAACACTAACAAAATTGTGGAAAGTGCAAATGTAAACTTTGATGAGCATACAGATGTCCAAATTGAAAAACCAAAGAGAATGGATGAATACAGAACTTTTGTGTATTCTTTTGAAGGAATGCCTGTTGATAAGGATACTATCAATCAAATTGAGATTCAATAGAAAATTTTAGTTTTAGCCAAGTCACAACCAGTGAATGTCGAGCTGCATTCAGAAGCCAAGTTGTAGAATGAAGGAAATACACATTCTGATTTTGAAGTCAATATACATGAAAGAGATGTAGAACTACCTGACAACGAAGTGCATAGTGACCCTGAATCTAAAAGATCAAACATGGAAACAAGGACAAGACCAAGATTATCCAAATATGTGAAGAGACATCACCCTGCTGAATAGATAATTGGTGACAAAGATGCAAGACCAATGACAAGGAACAGACTAAGAAATGAATCATGTCTATTAAGTAGATTTGAATCTAAAATAGTGTATGATGCATTACAAGATGGTAACTGGTATAAAGCTATGGAAGAAGAGATTGATCAAATAAAGAAGAAAAAAACTTCAAGTTTGATTCCCAGACCAATTGACAAGAATGTGATGGGTACTAGGTGGGTGTTCAAAAACAAGCTAGATGAGAATGGTGAGATTACTAGAAATAAAGCCAGACTAGTATGTAAGGGTTATGCTCAAGAATAAGGATTAGACTATGTGGAAACATTTGCCCCTATTGCAAGAATGGAAGGAGTAAGAACTTTACTTGCATATGCTAAATATAAAGGTTTTAAAGTCTATCAGATGGATGTAAAGTCTTCTTTTTTGAATGGTATATTGAAAGAGGAAGTATATATTGAACAACCAAAAAGATTTGTTGATGAAAACAACAGGGATATGGTTTGTAAACTACATAAAGCACTCTATGGTCTGAAACAAGAACCTAGAGCATGGTATGAGAGACTTAACAAGTATCTAGTGCAAATAAGATTTGAAAGAATTGATGATAATAGCAACATGTACATCAAATTAGAAGAAGGTAAGGATATTATTATATCTGAAATCTTTGTGGATGACATATTGTTTGGAGGAAAGGAAGTGCTTTGCAAAAGTTTTGTTGACAAAATGAAACATGAGTTTGAGATGTCTATGTTTGGAGAGATCAAATTTTTTGTTGGTTTGCAAGTACATCAACTAAAACATGGTATATTTATGACACAATCAAAGTACATCAAACAGATACTTAAAACATTTGAATTGGAAGACTCCAAACTAGTTAGCACACCAATGGCAATAGGACATAAGCTATCCAAAAATGATGTATCAGCTGAAGTTAATCAAAAAATGTATAGATCTATGATTGGAAAACTACAATATGTTGTACATAGTAGACTAGACATAGCACTAACAGTTGGAACAGTGGCTAGATTCTCTGCTAATCCTAAAGAAAATCATCTCATAGCAATAAAAGGAATAATGAGGTATCTCAAAGGAACTGATGATTTTGGCCTATATTATAAAAAGAATGAAAAGTTTGAGCTCAATGCCTACACAGATGTAGATTGGGGAGGCAAAATTGATGATAGGAAAAGCACAAGTGGAGGAGAATTATTTTTAGGAAAAAGACTAGTTACTCAGACTAGCAAGAAACAAACATGCACATCTTAGTCCACTGCAAAATTGAAATATGTGGCAGCAGCGGTCAATTGCACAAACATTGTGTGGCTCACACATCTATTGAAAGGAATGAAAGAAGAGGTAACCAAACTTGTAATATTGTATTGCGATAATACAAGTGCTATAAACATATCCAAGAATCCAGTAATGCATGCAAAAACCAAGCATATTGCAATCAAGTATCACTATGTTAGAGAATTGGTAGAAGACAAACAAGTGAAGATAGAGTACATTCACACAAAGGAACAAACTATAGATATCTTCACCAAACTATTGCCCAAGGATGCTTATGAATATCTTAGAGGCAAGTTGGGGGTAATGCCCCTAACTCAAGTAGTTTAAAGCAACAAAGAAGTTGCCCTGCATCAATAGGAACAAATCATTGAAATATCAAAAGAATGATGTAGAGGATGACAACAGGAGCAGGAACTCCAAATCAGTCACAAGCATGGTGATAGAGGGAGAAAACATGAGATGCAAAGCTTATATTTTGCATGTTAAAGATGCTACATCTTTGGCATTTATGTCATAGATGGAGATATATGCATAAAATTGATCAATACAAAGTAAGAGGGAGATATATAAAAGAGGGAGATTGATAAGAAACTGAAAGGTAAAGATACGGAGATATATGAGATCAATAGTAAAAGATACAATAGTCAAGAAGGAAGTAGAATGTAGCAGAAAAATGTAGTAGAAAATGTATATAATTTTGGTGGTAACTAAGTTGATCAATTGATCAGTTTGGTTTGCCATCAATGCCAAAGAGGGAGATTGTTGGAAATGATTGAAAAGCTCATGAATGAAGAGCAAGTTGAACTAGTAAAGAATGTTTTCAATCATTCTTTTGTCATTAATGTCAAACTTGCTACTTGCAAGAATGAAAATTGCTTTAGTGATCCAAATACAATAAGTTGATTGATTGACAAGGAGGTGGCAATCAATAAGATGTAACTAGAGTACCTAGAGAAAGGTTGAGGTTATGATTTTGTAATGAAGTATAAGGATCAGCTAAGCCATTAATGAAATAGTGTATTGATGACATACTCTAAGACACAGAGGATGGACACACTAAGACACATGATGTAAGGATTAACTAAGTTCTAGTTAGTGCTGAATAGATTCTATGTTGAAGTTGAGCAAGTTTAATTTTAGTGTGTGTTGAGTGAAGATCAAGTGTCGAATGATCTTCAGGTGCTGAGCAGTCTTTAGTTGCCGAGCAAGAAATAGGTGCTGAGTGAAGATACAGGTGTCGAGCAAGATACAAGTGTCGAGTAACATAGAAGAAGTTGAGCATCAGATAATCAATAATGTTGAGTTTCTGCAAATTTAAGATTCGCCAGATTAGAGCTGACATGGTAGTTATCTAGAATTTTGTGAATTAGATAGAAGATAAGAATGATGAGCTGGTGGCACAGAACAGTATGTAAAATGTTCTTGATGAATACAATTGGATTCTAGACAAAGTTTCTAGATAAGAGCAAGATATGGGATAGATACATTGTATCCTACCTAATCTATTGAAACCCTAAAGTTGGAGAGGGAAAATTAAGCAGGATAGGTATCCCAGATTTCTATTTAAGGATTCATAAGGTCAGGAAGCAAAGTGGTGGTCAAGCATGAAAGCATGAACTGCTAAAGAAGGTGCTAAGGTGGAAGAGAGCATAGATACTCTGCTTCGATAGCTGACCATAGATATGATTGCATTGGTATGATGAGTAAGAAGACTCAAAGTGATGAAGCTTGAGATTACAATTTGTCAGAGCTGTAGTAATTAAAGCCAAGCAAAGGATTGAACTGAAGTGTGATCTGTAATCTGCAAGATATGTTGTGAGATGTATCAGATCAAAAGCCATTATTGTTACTCTCTAGCAATTGTAACAGTTAAAATAAATCCTATGGACTTAGGTTGGTTTAATAGCCATGATGTAAATCCTTTAACAGGGTGACATTCCAAGTGAATTTTCTGAAGTCCTTTGACCAGGCCCATTGCTAACAGTATGGTGAAATCCTCTAACAGGGTCACATTTAACAATGTGTTGTAGCGTTTAACAGGGCAGGCCTTTAATAGGGCAGACCATCAGAAGTGGTTGAAATCAATTGTGTAGTTATTTTGTGGGTATCATCCCCACTCCAGTTTACCTTCTTATTCCTAGAGGGTTTCTAGGTTATCAAATTCTTTTTGTTATGATGCAATGCATGTTTACTTTTCATGATTGTTTAATGTTTAAGTGCATACATGATAATTTTAGTTATTTTCCATTAAGGATTTGTAGAATAAGTTGCATTGGATATCATTGGACCTTGGATAATTGATTCAAGAACCCCCCCTCTCATTTATTCTAAAGAATTCTAACAGGAAAGACATTTATTACCTTGTGTTGTAAAGAGACAAGATTGAGGATAGTAAGGATATTTCCATTACCATAACTTTTGAGGTGACATGTTTAGACTCTGATTAGGCTGAGGATAGTAAGGATATTTCCAACAACAATAGTGGAAATACTTGCACCATTCTAGCAAAAAAGTCAACTTTAATGTTCATATTAACTATTGGGAGTAGCAACCTCCTAACATAATCCAAGATGTGCATACACTTTGCATACACTTCCATAGTGAAAGATTAAGCTTCAACCAACTTTTTTTCCTCAAAGATAGATCTAAAAGTCTTAACTCCACATTCTCATTACTTTTGATTCTTTAGAAATTGGCTCCCATAGTAAATCCCTAATGGCTAAAAGTTAGTGGTACTCTATCAATCTGGCACGGCTTTGCCATGACTGGTGGTCTTCCACTATCATATGTGAAGAATGAAAATCAAAGAGAAACTTACTCACTCACCACCATACAAATTTCAAACCAACTTATTGAAGTGAATGCTAGTTAGAAAAAGCTAATCTATTTAAGAAGTGTAGAGAACATGGTGCTACATCATTGCCCAAAACTGGTTGCAAAGAAGAAATTAGATAGAAGAAAGAACACATTGATGAATCAAAAGATCAAATGGTTCAATAAGTAGGGTATTAGAATCAGAGAGTTCCTAACCATCAATAGGGGAGATAAAGAAGTACGTTCAAGGAAAATTCAAGGAAAGCATGCCGACATGGCATATTGGGAGGGAATAGGAGTACTGCATCAAACATTTTAATTCCCATTTTCAAAATTGGAGGAGGAATAGGTGATTTGGGGATTGATTAATTGACATTTTCAGCCACTACTAATAATGATAGATCCTTGGCAGAATTGTTCTCTTCTACTTCATTGTTGTACTAGGGTTTGGGATTAGGATTCTTCTAGGAGGATCCACTTTCAATAAATGCTAGATGAGATGATAACATAGGGAGAAGGATACAAGAGGAGGCTTGAAAGTTTATGTCATTTGTGAGCTCCATAGAAGGAGATAAAGCTGAGTTTTTTTAGAGAGGAATCACAAAGGGGACTTGCATGTTTATCTGAGAATGACCATTTATAGACCTCAAAGAGAGTGAGGGTGAAGGTGAGACATATTTTTTGGGTATCTCAAGGGTTGGTGGGGGCCTTTGAGGAGATAGAAATATGGGGGTTCACTATCTGAGATGCAACCATTTTCTACTCCAAATTTTTGTTACCCATCATGATCAGACAAAACACTCTGATCAGGATGTGAATGCTAGGGGATTGGAGAAGGAATTTCGGGGGGTTAGTTTTTCCAAGGCTGAGAAAAATATCCTTACATTTATGTCCATGGGTTTTATATTTTAGATATTCCTTGTAAATACATTATTATTATTATTAGAGTGTTGTTCTTGACATAGATAATGTAGGACACATCAACAACAAATTGATAAATGGCAAGAGGAGATACAACTACTTCACACAATTGATTCCATTAATGAAGACATAAGTTCCCACCTTAATGATTCTAAGTATCTTTTTCACGCTACATGTATGGACTAATCACTCCTTCCATTATCAAATTGGCAGTCAATAATGATGTTTTATAGTTATAGAGTTTCTCAATCCATGGTGGATCTTTGATGCTAGATGTAATGGTAGCACCGAGAAAACACACACAAGATATCTAGCAAAGGCTTTCACATCTCCATTTTTCCATGCTGCATGTCTTAAATTCCTATAATTGTGTCTATACTAAGACACGCCAAAACTAAAACTAGTTAATTTTACAATAGCAAGATTTGGGATATTCAAAATGCTAGAGGGTATATTTTGTGTTTCATTTTCTTATTAAAAGAACTTTATACCCCACACATGTTTACTATATTATTGGTATTAAGCTATTGTATGATTGATGAATTCTTGTTGAATCACTATTCATGAAATGGGGATCAATGAATTTGATTCAAAAACTACATAGTTAAAATTGTATGGTATAAATTAGGATAGAATTGCAGATAATAGAATAGAATAATAGAATTAGGCTCACCAGAGGTTCACTTTGATCCTGCAAACAATATGCCCATCGACAAAAATAATATATAAATTGAACTTTGACTTGCCTTTTGAAAGTTCAAATGATAGTGCATGTATTATTGCATCGCGTTTGCTTGTGTTCTTCACAACTAGCAAGTGTTGCATTTTCCTCTTTGACTTTATTATTAACATCTAATGTGGAAATGTGATCAAATCTATGGAAAAGCCACCTACAGTAGTGAAAAAGTGGATGAGAGCACAACTTCACAAATGCTGATGACAATACTATTTATCATGACAGTGATATGTGCTATCAATAGAGAGTGATATATGTCAAAGTTGAAAACAAATTTCTTGTATTAATGTAGGCCTTATGTGGGCTGAACAAGCAAATGTAATTATTGTGTAGTGTAAAAGATGAACTCTACAACCTTTGTTTGCTTTCTTGTAGGTTGTGGAGAATGGAAGCTTTGGAGCAGGGTATGGATGTGTTGTGCACCAATTGGTGCAGCTGTGTGCTCAAATTGCTTGTATTAATGTAGCACTATAGAATATATACCACAATTATAAGAATTATCTATATTCTATGTGTATGTATCCAATTAGGTTTAGAGGATGAGGATTGTTATTTAAATCACATGAAATGGCCTTAATTGAAACCGTACAATGCATGAACTTTATCCAACAACCTTTATTTAGCTTATTGCCTATGCTGAGTAACTCAAGGGACATCCTCAACTTAATCATCAAGATGCTAATAAGACCCATAGTAGTTGGGGTTGAGCCTCTTGCCTATGCTGAGTATCTCATAGGACATCTTAAAGTTAATCACATATTGAATGAATCACAAACACTAAGAAAATGCACTATATAGCCTAGATAGGGAATCAATTTAAACCATTTAAACTAATATTAATTTGATCTGAAAGAGAAAAGGGAAGCTAAAACCAATGCTTGAAAGAGAAATAGAAACATATTAATTACCTTGGAGATTCAATCAAAGAATAATGAAGATGAATGAAATCCCTAGCCAATATATCATGAATTCTTTAGTCTTGAGAAAGAAAAGGGAATAAATTGATTACCTTCAAGATTGAATTGAAATGTAGTATCTTTCCTCCCAATACTTTAACTACTATACCCACTGAGCAATATTACGTTGTCCGCTATTTCCTCTTGTTGATATATATGTTGTTGTTGCAATATGTTGTATGTTTGGCTAAATCAATGCTCTCTACAAATTTTAAGCTTTATTTTGTGTCTTGGAAAACCCTTGATTGCACATGCATGAAGAAATATTAGGGAAATTTGGCTTGCACGGGAGGCAAAATTGGAAAATTTTGGCTTTTGACATTATTGGGAAACCAACATGAATATCATTATTTGTATTTTTAATGAGATTTAATTAATCTAATAATAAGATTCATTATTTAATAACTTTTAATTGATTTTTTTTGTGATATTTCCATCAGGATTCAATTCTTTAGTTTTTGAGTCAAACTCAATTTTTGTTTTCATCAATTAATTGATTAATTATTTTTTCACCAATTATTTTTAATTTGGAATTAATCAGTAACTATAATAAATAATTTATTTAATTTTAGGTGATCTATTTTATATACAAAGTTGTGCTTATTTTTTTAGTTTATAAAAATTAATAAATAAGTTTTTACAATCACTTCTATGTTGAGAATTTTGTTCACAAATAATATCATTTGTTAATCGACCTACTAATTATTCATCTCATGTATTATATAATTGTATGCAAAAACATCAAAGTTTAGCCTATAAAAACTTCCAAAACTCTTCATGTGCACAGTACATCATGACATGATCTTATTCTTTATGTCATAGGGTCAACTATTATTTTTCTTAATTTACCTTGCACACTTCCTAGACTATATATCTATTGTACACAAAGGTTTATATTAGGTATGATAGGTACCCATTAATTACACACCTGTGCTAAAAGCTATTATATTTAAAGATATTGCAGAAATACCTGTTTGATGAAAGCTATACAATTATATGTATTGATCATGGTAGGTTAAATTTGACCATGTTCTACTTGAAAGTTGATTCTTTAGACATTTAACCTTGTGATTTTAATAGGTGACCAAATTAGTCACTTTCTTTTGTCACCTATAGCTATAAATTGCAAAGAAATAGTGATACATGACCAAAATAGTCACTTGTTTGATCACCTATTATAAAGAAATAGTGATGTGTGATCAATTTTAGTCACAAGACTAAAATTTTAATCACGTGACTAGAATTTTTGATCACCTAGTCACATATCACCCAAAAATGTAGTAGTGTTTGCAAAGGCTTAACTCATAGACATATGTTGTTTCCATAGCTTATGTCCATTAGGGATTTACTTTTCAAGTCATTTGCTTAAACTTCTTATTACCCCATCTTCATTATTTTCTTTTATAAGCACTTGGTTAATTTAGGAATTCATATAATTGAATAGTTAAAGCTACATTCATTATAAATAAATAAAAATAGAAAAATATATTTCTATTTTGTGCAGTTACTTCTTTTGAGATAGAAAGCAGATTCAATATATTATCTGAAATTGGTTAGAACTAGAAAAAGCCTCCTCATGAACACTTACATTTATCTTCTACTAAGTAGATTTTGGTAGCTTGCAAGATTACTCAGAACCTTGGAGTTGATCCTAGATTAACTTTTAAAGAGATGAGTTCCAAATAATTCTTGTTGTTAAGCATTGTGCAAAACAATAGCTCAACAGATAAGATTTGGCAAAAAAAGTTTGAAGGAATCCTCAAGAAGTTTTGGGAAACAATAAGTTTTAATCTCTCTTTCTTTAGGTACTTCTTATTTAATAACATCCTTGTAAACAAGGACATTAGTGTTAAGGAAACAATGGAAGTACCCACTAAGAAATTGATTCAAAAGATGTTGGAAATTTTTCTTGGTTGTTCTTCCTAAGGTTAAATGATTATTCTTGCTCATGAATTTGAGAATCATAGAAATATTAATATCTCATTGCATGGTAGATATTTGTTCTAGTATTTTTATTCAATGAGAGATTAAAAAAAGGAATCTAGGAACAACCCATGGAGGCTAGATTTAGGAAAAATTATGTTCAAAAATGTGTTTGTAGATACTGAGTTGATAGACATAGTAGCCTGTCATTATGAACCAACCACCATGACTATAAAAAAAATGGATGGCATGCCACTACTATTTATCATGAAATATTTTATAGAAGAATACTTTGGATTGAGAACCCAAGCTAATGGAGAAGCATCCTAGGTTGACATTTTATCCTACTCATTTTTGTTCATTTTGCCAGTTGTTGCCAAGTTGCAAAATTGTCAAGTGCTAGTAATTTTTTAGTATCTATCGAATTGAACATATCCCACATCATGTTAACATTTGGATTTACATGTTATCCCATCTCACTTTGTAGTGTGTGTTGAGTGTTCCTATTGATGACAAGCATCAACATTTTGGATGAGTTTTCTGTGTTTTGGTTCTTAATGGGAGCTAACTTGTGGGATTAATTCCAATTGTGAATTTTATGATAATATCTTGTCATGGGATGTGTGCAAACCATTTTAGCATCAACCTTTCTATGTTGCAATGTTCTAGAATCTTCTATAAGTCATTTTGGCAAGTATAAATAGGGTATTGAGTCTTCCAGTTAGGGAATAATTCAAGGGTTTTGGAAAGTTGGTGGCATATGTGTTTGACAGTGAAAATTTGAATTTAGATTGTGGATCTTGAATGTATTTTGTATCTTGTAATAACCCAAAAGGCCTTATAGCTGGGCATGTATGCTGATTACTTGATGAATCAATAAAAGACTATTGTTCTCTCAGTCTTGGTGATGTACTCTTTGTGTGTTTTCTTCAATTTTGTCAACTCTGCAAGGTTAGTTTGGATTTTTGGGTGTGCCTTTGGCTCTAGTACTTCTTTCCCTCCTTGCATTAGATGGTATCAAAGCTTTGGGTTCACCCTTGTGAAGATTGGATCATGTAGAACCATGATTCAAATTTGGTTGTAGAGTTGCAGATCTAAGGATTTGACCTATAAATTGCAGAGGGTTAAGATCTTGCAAGAATCTAATTTATAAAGATGGTTTGAGGTAGAGGAAATTTAGATAATGCTATGTTGGATTCATTGAGATAAATTACATCCAGATTAGATGTTGTAGAGACAATTGAGAGGAGAGGAGGACATCTTGACAATGTGAGTGATAATGAAGCACTAGTAGCAAACCCTAATCCAAAAATGGAAGAAGATCAAGATGAAGAAAGATTGTTGAGAGTATTTTCTATGGAACATTTGAAGCCTATTGTAGAAGTTGTTCCTTATGATGGAAAATTAGACACCGATGTTGTATTGGATTGGATCTCTGATATGTAGAAATTCTTTGAGTATGAAAACATTCATGATAATAGGAATGTGAAACTTGCAGTTACTAGGCTGAAAAGGTCATGCTTTACTGTAGTGGGAGCATTTGATTATTAATAGACAAAGGAGAGGATAAGAAAAGATCAAAACTTGGGTGAAAATTGTGAACAAGGTAAAGAACAAATTCCTTCCTATTGATTACCAAGTTAACTTGCTAAGAAAGATGGAAAATTTGGGACAAAGAGACATGACTGTAAAGGAGTATACTGAAGAATTCTATAGATTAGACATCAAATATGGACATGTAGATGATGATATTAATAAAATTGCAAGATATGTAAATGGATTAAAAAATCTGGAATTCAAGATGAGATAAGTTTTGTGAAATTACAAAGTGTGGAAGAAGCATTTCAATATGCCTTGAAAGCTTAGGATATCTTGACAAAGAAGCATGAACAAAGACAAACTGGTAGAGGTGGTAGATTCTAGAGAGGTAGAGGTAGATCTTATGATGAAGGTGGTAGATCTAATAGTTCTATGTAGGACAAGGGAAAATCTAAATGGAAGAATGATGAAAAAGACAAGTCCAAGTGGAAAGGTGGTAGTTCATATTAAGGAGCTACTAGTTCTTACTAAGGAAGAGATAATTCTTATACTAGAGGTGGATTCCATGGTAAGTGTTTTAGATGTGGTAAAGAAGGGCATGGATCTTTTTAATGTAGATCCTCTAAAAGTGGGCAAGGTAATAGAAATGTTGTGATTCAAAGAGACATTGCGAGTTCACTAAGTGGACCTAAGGCTAGAGAAAACCTAAGAGTGAGAAGAACCTTATGTAATAAGGGAAGTGATGAGGAACCTTTTCTAAGAAGAATTTTTTTCAAGAAAAATGTAAGATGGTTGGAAAATGTTGCAAGGTGATCATTGATAGTGGAAGTTCTACAAATTTGGCATTAGAAGAGTTGGTTAAAAACTTGAAGTTGTAGAGGCTAAAGCATCCTAAACCCTATCATGTTTCATGGATAAAAGATTAGTACAAGATATTGGTAAGTGAGAAATGTGTTATGAATTTCAAGATTGGACATTATTTTGATGAAGTCCTATGTGATATTATGCCTATGGATTGTTGTCATATTCTATTGGGTAGACCTTGGCAATATGATAGATGTTCTATACATGATGGAAGATTCAATCAATATACTCTTTCGGTGAATGTGAGAAAGAAAATATTATTTCCTTTGATTGAATGTCTAGATGAGGTTAATTGTACTACTATTCAAGTTTGCATGGTTAGTAGAAAAAAATTTGAAAATGAAGTAAAGAAGAATCAAGTTTGTTTTGCCATAATTCATAGAGGACAAAGTTTTTGTAGTAATGATTGAGTAACAACAAAAGTTGGAAATGACTGAGTGACAATAGATAGTGGTAGTTGAGTACTAGAAGAAATTTGAAGTTTGTTGAATGAGTATAAAGAGATTGTTGTAGAGGATATACCTAATGGTTTACTACCAGTAAGGAGTATAAGTCATTGTATAGATCTAATTCTTGGAGTGAGTTTTTTGACAAAGCACCATATATATTCACACCAGTAAAGAATGAAGTTAATAAACAAGTACATGAACTGTTGTAAAAGGGATTAATCAGAGAAAGTTTGAGTCTATGTGTTTTACCTACTATATTAGCACCTAAGAAGAATGGAGAATGGAGGATTTGTACTAATTCTAGAGCTATTAATAAGATCACAGTGAAATATAGGTTTCCTATATTGCGGATGGACGACATAATAGATTTTTTGAGTGGGGAAAAGTACTTTAACAAAATTGATTTGAAGAGTGGCTATCATTAGATCAAAATCTAAGAAGGTGATGACTGGAAGACTACTTTTAAGACAAAAGATGGTTTGTATGAATGGTTGGTAGTGCCTTTTGGTTTGAGTAATGCACCTAGTACTTTCATGATATTGATGAATGGAGTTTTGATAAGATTTTTGATGAAGTTTGTGATTGTTTATCTAGATGATGCTTTGATAGTCAGTAAGACTAAGGAAGAACATTTTGAGCATGTTAGACAACTATTGTAAAGATTGAAAGAAGAAAAGTTGATGATTAATCTTAAAAAGTATTCTTTTATGTAAGAGGAGATTGTGTATTTGGGAATTGTGATTTTAGCTAATGGCTTGAGAATTTATCTTAAGAAGGTTAAGGTAATTTTGGAATGGGCTACACCTAAGAATGTGGGTGAGGTAAGATCATTTCATGGTTTGGCTAGTTTTTATAGGATGTTTATAAAGAATTTTAGTGTTGTTTGTAATGTTATGACTAAGACAATGAGCTGAGATAAAAAGGAATTTAAGTGGACACATGGAGCTGATAAGAGTTTTAAGACTTTGAAACAAAATTTTGGTGAGTTACCTATATTGGCTTTGCCTAATTTCAATAAGGTATTTCAAGTTGAATCTGATGTAAGTGGTATTATAATAGGAGTTGTATTGAGTCAAGAAGGTAAATGTATGTTTCTTTCTTTAGTGGGAATTTGAATGATGCTAAAAGGAAGTATTATGTGTATGATCAAGAGTTTTATGCTATTGTTCAAGCTTTAAAGAAGTGCAAACATTATTTGATTCCTAAGGAGTTTGTATTGTATACTAATCATAAAGCTTTACTGTACTTGGGAAGTCAACATAAATTGAATCAAAGACATATGAAGTGGGTTGAGTATTTGTAAAGTTTTACATTTATGATTAAGCATAAGAGTGGAGTTACTAACAAATTTGTTGATGCATTGAGTAGATGATGTTCTTTTTTGACTGAGATGAATATTGAATTTCTTGGTTTTGATGAAATGAAAGAGTTGTATGATATTGACCTTAATTTTTATAAGGTTGGGAGAGAGTGCAGAGCACCAAATCTATCAGATCACATCAGTAAGTATGATGAATATTTCATACAAGAAGGTATATTGTTCAAAGGTATTCAACTATGTATCCCTAGAAGTTCGATGAGGTTGAATTTGATTAAGGAAAAGCATAATGGTGGATTGGCTGGACATTTTGGAATTGATGACATTGAGTTTGCTGAAAGAGAAGTATTATTGGCTGCAGATGTATAAGGATGTTTAGAAATTTGTGAAGAGTTGTGGATTTTTTCAAGTTGCAAAAGGACTAAGTCAAAATACTAGATTATATACACCTATTTTTATTCCCGAGAAACCTTGGAGTGACATTAGCATGGATTCTATTCTTGGATTACCTAAGAAAACAAGGGGGTGTGATTCTATATTTGTTGTTGTAGATCCATTTTCTAAAATGACTCATTTTATACCATGTAAGAATACATCAGATGTTGAGCATGTTGTTGAACTTTTCTTCAAAGAGATTTTTAGATTGCATGGATTATCAAGAAGTGTTATTTCTAACAAAGACAATAAGTTTGTTGTTTATTTTTGGAGAACTTTGTGGAAGAAAATGGGTACTAAGTTAAAATTTAGTTCTACATTCCATCTGCAAACTAATGGACAAACAAAGGTTGCAAATAAAAGCTTGGGTAATTTGTTGAGATGCTTAGCTCGAGATGAAACTATAAGAATTTGGCTTAGGCTAGAATTCACCCAAGACCAAGGAATGCAAACACAAGCACAACAATAGACCAAAGAGAGAGTATGATTAGAATGACAATATATTCATTCAATATGCCATATGAGAGTACACTAGGAGTACCTATATATAAAGGCCTTTGGAGAGCTCCTAGAATGCATAGATGTCAACATTATGATACGTCATATGACTAAGCACATGTTCACCAGATATGGGTTATCCTCCATTAAGCATGAATATAAGTGTGATATTGTGAGGGTAAGCCTACAATGGTGTATCATGCAAATCAGTGGTGTAGACAACATGTGCTAAATTAGGAGTGTGGATAACTATGTTGTCTACATGACAACTTAGTGAATGATGCAAACTTCAGTGTTGTAGACACCATGTGCTTAATTAGAGTTGCACACTTCTATGAGAGTACACAAACTCCTAAGTATCTCACCTAAATAATTAATCAAATAATGCAATAACCTAAGTAAACTTAAGCAAGTGCAAATATTAAATACCTATTTATACCAACACCCCCCCTTAAGTGCAACTTAGGGGAATGCTAATAAGCTTACAAAATCTAGGATGAAGTGCATGATGGATCTTGGCTACTAGGCCATGTTAGGTACCCATGTACATAATGATATGCAATCTCTCATAAAGCAGATAAAGAAGGAAAACCTCGTGGGAAAAATCCTCCCCCAAAAAGAGAGATAAATAAGGATGCATGAATGGATGGAGTAATCAAGACCCCCACATTATGACATACATCTAGTATATACATAAGAGAATAATGCGAAAAGGAAGAGGGATAGGATAGGCTCCCCCTACCCACCCCAAAAGAAGAATGCTTGCTAGTGACTGCTTCGATGAAGAAGTTGATCCAAGACTATAGAATGGTGTTCCTCCCCTCAGGAAGAACCAATTTCAAAAGAACAAATGAGACACTTCCACTGTGCATGGAAAGAATCCCATGGATAAGTGATGTCTCTAAAACCTGCTCAATTGGCTAAAGAACCTATCTCAAAGAACTGTCTATCTCAACAGTGATGAAGAACCCTTCTACAACTGTTGATCATAAGTATCCACAACCACTTCAACCTATGATGATTGATCATGTAGAGAATGAACAAGAGAGTTGGATGGAGCCCTAATGACAACTGAGAAAGGTGTTGTTGCATCAAGAAGAAGAGCTAGATCATCAATATTGTTCCCAAAATCTATCACTGAAGCTAGACTTGGAAGATTGGATGTAGCTTGCTATGTTTGACCTATCACTATGGCCATATATGCATGTGGATTAAACTGATGTAGTGACCTCTCACTACAACTATTGATAGAACCCCACATGTTTGAATTTGTTGAAGCACTCTCACTTGTGTCACTATTAGTTTCCACATGATATGATGTGCAGAGAGGAGTAGAGGACAAGTTGGGTGAACTTTGCTCAAAGTGAACATCCTTCTCCACAAAGATTTGATGTTTCTTAGGATCCAATAATCTATAAGCCTTCAAATTGTTTTCATAACCAATGAAAGTACAAGGCTAAGGTGATTGTACCTTGCATCCCCAGGAAGATACCTTTGCCCATTCAGGACAACCAAAGACTCTAAAGTGTGTCACAATAGGTTTTCTTCTACACCACGCCTCAAAGGGAGTTTTTCCATCTAAGGCTAGATGAGGAGACCTATTAAGAATGTGAGTGGCAATACTAATTGCTTCAACTTCTAATGATGGATCTAGAGACTTGGCTTGTATCATGCAACTTGCCATAGACTTAAGAGTGCAGATCCTGAAAATTGCAACATTTATCTTATGTGGACTAAATGCTGGTAGATTCTAAAGATGAATGCTCTTGAGTTTGCAAAAGTCTATAAGTCTTCTGTTCACACACATGCTTCCATTGTCCAACCCTATAACTTTGATGGCTTTCTTGGATTTCCATTCTACATGAGTCTTGAAGGCTAGAAACTTCTCCAACAGTTCATTCTTATTATGAATAAAGTGGACCCAAGTGTATGCTAAAAATTCATCAACAAAGGTAAGTATGTAGCAACCCTAGCTGAATCTAAAAGGACCTGCTAATACCATGTGAACCATCTATAGAACACCTGGTGCTCTTGGAGACTTCCTTTTCTATAACTTTCCCTTTGGATGCATATCCACTGAATCTATTGAACATTCACTGTGGGAAAAGTTGATTTGGGGTAGACCTTTGACCATTCTATTTGTGCAAAGTTGCTAAAGATAATGGAAGTGAAGATGACCGTACCACTGATGCCATAATTGAATTTTTTAATTTGATTGAGATAACAAGGCCTTTGAAGGAGGTTTGGGCAAAAAATGGGAGAAAGAGTATAACCTTTTGTTATGATTCACTTTTCCCACTACAATCAATGAATCATCTTTAAGACTATGCACCTATACTAAGTCTGGAAGAAACTAAACTTTATGTCCATCTCCAAGGTGAGTCATTTGGTAGATTGATAGGATATTTGAACTTAGGTTTGGAACATAGAGAACATCTTGAAACTCTCCATTTTCTTATCTTCACATTTCCTTTCCCTTCAACTTTCATTTTTGTATCATCTCCCATAAAGATGTGTGGTACCTTAGACTACTTCATTGAAGAAAAATCCTCCTTTGAAGAACCCATATGATATGAGGCACCAGAGTCAAATATCCATTCCTTTGAACAGTTTGAATTTTTGATGATTGCTTGCCCTTTTCCCTTGGACTCTAAAGATGACCCGTTATCCTTATAAGCATTAGACAATGGAACATTATGCATCTTCATGATGTTGGTCAACTCATCAATCTTCTTAAGATAACATTCATGCTCTTCATGACCCGACTTCTTGCAATAGGCACACTTCTTCTTATTGTTGTCCCCCTTTTTGTTGGAATTTGAGGACTTGCCTTGTTGATTGGATTCTAGTGTTGTCTCTTTTGCATCCTTTGATTTGTTCTTCCATTTATTCTTACCCTTTCCTTTATTTGAAGATTGTCTAGCTAAATTTTTGAGAACCCTCATTGTTGGCCACCAATGCTTTAGACTTAGGTGATTTGAGAATCCCCATTGATTTCAACTTGTTTTCTTCAGTATCCAATAGATTAGCATATTCATCAAAAGTGACTTTCCTATAGGTAGACCCTAAGGTAGTCTTAGAGGTGTTAAAAGAGGAAACAAATGTGGAATACTCTGATGGTAGCTTGTTATGTATGAGATAGATCAATCTATCATCTTTGATAGAACTTCTACAATTAGTAAGCTTTGTCCTTAGTTCATTCACCTTAATGATGAAATCCTATATTGAATCATATGACTTAGGATCTAAGGAGACAAGCTCATATTCTATTTTGAAAAAATCCTCTTTAGACACTTTACCATAAAGGTTTTTGAGGGTATCCCAAGCTTCCTTAGACGTAGAATATTTCTTAATTTGATACATGATCTTGTCATCAATCCCCAAATATATATCACCTATGGCTTTCCTATCCATTGCTACCCAAGCTAAATTATCTCTCACTGATACTTTATCACCTACTAGTTTAGGAAGAGTACTATCTACATATTGTGAAACTCCATTATGCATTAAGTGATACCACATTTTGATGGACCATGTAGCATAGTTATGTGGAGTTAATTTTGGAAACTTAAAGTTGCCCATAATGTAGAAAATGAAAGAAAAGTGCAGAAAAGAGATGACAAAATGCCAAGAACACCCCCCCTTTTCACTAAATCAAGAAACCCCCCCAAAATAGATGCTTTGGGCACTTTATTAGTAGTGTGATTACAATGGCCACTTGCCAATTTTGGCCTTTTTGAACTTTTTATTTTTCTTGTTACAACTCTTAAAAGAAATACAAATCTCAAACTTTACAATGTGCTAAAATTTTGAAGTAATATGAAATAAAGAAAAGCCCCATTCCTGAAAGTGAAATTTTTTTCCACACAACCCTATAATCTGACTGAGGATCTAAAATTTAGATGAAAAATAATGCAATTTCAAAAAAAATGAAACATATTTTCAACTCTAGATGTGCCCGTACAGAGCATTTGAAGTTGAAAATGCAAGATTATGCAAGTATAGTTGCCAAAAAATACAAATTCTAACAAATCCATGCACCAAAACTAGAAAAGAGCTGCACTATTGAAAAGTTTAGGAAATTCTACCTAATTTGAAAAAAAATACACCTAATTTGGAGTCTGGATGTCTGCGATATGGCATCTCAAAGTTGGACTACAAAATCAAAAATCAATCTAGAGAGGGGTTGCATCAGCAAAAGATAGGGTTAAATTTGAATGTCATAGGCCATCTCAGCAGTTGTATTTTGCCTTGGAATGATGGTCAAATGGTTGTCAATTTTAAGCTAGTGAAATGATGATGTCAGCGACTCCAAGTCCATTGATGATGTCAGCAATGATGTCAGCCATGTGGAATTATATAGACAGGTGATGTGGAAAAAATTCATATGCTTACATGGCAGGGTGAGCTAGCATATGGTCTACTTCATTGTCAAAATGACATGGCATGTGTTTGTATAGTCACATATGTGATGTGGACTATTGTGTGTCTGATTTGGATTCACCCACATTGGTTGCTGACTCAACATGACTTGTCACTACGATATAGTCTACATGGTAGATTCACCAAGCCACATGTCCACTGCACTGTCATGATCTGGGCCTCCATGTTGATCTGAGCTGGAGGACATGTGGAAGGGTAGACTATACAACTAGTAGCTATCTACTACATGGTGGGGTAGATTATCACCATGTGGCATCTGGTTTCACTGCAGGTCACCACCGAACAATTTTTATCTACTACCGGTGTTATAAAATGTGAGCTAGATTCTCTAACAGTCATTGCCAAAGACAACAAATGTGAGTTGCTAGAGTTTAAATAAGTGCTCGCTAGAATTAATATTGCCAGCCAAAATTTGTATTTGAGATGCTAGATTACCAAGGTAATACCCCACATTCGTGGGTTATAAGTCTATGGAATTTTTAAAAAAGAAACCTTTGCTATGATTAAACAAACTACCCGCATAGTGGGTGGAAAGAAAATGGGGCTATTGGGAAAGTTGTCAGGCTATCAGTTTAATGTGTCATATGCAGATTTGCAGAGATTGAGATTGCTTCTATAGTATGACCCAAATTTGTAGAGGAAAATACCTGCTAATTAAATAATAATACCTTGTGATAAATAGAATAATATGCTAAAATTATAGAGGCAAGATCTGATAGCCCAATTCTGTAAAAAAAAAATTCTAATAGCACGACTGGGCATGAAAATATTTCAAAAAATAAAATTTTGAAAATATAGAGAAATTGTAGGGATAAATTAAATTCAGATTCAAAACACAAATAATCAAATCAATAAAATGACCATACCCAAACTGCAAATTAGGGCCTCAAAGCTCCAATTTGCAAAAAAAATTTGCCTCATGGTCAACTTTAGCCTGGCATAAGCAAATTTATAGTCAATCTTCACCAAATTGATGCTTTGAATTCAATGGCAAGGTCAAATCTAGCTCTAGATGCTCCCAAATTTTGTACATTCTCTAGATTTTAGTCGAGGCATTGAAACATGAATGGTCTTGAATAGCTATGTGTAGAGAATGATCCCCCTTAATAATTTGGCTTAGGACAAAATTCACCCAAGAAAAAGGAACTCAAATACAAGCACAACAGTAGACCAAAGAGAGAGTATGATCAAAATGACAATATATTCATTCAATATGCCATATGAGAGTACACTAAGAGTGCTTGTATATAAAGGCCTTTGGAGAGCTTCTAGAATGCATAGAATTCAGCATCATGATAAGTCATACAACTAGGCACATGTCCACTAGATATGTTTTATCCTCCATTAAGAATGGATATAAGTGTGATGATGTGAGGATAAGCCTACAATGGTGTATTTCATAGATTAGTGCAGGTGTAGACAACATGTGCTAAATTAGGAGTGCAGATAACTGTGTTGTCTACATGACTACTCAGTGAATGATGCAAACTCTAGTGTTGTAAACACCATGTGCTCAATTAGACTTGTGCACTTCTATGAGACTACACAAACTCCTAAGTGTCTCACCTAAATAAATAATAAAATAATATTGTGAATGGGAGTAAAGGGAAGACACCTTTTAAGGTTGTTACTAGAATGAAGCCTAGAGGGGTATCAAATTTTAGGGATGTTTTTGATGAAGAAAACTAAACTACTATAGGAGAAGAATTTTTTGATTTTATGGAGTCTTTACATAAAGAAGTGAAGATGAAGTTGGAACAAATTAATCAAAAGTATAAGGAGAATGCTGATAAGTCTAGAAGATATTATATTTTTAAATTTGGAGATGAGGTGATGGTTCATTTGAAGAAAGGAAGATTTCTTGTTGGAACATATAGTACACAGAAGATGAAGAATTTTAGACCTTGTAAGATTTTGAAGAAAATTGATGGTGGAAGTGCTTATGAAGTTGAGTTACCTGATGACATGGATACATCTCCTATACTCAATGTTGATAAATTGTATAAGTATCATGAGTCAGATGATAAAGTTTTTGTACCTGATGATTATCCTAAGAAGTAGATTGAAGAGGTTGAACAGATTTTGGGTCAAAGTGTTGGTAAAAGCATAAGAGGAAAATACTACTATGAATATTTGGTAAAGTGGAAGAATAGACTAGTTGAAAATGCTACATGAATTTTTCAATCTGAGTTGGATTCAGCTCAATTTGTGACACTTGAATGATTAAGGAGAATCATTTCTTTCTACCCTAGTTATTTGATGCAAGAGAATCCTAGGTTCACGTGTTATGCTACTCATTTGTGTTTATTTTGCTAGTTGTTGCCAAGTTGCAGCAATTGTCGAGTGCCAATAATTTTCCACCATCTACCAAGTTCAAGTTATCCCATGTTATGTTAACATTTAGATTTACATGTTATCCCATCTCACTATGCAATGTATGCCGAGTTGCATAGTGTGTGTTGGGCTATCCTTCATGTGTTAAGTGTTCCTATTGATGCTGAGTGCTAGTATAATGGATGAGTTTTCTATGTGGAACTGACCTACAGGATTAATTATAATCATGGATTTTATGATATGATCTTGTCTTGGGACATGTGTAGACCATTTTATGGTCAACCAAGTTCTATTTTGTAATGTTCTAGAATCTTTTGTAAGTTGTTTGGCAAGTATAAATAGGGTTTTTAGGCTTAGAGTTAGAGAAAAATTCAAGGGTTTTGGAAAGTTAGTGGTATATGTGTCTGGAAGTACAAATTTGAATCTAGATCATGGATCTTGAATGCATTTTGTATCTAATCATAATCTAGAAGCCTTATAGCTGAGCTTGTATGTTGATTACTTGATGAATCAATAAAAGACTATTGTGCTCTCTCTCTTGGTGTTGTACTCTTTGTGTTTTTGCTTTTGTTGTGTTAACTCTACAAGGTTGGTTCGGATTGTTGGGTGTGCCTTTGGCCCTAATATTTTTTTCCCTCCTTGCATCACAAGCCCTTACAAAATTTGATAGGGAGCACTTTAGGAAAGAATATCAGAGAATTGTGAACTTTGGCAGATATATGGAAACTAGACATTTCATGCACAAAAGCCACAATAATCGAATAACATATGTTGATCATATGGGTCCTTATTTTGTTCAATCCTCTATGGATAATTTTGAGAGCACTTTTATGCATGCTCACAACTATTTCTAGATGAGCAGTAGAAAATTTAGCTTGATGACATGTATATGCATATGGAAATACAAAAACCACACACCTATCTAGAGTTTTATTTTTCCAATGTGAGAAAATTCTTCATAGTCAATTGGTTAGATGGAAAAATACTATGTCCTTCAACAATATTTCCCTACTATGTTACTTAATTCTCCACTATAATGTGAGTCAATTTAGGAATTCCATGAAATGAGAAATAATTGATGAATAAGGTGTTAGATAACACATCCAACTTTGGTTGCCACTATAGGATACACATATAAGAGATGGTGATTTTAGAGTAATTAGGGATTTTTTTTGCAGTGAATAGAAAGGGTACTTGGAGGAACTATCACATGATTTCCATAGTCAATAAAGGAATATATGTTAATGCCCAAAGAATGTAAGGATGATAAAGGGAATAAATACAACTTGGGTGATTGGATTCTCAAACCAATATATTCATTGATAATTTTATATGGGTGCATAAAATTGACTCATAGGCTTCCTTTGTTTGTCTTAAAAGATTAGGTTTCCTCGAGTTTATATGGAAATTATTGTGGGTTGAGAAAAATATTATTCAACCAAGAAGGAAGGGTAACATGATGCCTCACTTTATAAAGTTTGATGTAATATTGTTGAATACAATCAGATCCAAGATGTTCAAGAAATCATCAATCATATTTTCTAGTTGATCAGTGATAAAAGCATAGATTATGATTGTGAGGAGTACATTACAGCTTTAAAAGCTGAGTATGCTCATCAATTGAACATTAAAGATGACATTATTATAAATTATGATGACTTACAAGAAGCATATGAAAGGTTGAATAAATCTAATTTTTTGAATAAGATAGAGAATCAAAGGTTAAGTAAAGGTCTACCTCATTTTCATTCTAAAAAAGATATTGAAATTCTTAGGATTGAAAATTGTATTATAGATTTTGACAATCTATTCCAAGAATATGTTAAGCAACAAAAATGTAAGAAAGTTAACCATGAGGTAAGTGCACAAAGTTGTGGACCAAAAAGACTCCACTTTCACTATTTTTCCAATCTGATGCAAGTATAATTGCATAATAACATGAACCATAGGCTCAAACCAATTTCAATTCAAAATAGCATGAGTGTACTTTATAAATTTATAACATTATATATTTCTATATGTAAAAAAATATTGTTAATTTTCAAGTAATGTGTGTGATAAGGTTTATAAGGACCCCTTAGCACACATATAATGGTTTGAATGGGTCAAAAGGGGTTATATATTATCATATGATCCCTTTTGGCCCACTTGATCACATAACGTATGTCTTAACAGTTCCCCAAACCCCTTAGCACACATGCGATGGACCCAATGGGTAAAAAGAGGAATAGATTGCACTAAAACCCCTTTTGACCCATTTGATCACATAATGCATGTGTCTTAAGGGGTCCCCAAACCCCTTCACACACATACAATGGACCCAATGGGTAAAAAGAAAAGTAGAGTACTCTAAAACCCCTTTTTAGCCATTTGATCTCATAATGTGAGTAAGGGGTGTAAGGAGCCATTTACACATATGTATAATGGTTTGGATGGGTCAAAATGGGTTATATGGTATCTTATGACCCCTTTTGATCCATTTGATCACAAATGTGTGCCTTAGAGGACTTTTTAGCATACATAATATGATAAAATGTCCTAAAAGGGGTAATATGTTATCCTACAATCGCTTTTAACACATTTGATCACATGATATGTGTCTTACAGGGTCTACAAACTGATTAGCATACATATAATAGTTTGAAAGGATTAAAGGGGCCATAGGGTAGCCTATGACCACTTTTGACACATTTGACCACAAAATGTATGTCTTAGGTAGTCCTCAAGACCCTTAACACACATATAATGGATCCAATGGGTCAAAAGAGGTCATATGAAACTCTATGGCCCCTTTTGACCCACTTTATTACATATTGTTTTTTAAAGGGCTCTACAAACCCCTTGGCACACATATAATAGTTTGATTGGGTAATGGGGCACTATAAAAACCCTTTTGACTCATTCAATAAAATAACATGTCTTAAGTGGTCTATGGACCCTTTAGCACACATATAATGGTTCAAATTGATCTATATATGACAAAGGAAATCTTAAGAGCAATTTTGACCAATTGGATCACATAATGTGTGTCATAAGGGGTTTGAGGACCCCTTAGCACACATAGTGTGATTGAATGGGTGAAAACATGTCTTACGGTGCCCTATCACAACTTTTGACCCATTTGATCATATAATCTATGTCTTCAAGGGTTATCAAACCCCTTAACACATATATAAAGGATATAATGGGTCAAATGAGGTCATAGGGTACCCTATGACCCATTTTGACCCACTTGATAGTATAATGTGTATGTTATAGTGTTTAAGAGCATATCAACACACATATAATGGTTTGAATGGCTCAAAAGGAATCATAGGGTACCCTATGACCCCTTTTAATCCATTCAAAAGTATAATATATGTCTTAAGGTGTCCAAAGACCCCTTAAGACATATACAATAATTTGAATGGGTTAAAAGAGGTCATGAGGTACCTAATGACCCATTTTGACCCATTAGATCATATAATGTGTCTCTTAAGCAATCCAAGGACCCCTTAGCACATATAATATGATTTAATAGGTCATAGTGTTATCTATAGCCTCTTCTAACCCATTCAGTCAAATGATGTGTAGCACACATATTACAATCAAATTTTTTAGAAGGGGCCATAAAGTACCCTATGACCCATTTGATCACATGATTTGTATGTTAAGGTGTCCAAGGTTCCCTTAAAAAACATATAATAGTTTGAATGGGTCAATGGTGTCATCAGGTACCCTACAACCCTGTTTGACCCATTCTATAATACAATATGTATCTTAAGGTGCTCGAGGACCCCTTAGCACATATATAATGGTTAAAATGGGTCAAAAGGTCTCAGAGGATATCCTTTGACCCCTTTTGGCTTATTTGATCACATAATATGTGTCTTAAGGAATTTAAGGACCCCTCAGCAATCATACAATGGTTCAAATGGATCAAAAGGCATCATAGGGTACCCTATGACCCATTTCCATTTGACTACATAATGTGTTTCTTATGGGTATAAGGACCCCTAAGTACATACATACTAGTTTAAATGGGTCAAAAGGAGTTATAGGTTACCCTATAATCCTACGTAACCCATTTGATTGCTTAGTTTATTTCTTAAGTGGTCTAAAAACCTCCTTATAACATTTATAATGGTTCGCATAGGTCAAGAGGGGTTATAGGGCACCCTATAACCCATTCTGACCCATTAAATTGTATAATGTGTGTCTTAAGGGGTCATCAAAGCTATTAATAGTAAATTAATATTTAAAATCAATCAAAAGGGATCATAGGGGTACCCTAAGACCCCTTTTGAGACATTGGGTCACATAATGCATGTCTAAAGGGTTTGAGGATCCATTTGCACATATAATATGATTGAATGGGTTAAAAGGGGATATAGGGACCCCTTAACACACATATAGTGGTTTCAATTGGTCAAAAGTTCTCTTTGGGTACTCTATGACCTCTTTGATCCATTCAATGATATAATGTTTGTCTTAAGGGGTCTAAGGACCTCTTAATACATATATGATTGTTTTAACATGTCAAAAGGCATCATAGGGTACCCTATGATGCATTTTGACCCATTTGATCACATAATGTGTGTTTGAAAGGCTCCAAGGACACCTTAACACACATCTTAATGTTAAAATAGGTTGGAAATGGTCATAAGGTACTCTATTACCCTTTTTGACCCATTCAATCACATAACATGTGTCTTGAGGGGCAAAGGGACCCCTTTTAAAACATATAATGCATAAAATGAGTCAAAAGTGGTCATAGGTTACCCTATGACCCCTTTTGATCCATTGAATTGAATAATGTTTGTTTAAGGGGTCCAAGGACCCCTTAGCACATATATAATGAGAAGAAGTTTTATGATCCCTTTTGACCCATTTGATTGTATAATATGTTTTAGGGGAGAGAGAGAGAGAGAGAGAGAGAGAGAGAGAGAGAGAGAGAGAGAGAGAGAGAGAGAGAGAGAGAGAGAGAGAGAGAGAGAGAGAGAGTTCAAATTGACATAATTCTGACCTAAATTTTATGTTTTATGTATATAGAAATACTATATTCATGTATATGATCGTAGTGCTCAAATTGATATGAGTGTGCCCTATTTAGAAGGGGTCTCTAGTCTTTATTTATTGTTTTAGGAGTATGCACTATAGTGTGTTCCCATTATAGAATATGTATTCTATTTAAACTACTATATTTTAATAGCATGCTTGTACTATAGTATGCTAATGCTATTTTTAAACCACTATATTTTCATAGCGTGCTTGTGCAAGAGCATGCTTTTGCTATTGTGGAAGTGAATTGTTTAATGATTCACCAAGCCCAAGGCTTGGATTTGCCTTGGAGATCCACCCCAAAGGCTTGGTGGCTTCAAATAGGTCTGATATGTGTTTTCCAAAAAGCATATCAAAAAATAGACAAATTTTATTGTGTGCTCTCCATCAAGTTTATTTGTTGTTGAAAAATTGATGAAATTGGGTTAATGACATTTTAATCTCTATGTTAGCTATATAACCATATATATATATATATATATATATATATATATATATATATATATATATATATATATATATATATATATATATATATATATATATATATATATATATATATATATATATATATATTTAAATTTAAAGCCTTTCAACTATAATTTCCTTTGAGTGTATGCCCATTTTACTCGAAAATAACATGTCGTATTTGGGGATTAGATTTTGGCTTGTTCATTGGAGTTTGAAAAAAGTTAAGTTTTTAGAAACTAGACTCCATTTTGCACAATTTAAAACAACCAATTTTTTTTTTTTTTTTTATTAGTTCTAAATAGTTTTGAGGGGGAGCACATAGATATTTTGTGTTTTCTAGGATGTCCACACTTATAAAATTCATAAAAAATTTATATACATTAAAAATTACTCAAAAATATGGGACAAACTACATCATGTTGTTAGCTAACTTTTAACTATAGGGATCAAATAATATCCAAAAATAAAGTTAGGATTTTAGGAGGACCACACTTCACACTATTTTATATTTCTATTGAAAAAGTAGTACCACTTTCTTTGGTGCCCTTTTATGAGAGCCTTAAAGTCCACCGTTTAATTTATCTTTTTAGTAGTTTAGAAACTATTTTTGGAGGACTACAACTATTATTTTAGTCACTTCTTGAAATTGTAGCATAACTCTCTTCAAATTCTAGTTGAAGTTCAGAAATCGTTGATTTCAAAAAAAGAAAAGAAAAAAGTGGTATCTTATACCACCCTTTTGGTACCAAGACTTTGTGCACTTACCCCATGCATCTCCTTCAACCCCTCAAACCAAAAGAATAAAGTTGAGTTTGACATGTTCAATTTTTTATTCTCCTGCTCTTTAATCTCATGATGAAGGGACTAGTACCCCTTTCATGGCCTATGATGATTCAAATGATGAAAGGATCATTAGAGATTGCTAATATTCCTAGAGATGTGAAGGAGGGTAAGAATGTTGAGGTATCAAAGCCACGTTAAAAAATTTTAAAGAGAAAAAATGGCTACTATGCTTAGACTATGGAGAATGATAACCCAATTCATACTAAAGATGAAACAAAAGTCAATTCTCTCAGACTTATTGAGTAAGATAATTTCCCTCAAATACACAAATTCAAAGATTTTTGGATTAAATATAAGACGAGGGCATTTGCCGAGATAAAGAGCAATAGACTTGAGGGAGTTTATGAGTCTCAAAATTTCAATTATTTAATAGATGATGGGTGAACTGCACTTGGATGACATTTTGTGTACTAAGAGAAATGGTAAAAAAGAGTGACATCTTGATTTTTCCTAGTTTAAAATTAAAGGAATCATTTCTATTGGATCAAGTAACAAAGAAAGAAGACTAAAAATTTGTGTTAGAATTTAAATCCTTGGAAAAAGTAGAAGAGATAGGGTATGAACCTAAAATAGAAACCCTTTCCACTTAGGTTACATTCAAGGGAAAAAATCCTAAAATGATTGAAATATCTAAAGGATAAGAAGAGATGACCCTAGTACAAACTATATACAACACATACCCTATTCTTATTGCATCATAGTGAATACATTAGTCCATGCTTAACCAAGCTCAAATTAAACATATCAAAGAAACAATAATAGAAATACAAAGGAGAGAAATGAAGATGAATTCTATGATGAATAATATGCATGTGAAAACTAGGAGGTTGGATAAATTTTCTACATGATTTAAAATATATTGGAAATACTCATACCATTGTGGTTCACAAGGTTGTAGGAATTGATGTTAAAGAAAGTTAGGACAAAGAGGCATTCACAAAGGTTTATCATAAAGATTGCATTTCAAGGTATTAGAAGAGATCCTCATGTTGGACTAATTTAGAATAATTGAGAGGGGGTGAATCAATTATCCAAAGTCCAAAACTCCCAATTAAACTTTCTAGTGCTTATAAAAATTCATATATACATCTCATTATCATGTATCTTGCATGCATCCATCATATCATTCAAAACTTAATATTGTAGGTTACAACCCTAGCTCAAAATCACTTTACAAAAATGTTAACATGAAACATAAAAAAATCATTCACACATATGACAAAAGAATTTTATGTGGAAACCCAATTGGGAAATACCACTAGTAACATGCTAGTAATTCTCACTGTTTTGAATTGATGCCCTGTGAAAGGCCAACCCTGTTAAAGGTTACAATACATATTGTTAAATGTGAGTTGGTTAAAGAATTTCAATCACTTTATTAGGAGCGAGCCTTTTTAGAGGAATTTAGGTCATTCCATTAGAATGCCACCCAGTTAAATGATTTACAAATGTTTATTACGTCAACCTTAATCCATAGGATTTTACCCTAAACTCATATAATGATTAGAGATTAATATAGTAAGGCTTGATCTAATAACAAATTACAACTCACTTGTAGATTAAAAATCTCTATTTTAGTCCTCCATTCTTCTTGTCTTCATTCACTTCAACTTTGAAAGCTTGTTGACCCTTCAAGTATTCATCCCCTTAAGCCGTCTTGCTTTGCATGCCAATTGTAGATTTTATAGTTTGGCCTCCATATGAAGCAATACCCCAGACTCCTTATTGTCCTTGGGTTTTTCACACATGCCAACTATCCAACTTTTTCTTCATGCGTTGTATCCCCTTATAAAGAGAATTTATATTTTTTTCCATTTTATCATAGTCGTCTATTCTAGGGTTAGGTCAGATTAAATGAATCTTCTAAATTTTCTATTTATTTCTCTTTAAAAACATCCTTCCCAATCCTTCTTGGATTTGTCTCAAAAAGGTTTACCTTGAATTCTATGCCACTAGTTCATCAAGCCTATCTTCCACATAGTTCACATAATTCAAGAAATCAACCTTGTTGGCTTAGATTCAACGAATTTATGATCTAACCCATAATGTTGTCACCTGACATTAAATAACTTCTAATTCTCAGAAAAGATTGTGTTTCTCGGTATCCACTAATAGTTTACTTAGCATATACTAAAGTTTATTGATGATTAACACCTACTAAACTTTACTTGACTTACACTATGTTTACTTGGCATACACTAAATCTTCACTTTTCTTGGCTCCAACTAATTTTCTCCTTAGCTTGCACTAACTTTTCTTGACACCTACTATGCACTTGGTCAAGCTTAGCAAACACAATTCTTCTTACTTGTTCTTCTAGACTTAATCAGTGTATCCATCCTTTGCAGCCTTAAGTAGATAATCAATACACTATATCATCACTATCTTAATTGATCTTTGTACTCCTTTTTCATACCATAACTCAACCTTTCCTCTAGGTGCTCTTGTTAACACATTTGATCAAATCCTCTTCATCAATCAAGCAAATTATAGAACTCAAATCAACTAAGTAGTTATCTTACTAGCAAGTAGCAAGTTTGCTATCAACGACAAAACAATAATTGAAACACATTCTCATACTTGTATCAATCTTTTCTCAACAATCTCCCTCTTTGGAATTGATGGGAAACCAATACCAACAACAATACCAAAAATAAAATAATTTCTTCTATTGAAATCTCTCCCTCTATCAGTAGATTCCATCTTCTATATAGGCTACAGAATTATATTCTAGTCAATAGAAATCAATTCTTCTTTATGACTTCCTTCATATATCATGTTTTAGGGCCTCTCCTTCTAGATTTCTCTTATCACTCCATCTTTTTGATAATTAGGTTTATATCTCTCTGTCTATACTTATTTCTCTCTCGAGAGTATAATTCCCTCTAAATAGATATTTCATATTTCTTTCTCCTTCTAAAATATTTCTCCCTCTTTCTCACTTTGTTTGGTATTCTTTGTTTCTTCCTCTTTGAATAAAATTCTAAAGACTTGTCATCTCAACATCTAGATGTTAACAATTCCATCCTCTCCCTCTATCACCTAATTTGTGATTGATCTTTTGTTCTAGCTCTTTTCTTACATTAGGAAGATCCTAAAGTAAAATCCACTACATAAATGTGTAACATGTTTCATTTAGCTCAGTTGGTGTAGGGCACTACTCATGCTTCTTAACAACTTTGGATAGTGGTATCATCCCTAGTTTACCTCTTAGATACTCATGAGCATCATTAGGTAAAGCTTTTTTAATATATTAGCTATCTATTCTTTGGTATTCACATATCCCATCTTTACTTCTTTGTCTTGAATGTACTCTCTCAAGTACTAATACTTGATAGGTATATGTTTTGTCTGTGTGTGCATCGTAGGGTTTTACATATGTTTATTGCACTAGTGTTATCACAGTAAAGGATAACAAGTTCAATGATTTCCTCCTTCATTCCTTTGAGTAGCTATTTGATCCATACAATATTGGCACAATTTACTATAGCAACAACATATTCATCGTCAGCAGTAGTTTGAGATATGTTAATTTGTTTCTTACTAGTCCAAGTAATTAGTCTCTTCCCCAAGAAAAATGCTCTGCCACTTGTACTTTTTCTATGATCAACATTTCCAGCCCAAACAACATTTTTATAGGCTCTCAATTCAAGTTTATCATGTTTCTTGTAGTATAAACCAAAATCCTATGTTCCTTTCAAATATCTCATTATTCTCTTAACAACCATCAAATGATTCTCCTTAGGATTTGCAGAGAATCTTACAATAATCCCAACAAAAAATGCAATATCACATCTACTATGAACTACATATTGTAATTTGCCAATCATAGACCTATACAAATTTTGGTTCACATTAGTAGAATCATCATTCTTTTATAGTTTATGTCCTATAACCATAGGTGTACTAATAGGAATTGAATCTTCTAATCAAAAATTTTTCAATATTTCCTTCACTTACTTAGATTGGGTGATGTAAATGCCATATTGTATTTGATACACTTGCAAGCCAACAAAGAATTTAATTTCTCCAAACATGGACATCTCAAATTCTTCCTTCATTTGATTAGAAAATGTTTTGCAAAGTACATTTTGTCCTCCAAATCTGATATCATCAATAAAAAATTCAGCTAGTAAAATCTCTTTACCATGTTCAGTCTTCAAGTATAAATTTTTGTTTTCATCAACTCTCTCATACCATTCTCTAGGTGCTTGCTTTAAACCATATAAATTTGTGTTTAGTCTACATACCATGTTCCTATTGTTAGCATCAATAAATCCTTCAAGTTGTTCAATATAAACCTCTTCTTGTAATTTACCATTCAAAAATTTAGATATCACATCCATTTCCTAAACTTTGAAATCTTTGTATGTAGAGTAAGCAAGTAGAGTTCTTACTCCTTGTAGTCTTGCAATAGGGGCAAATGTTTCTCCATATTCTATTCCTCCTTCTCAAGCATACCCTTTTCAAAGTCCTCTTTCCTTATTTCTTGTGGCTTCACTATTTTAATCTAACTTGTTTCTAAACACCCACTTAGTACCAATAACATTCTTGTTCTCTAATCTAGGTACAAATGACCAAGTTTTGTTCTTCTCAATTTGATCAATCTCTTCTCTCATGGCTTTACTCCAATCATCACTATCTAGTGCATCGTTGATTGATATAGGTTCATGCATGCTCAACAAACATACATCACTTCTCAACTTATTTCTTGTTATAGACCTAGCCTCTTTATCTCCAATACTTTGTGTAGCAGGGTGATGTCTTTTGACATATTTTGACAATCTTAGTTCTACTTTGTTTTCTTCAATAGGTCTTTCAAATTTATAATCACCATTTGTTTCTCTATCAGGTAATTCAACATCTCTTTCATGTGTATTAATCTCATTATTAGAATGTATCTTAGCTTCATTTTACAACTCAGCTCTTGACTATAATTTGATTCATGAATGCAACTCGACATTCATTTTATGTGACATCTCAAACTCATTTGATGTAAATTCTCCACCTCTGTCAAATCTTAGACATTTCAAGCTTTTTCCAAGTTTCTTTTCCTCTATATCCAAGTACCACTTAAATATTTGAAATGCATTAATTTTTTTCTTTAAGAACATAATTGTCATCATCCTACAATAAACATCAACAAATAGGATAATGTACTTGTCACCTTTATAGTATTGCACATTGATTGGTCCATATAAATGAGTATGAACTAACTCAATAATTCCTTTTGAAGTGTATGCCTTGCTTTTAAAAGTTGATTTAGTCATCTTTCCTAACTAACATTGTTTACATATTACATTATTTGGTTTCTTCAATTTTGCAAAACCTCTGACTCTCTTCATCTTACTAATACTAGCCAAATTATCAAAATTAACATGACATAGTCTTTTGTTCCATAGTCACACATCATAAAATTGTACCACTAGACAAGTAGCATCATTCATGTCAAGATAGAAAAGATTATCTGTACTCTAATCACCATTTCCAATTAGCTCTCCATTAGCATCATAAATCTTGTCTTTTCTATTTCCAAATTCAACCTTACAACCAATACGATACAATTGTGATACACTCAACAAATTGTAGTTCATTTCTTCCACATAATAAACATTATTACAAATGATCTTATCTATCAACTTAATTCATCCTTTTCCTTTGATAAGATATAGTGCATCATTCCCAAATCTAGCATTATTTCCATCATAATGCATAAAGGAATTGAACTTACTTTTATCTCTAGTCATGTTATTGGAACATCCACTATCAATGATCCATCTGTCACTCTTATTCACATAGGATACAAGTGCAGTTGCCTCATCTTCATCAGATTCATCCTTCATTGCAACATAGAAAACTTCATCCTCGTGATCACCAAATTCTCCATTAGATTCCCCTTCAGCAATATAGTAGGATTTCTTTCCTTTGTCCTTGTAATCTTTTTTGTTCTCATTTCTTTTGCTTCTAAATTTTTCTCCACTTCTATTTTTCTTCTACTTTGGCCATCTCACAATAGTATGACCAACTTCATTACAATTAAAACATGTGATAGGCATCATACCTTTGTATTTTCCTTTAACTTTATGAAATCTCCTACCTAGCAATGCTTCAAGCTAATCTACATCTTTCTCATCTATATCACTATCACTAGAAACGTGTTTTCTCTTTTTCTTTTTCTTTTCATTAGGTTCTTTTAGTGAAATCTTAGATTTAAAAGCATATTCAACATTCTTAGATTTGAAGTTATCATAACTAGAGAGCTGAAAGGTAGTAAGCCTATGTACCAGACCTTCAAGGGCTAGATTAGTGCTAGGTATACATCTTAGCTCTTGTATGGAGGAAACTCTAATAGCATAGATGGGAAGACATGTCCTCAATACTTTGCTCAATATAGTATCATCATCAATGTTACCAGTAGATCCTCTTATAGCATTCAGAACATCTTTTATTCTAGAGTAATATTGAACAATATTCTCACCTTCTTCCATTCTCATATCATCAAACTTACCTCTAAGACTTTCAAATTTGGCTCTCAAATTTATTTTTTCTTTTCCATAGATGGTTTGAAGAGCATCCCACATCTTTTTTGTAGTATCATAGTTCTTGATGTCATCAAACTCTTAGTAGTTTAGGGAAGATGCAATCTCCAACACTATCTAATTGTGGTCTTTCTTCTTTTTAAGATCTTTAAAATGAGGGTTCCAGAAGGGTCAACATGTTCAATAGTAATGGTAGTCTATGCATGATCACCAAGTCCTCTTAGGTGTAGCTTCATTAAACTTTTTGATGCAAGAAATGTCACCTTGCAAAGCTTGGCTAGATCTCTCTTAGGGATTTTGACCTTTGACTTATAGTACCTTGAAACTATCTCTCACAAGCAACCAATGCTCTAATACCAATTATTGGAATAATTTAGAATAACCAAGAGGGGGTAGGGGTGAATCAGTTATCCAAGGTTCAAAATTTCCAATTAAAATTTTTAATGCCTAAAAAAACTTATACAGACATCTCCTTACCATGTATCTTGCATGCATCCACCATATCATTCAAAACTTAAACTTGTAGGTTACTATCCTAGGTCAAAATCATGTTGAAGAGATGTAAACATGAAACATAATAGAATCATTCACACATATGATACAAGGATTTTACATGGAAACCCAATTTAGGAAAAACCACTAGTAACATGCTACTAATTCTCACTCTTCTAAATTGATTCCCTATGAAAGGAAAACCCTATTAAAGGTTACAATACACACTATTAAATGTGACATCGCTAAAGGATTTTAATCACCCTATTAGGAGTGAGCTTTGTTAGAAGTATTTAGGGCACTCCATTAGAATGCCACTTGGTTAAAGGATTTAAAAAGGACTATTAGGTCAACCTTAATCCAAAGTATTTTACTCTAAACTGATACAATGATTAGAGAGTAACGGTAAGGCTTGATTTGATAAAAGATTACAACTCACTTGCTGATTATAGATCTATGTTTCAATCCTCCATTTTGGTTGGCTTCATTCACTTCAACTCTAATAGCTTGTTCACCCTTCAAGAATTCATCCCCTTAAGCCTTATTACTTTGCATGCTAATTGTAGAGTCTATAGTTCGGCCTCCATACAAAGCAATACCTTAGACTACTTGTCTTCCTTGGGTTTATTACATATGCCAACTATCCAACTTTTGATTCATGCCTTATATCCCTTTAAAGAGAATTTAAATCTTTTTCCACTTTATCACAATTGTCCATTATAGGGTTAGGTCAAATTCATTGAATCTTCTCACTTTTCCATTTAGCTCTTTCTAGAAACTTGCTTCACAATCCTCATTGAATTCATCCCAAAATGGTTCACCCTGAATTTTGTACCACCAATTCATCAAGCTTATCTTCTACATGGTTCACTCAATTCAAGAAATCAACCTTATTGGCTTAGATTCATCAAATTCATGATCTAACTCATAATGTTGTCACTTGGCATTAACTAACTTTTTATTCTCAACACATAGTGTGTTTCTCAACATCCATTAATAGTTCACTCGGAATATACTAAAGTTTATAGATACTTGGCACCAACTAAAGTTTACTCGTCTTACATTATGTTCACTTGGCATACACTGAATCTTCACTTCGCTCGACTCCAAATAATTTTTTACCTGACTCACACTAACTTTTCTTGGCACCTACGGTGTACTTGGTCAAGCTTAGAAGATACAATTCTTCTTACTTGTTCTTCTAGACTTAATCAATGTATTCATCCTTTGCAGCCTTAAGTAGATAATCAATACATTATATCATCACTATCTTAATTTATCTTTCTACTCCTTTTTGATGCCATGACTCAACCTTTCCTCTAGGTGCTCTTGTTATCACATTTTATCAAATCCTCTTCATCAATAAAAAATTTATAGTACTCAAATCAACTAAGTAGTTGTCTTACTTGCAAGTAGTGACAAAATAATGATTGAAGCAAATTTTCATACTTGTATTAATACTTTCTCAACACCTCATCTAAATAGTGGATCTTATATTGCACAAATGTGATGAGGTGTTCAAAGGATTTAATAGTATATGCAATATGTTGGATTTTTTTTCTAATGGAAAAAAAATACTTTATGAGATAGAAAGGAAATGAGCTGCCTCAAGCTACGAATTGAACAAACTCTTTGAAGTTAGAAAAAGGGATTTAGATGCTCCTACAAATTAAGTCCACCATTGATTTTATTGAAACTATTATTAAAAATCTAAGTTATATAAATCAAGAACATCCAAAACTAGAAGAAAAGTTAAAGGTAATTACTTTTGTTCATCATCCCTATTTTCCTATCATCAAGAATGAAGAAGGTAAAATCAAGAAATTGGAAGAATGGAGACATGGATATATAATGTTGCCCCACATATTAATAACCAAGTTTAGGGAGGAACAATGTTTTTAAATTAATTTTTGGTAGGATTAACCATGGTTAGAAATATTAATTACATGCAAATATAACAAGTATCAGAATATAATAAATCACACAAAGGAGAACATAAGAGACAAAAAATTAACGTGGTTTACCTAATCCTTGGGCTACATTCACCAAACAATGAGTCCACTATTATTATTATCTAGTGATTACAACCTAATTACAATCCATAATCCCTTGCACATCAATACCACCATAAGAAGAAATTATCACATCACAAGTTATGAAATCCCTAACCATAAGCCATCTTATACTTGAATTTTTGCCATGTTAAGGTTAAAATTAGTTACAATATGTCTACCCAAAAATACCAATAAAATAGCTCCAAAAAATTCTTAGGAGCTACACCTCCAAATGCCCACTAGTCATGGTTGACCTCAAACCTTGCTAAGGACTTGTGAAGTATGTACAGTACTTCCCTGATCAATCACCAAAAACTAAAAATCTTCTAGTTGGGGACTAATCAGGCTCCACACTAGATAATAGTCTCCCACTTGGAGACTAATCCTGTAGTAATTTTACTATTCCATGAGGCTCCCACTGAATCAAATTGTTCTGGTTTCATAACACACACCCTATTTCTTCTAGAAATGGCAACCCCCTAGTATTATTTTTCTCTCCCAAACCCATAGTCTGGGGCTTGGGATTATTTTTGGAACTCCAGTTGGAGTCTGGGTCAAGCCCTAGTCCTCTAACTAAGAAACCCAAGTGTTAAAACTAGAGAAATTGAGAATAAAGGGTGAATTTTATGCTAAAGTACACACGAGTGCACCTAGTGCACATGCACACCTACCATAGGTATGCAAGTGCACTTCTATTTACCTTTGGAGATGTGCACCTACACTCATTGACAAGTGCACACCTCGAAAGGGTGTCTATTGCCCCAAGTCTATAAAAGCTCGAGAACCCCTCCCCTTCTCCTTGAATTGTTCCCTCATCACTGCCAATGACCACACATATACACACTTCAAGGTGCACAATCCAACCTACACCCTCTGAAACAACAAAATACAAGTCATCAAAGGTGTGCACATTCACACCTATCCAAGGTGTGCATGTGTGCACCATTATTCATACTAAGAACTTTAACAATAGCCAAAAAGCCTAAGCTAAAGGACTTATGTACAAAACCAAGGAAAGGTGCACATGTGCACACCTCCCCAAGGTGCATACATGCACACCTTTTTTCAACACAAACACTAAACATTAAAGAGAATGATGTGCAAGTGCGCACTTTGTCAATGTGTGCATTTGCACACTATTTTTTATTCTTTAACACAAACACTAAGTATTTGGGTGTGCACATGGGAACTCTATCAATGTGTGCATTAGTGCACATGCACATGTGTGCACTCCATTAGGGTGCACACCTACTTAGGTGCACAACTATGCACAAAATAACTATTTGAAGGTCATTAAGCACACCTAGTGCACCTATGAAGGTGTGCAAGGTGTGGTGATTTGCATTCCATAGCCCTGAGGGGGGATTTGAGTTTTTTTTCAAGATTTATATGTTCTGGGTTTGATTTTTTTTGCAATTAGGGTTTGTTTAGGGTTTAATTTTCAGCTTTCTAGACTAATTTTTTTCCTCTTGTGTGTAGATAAAATGGCATCCTCATCATTCTTTCTTATATAGAAGATAGATCCAAATCCCATTGCCTTAAAATTCTAACATGAACCAAAGAAATCACATTTTCATGATGGATAATAAGATTTTAGAGATATTAAGTTGGGACACATCGATTGGAACATATTCCTTGTACTTTGCAATAAGCCTAAAGAGAGGTCCCCAATGGTGTCAAAACTTATTAGATTAGGGTTGGTGAATGTCACATCACATCCCACATTTGTGCAGTCTTATGAGCTTATCATGGCTCTAGCAAAAAACTATATGTCTGAAGAAAGAGTTGTTAAAAGAGTTTTTAAGAAAAATATCAAGAAAGTCTTCCACCTCCCTAGAAATAATCAGTATGTAAAGATAACTTATATTCAACCATAAAGATTGTATAGGAAGAATGAAAAGAAGGCTAGAGAGATCATACAATATTTTTTTATTGATAGAACACTAATGGGATGTAGAACCATAAAGGTAGGTCCATGACTAGGGGGTATATGAAGGATGACATTAGATATGCCATAGTACTTTTGAGAAGAGTTATGGGTCTACCAGTAGCAAGAAATCTTAATATTTGGAATGTCCATTTCATAGAGACCATCAGACTGGCCAAAATGCCAATTGAGTAAGCCAAAATTCTAAGTGAAAACCTAGATGAACAATTGTGATGCAGGAGCATCTTGGGTTCACTTGCAATCTTGCATGTTTGAGAGGGATTTTGGTTAAGGGTTATGGAGCTTGGTGAATACCGGTGCCCAACATACATTGGGAGCTCGATATGGTCTTAGGAGCTCGGCATGGTCTATGGAGCTTAGCATGGTCTATGGAGCTTGGCATGGTCTATGGAGCTCAGCATGGTCTTGGGAGCTCAGCATGGTCTTTGAAACTTGGCATGGTCTATGGAGCTCGGTGTGGTCTTTGGTTGCTCGACATGGTCTAGGAATTTGGTGTCTATTTCAAGCTATATAACTAATTTTCCACAATGACTTAAAGTATGAAAATTTTAGATATTGAAGAGGGCCTAGATTTCTACCTACGGTTTGAGGCTTGAATTCTAATTCATTTGGAGCTAGGAGAAATTGCAATTTTACTAAGGCATCGATTTTGGGAATTTAATTGTTGTAGGAGGCTGACTTGTGGCATTTAATTTATATATTTGTATTTAATTTTTGTTCTAGGCCAACTTGTGCCTTATATTGGTATAATTAAGGGTTGGGGGGAGTTTTTATGCATTAATCATCCATTGTGGAGAAAAGGAGGAGCTTGGGAGAGTGAATTTTGAGAAGGGCTAGTAGCTACCATTGCAAAACAAGCAGAATGCTTTGTGGGCTTGTGAGCTCAAGTTGAGATCTTCCTTGGAGGTTTCTACTAGAGTGTTGATGTGGAATAGCTAGGGTTTGGGTTTGGATCTTGAGGGATCTTACAAAACTATTACTTGCTTTGTATCTGGTTGTAACTAGGAAGGCCTTACAGCTTGGTACATTGCATGTAATTAGTTATATTTTATGAATATATTGTTATGATTTGGTATCAGATCTGCAACTATTGTTTCTTATTTTTATGTTTTTGTAGTGTGGTTGTATCTCACTACATCACATGGTATCAAAGCAAAGGTTGTTCCTGAGTGTGTGGACAGATCACTAAAGTTGAGGCAGTTTGCACCAAGACTTAGGTTGAAGAGGTAGATTTTTTTCGTGGATTTGTTGCTTAGGGTTTGCTAAAATTTTGGAAGATGCCTCCCAAAATATTGGACCCTAGGAAAACTACTAATATTACTAATGCTATAGAAAAATTAATTTCAAAGAAGGTTAAAGCAGATATCAGATCTAAGTTTGAGAATGTTAGAGCAAACATAGCATCAATGAAGAGTGACATGATTGCTTAAATTGTGAGTGCTTTAGGTGGTGTACCTAGGCATGTAGGTACTGAAGGTAGTTATGAGGAAGTTGCTGAAGACTTTGGAGTTATTGGATTTGGTGGTGAGGATAGATTTTATCATGTGGAGAGACCCATTGCAATTAGGGCTGGTCAGTTGGCTCGAACTGTACCTTAGTTAAAGCTAAAGCATAAGATGGAGGTTTCTAATTTTTCAAGCACTTTGAATCCTAAAGACTTGATTGATTAGATTGATGAATTGGAAGACTACTTTGAGCTTGAGGATATTGAGGATCCACGTAGAGTAAGGTTGGCACAGACTAAAGTGAAGGGATATGTTGCTCTTTGGTGGAAAGAAATACAAAGAGATAGAGAAGAGGAAGGTGAAATGAAGATCACTAGATGGTGACTAACTTGAAGGCTAAGTTCATTCCTACTGATTACAAACTTGAGCTATTTAAGAGGTTGAAAAATTTGAAGCAGAAGGATATGACTATGAAATATTATATAGAAGAATTCTATAAGTTGACTATTCATTCTGGGTATCGAGAATTGTCAAAAGAGAAGGTAACACGATATATTAATGGTTTGAGATTCAATATTCAGGATGAGGTTGGTATACTGAATATTTCTTTAGTTGAGGATGCTTATTAGTATGCTTTGAGAGAAGAGGAGAGACTAAAGAGGAAGAATTAAGGTAGTTCTTGAGGGAAGGAGAAGTAGGATAGTTAAACACAAGCTAAACCAAAAGAAGAAGGTGAACCAAAACCTATGAAACCAAGGAGAACGACAAGTGGAGGTGGGTTTAGAGGTAATTGTTCGAAGTGTGCTCAAGAGGGGTATAGATCTTTTGAATGTCCAATTGGTAGGATAGCTACTATTGTGAATGAGGTTGAAGTCTAGGAGAGACAACCTGAGAAAGGAGAGAGTTTGTTGGCTCGATGAGTATTGGTTGGTGAGAGGACATTGGATTCTTGTTAGAGGACCAGTTTGTTCAAAACTCATTGTAAGTGTATTGGTAAAGTTTTCAAAGTGATTATGGATGGTGGTAGTACTGATAACCTTTTTGCTAAAGAGAATAAGACATTGTTGTCCTTATAGGATTGGCTAGTTACAAGGTGAGCATGCTTTGGAAGTGAGGGAGCTATGCCTTGTTAATTTCTAGATTGGACAATATAAGGATCAAGTGTTGTGTGATATTGTGGATATGAACAATTGTCATGTGTTTCTTGGTAGACCATGGCAATATGATTGTAGGGCTATGCATTATTGTGTTAGGAATGTGTTTACAATTGAGAAAGGTGGTAGGAAGTTTTCCCTAATTCCTTTGTAGAATGAAGAGCTTGGTAGGAGAAACCTGAGTATTGGCGGCCAAGTTGAGTTGGAAAATTCTGAGAAAGTTAGAGATTGGCATGGAAATCAGACCCATGGAACACCTGTGGTGGATGTGAAGAATAAAAACAAGGGAAAGAGTGTACAAGTTGAAGACTCAGAGGATATGTATGTGAAGAACTAGTTCAGGATTTATGTATTGAATCCCATACGATGTTCTTCCTATTACTAGAACATCTTTTTGAACCTAGGGTGTCTGATGCAAGAGCATCTTGGGTTTGCTTACAATCCTACATGTTTGAGAGGGATTTTGGTTAAGGTTTACAAAGCTTGGTGAATACTGGTGCTTGGCATGCACTGGGAGCTCGACATGGTCTTGGGAGCTCGACATGGTCTATGGAGCTTAGCATGGTCTATGGAGCTTGGCATGGTCTAGGGAGCTTAGCATGGTCTATGGAGCTTGGCATGGTCTTGGGAGCTTAGCATGGTCTTTCGAACTTGGCATGGTCTATGGAGCTCAGCATGGTCTTTGGTTACTCGACATGGTCTAGGAATTTGGTGTCTATTTTAGGCTATATAATTAATTTTCCATAATGATTTAAAGGATGAAAATTTTAGATGTTGAAGAGGGAACTAGATTTCTACCTATTGTTCAAAGCTTGAGTTGTAATTTATTTGGAGCTAGGAGATATCGCAATTTTACTAAGACATCAATTTTGGCAATTTAATTGTTGTAGGAGACTATCTTGTGGCTTAGATTGGTATAAGTAAGGGTTGGGGTGGAGTCTTTAGGCATAAATCATCCATTGTGGAGAAAAGGAGGATCTTGGGAGAGTGAATTTTGAGAAGGCCTAGTAGCTACGGCTTGGAAAACAAGGAGAATGCTTGGTGGGGTTGCAAGTTCAAGTTGAGATCTTCCTTGGAGGTTTCTACTAGAGTGTGGATTTGGACTAGCTAGGGTTTGGGTTTGGATCTTGAGGGATCTTGTAGAACTATTACTTGCTTTGTATCTGACCTTAACTGGGAATGCCTTATAGCCAGGCACACTGCATGTAATCAGTTATATTTTATGAATATATTATTATGATTTGGTATCAGATCTGGCATTATTTCTTCTTGTTTTTTTGTTTTTGTAGTGTGGTTGTATCTCACTATGTCAAACTGGTAGGAGATATAGTTGACCCTAACTTTTATATGACATCATATTTCGTGTACCTATTGGTAGCAAGAAATAACTAATTACATAGGATTTTATAAGAAGGAAAGAATGCAAGATGCCAGTGCCTAGCCCTATGTTATATATCCTTAGTTGGTAAAGAAGAAGCTCTCAAATCAAAGCAAATAATACTAGATAGTGAATGATGCTTTTATATTTGCAATCATCTAATTCATAGATTGTGATTATGCTAAAAATATGTTAGTAAGGCAGCAACAAGGATCACATAGATTGGTGCCTATTGCATCTAGTTTAAACCATTCACTTAGCTAAGGGTAGTTGGTACATAGGTGAATCCAAAGAAACTCTTGAGATATCCATTGGATAGGCTCATCTTATTGGAGATTTCTAGACATATCACATTTGCATATGATAGAGTGAGAAAGAAGCATAAGAAGACATGGCTATAGCCTAGTACTATAGGTGCATTTGAGGTCAAGTGGAAACAATATATTATGACCTTTGACTCAGAGTGGGATCAATATCCCTTTGAAGATTACAACTACCCTTACCCTTATTTTGATAATAATGGCAAAGTTTAGCATTTGGCAAGGAAGGAGTTTGTGCATGAAGATGCTATAGCAAACCATTGGATGAACACAATAAGTGACTATGATATCTAAATAAAGGATTATTGTACGATGACTCTATATTTGGGGAAAGACCTTAAAAATAAAGATCTTGCTCAAGGTTTTTTAGAAAGACACTCAAGACGTCTTGGACCCATCATACAACCATGAAAATCTATGATAGGCCAATCATGAATGCAGAGATAGATAAAGATGAGAATGAAAATATAAATAATAATGCAATGCACATAATTTAGTTAACAAGGGAATGGATCAATAAACCTTTTAACCTTGACCCAATGCCATAAATTTTTACCTTTCAAGCCACAAAATGCTCAATTAAGGGTAAAGGTGCAAAAGTTACAATACCAACTTTCCCTGCTCAATCTCCAGTCATGCAAAAAATGTTACATCAACATGAGAGGGATGTTGAGTACTTTAGGGAAGATAAAGTAAAAAATAAGAGGAAAAGAGAGTCCCCAAAACAAGTTAAGCTTGAATCTAAAGAGCCTCAAGAAGAAGAGGTAGTTCAAGAACCCGAGACTAAAGAGCTTCAAGATGAAGAAGACACTCAAGCTCAAGAGAATAAACAAGTCCCCCCACTTGGACAAGAATAGGAATAGAACCAAAGGAGGAAGCACAAGATGTGACACCACCTACTCAAGAGGAAGAAGCCTCTCCTTCAGTTTAAAAGAAGGCTAGGGTTGAGCCTATAGGGAAAAGGACAAGAAGGGGGAAGTTACAAAAGAAAGTGATTCTCATCCCTAAGGTGCCTAAAACCATCCCTAAGGTAGATGATGAAGAAGAAGAAGATAATATCCCCTTGAGTTAGAGGACTTACCAATCTAGGGCTACAAAAGAAGAGCAAAGAAGAAGCTCCACCATAACATTGCCATTTATTCCTAAGGAACCTATTTAGGTTACCATTTCTGAAGATGAGCAAAATAGTAGATAGATGACTAGGAAGGGGAGAAAACATATGTCTTTGACTTATCTAATTTTTATTTTATGCTTGTAGGCACTGAGATGGTGGGTGATAAGATATGAGATACACCTATGAATCAACCCTTCGGAGAGGATTAGAACCAAATTCCACCTCTACCACAAGGGCCTTTGTGTATGCCACCATCATTCCAAGATTTTTCTTTCTTAGAAAAAGGCTCAGTCACTCCACTTCCTTTAACCATCCTGGTAGAAGAACTGGTAGTACAAAAGAAAGAACCTACACAAAGGATAGTTGATGAAGTATTAGAGGAGGGATAGATACTAGATGAACCTTAGAAAACTCCTTTGATATAGAGGCTAGGACCCTGAATATAATAGATACTCAGACTCCAAGCATAGATCTTTCTTAAAAGGAGAAGATGCTAGAGAGGAGTGATAAGGGGAAGCATTCTATAGAACAAGCCCCCTCTTCAACTGAATACATGTCTCTAGTGGGTACTATACCAATATGGCTGAATAGGGAGGTTATGGTTCAGAAAAAGAGGTAGTTGAAAATAATTGTGGATGAGATTATGGATGAGCTGGTAAAAGCAATCAAGAAGCCTAAGCCATCTATAGGCGATGTGCAACAATTGGCCTTCATAATGAAGAATCAAGATTAGGACTTACTTTCCCATATAGCCATCTCTCCTCCACATGATGATACCAAAGAATTGATTCCTTAGTACTATCAGATTAAAGAAGTCATGTTAGGAAAGTGCACAGTAGACATGGCTAAAGTAATGATCACTAAATATGTCCAGGAGGTGTTCAGGAATTTAGATGAGAATGAGTCTAAATTGGTGATGTTGCACAAATACAATGAGCTTCTAAGAGGCTATTTGCATGAAATTGTAGGCCCTTTGGACCAAAATCACCTAGAACTTACTCTGTCCATGGCATTAGAGAAGAAAGATAAAGGGAATGTATAAGCTAATTCATTTTTGGGAGCATGTCACTAATGGCATGACAATTTTGAGAAGAAAGGTGTAAAAATAATACAAGGTAATCTAAACCTATTACATTACATCTAGTCTAGTGTGGAGAAATTGGTATCTATAGAGAACTAGGATTTTAGATTGAACCTAGGCTAAGGACCTTAGAGTTTTGACAACAATAAAGGGTCAAAGGTATCATACACTTATGGAGGTGCACTTGGATGAGGAACTCAATCACTTAGAGGATTCGATTGAGAAAATTATGGCTAGTAATAAAGTAATGGAGACATTACATGAGGGGATATATAAGCTAAATGATTAAACATAAGAGCATATTTTGGGAGTTGAGAGGTATTATAGTGATGCCTAGCTTGATATTTTTGAAGATGAGTCAAAGACTAAACTCATTCTAGTGAAATCAGTGGTCGAACAATTCTAAAGGACTTTTGAGGATGCTTCATCTGATGAAGATAATAGGAAAACATTTAAGACTGGAGAGGTATTATCGAAACTAGACACTAAATTTGATGATTTTGCAAAGATTCGAATGGATGTTAGTAATTATTGAAAAATAGTCAAGAATAAATATGAGGATTTATACTTTCTAGAATCTTTCCAAGTAGATGAGATTATAGAGAAATTCAAAAGCAAGCATTCAAACAACACTCTGGCATAAAGGGGAAGAAAACTCATAAGCTAGAAATGTAGTTTTGATGCTTGGGAAAATTTTGGATTTTGAACCTACCAAAAATGTGTGCAATGTGTGATTTTTATAGAGGTGCACTGATAATTAACTGCCAGTTCCTAATTTAGAGCTTTCCATGCATTAGAAACACATTCTGAAGACAACTTAACTCCTAGAAATGCCTAGAGAAGGTCAAACTTCCATTTTTTGACCTTTCACTAACTCTCATATCCTCTTGAAGCTTCCTTCCTCTTATCTGCTTCTCTTTTATTTTTTTTAAGACATGTAAAGGCTCATGCACCCATTAATTGATAAGAGTTAGTTTGTTTATAATTTTTTTTGTTTTATTAAGTTTAAGCATATGTTTGCATTAAGGGATCTCTCTTTCACAAAAAAAATTGAGGAGATGATTTCTTATAAATTTAGGAATATAACATGTATTTCAAGCTATTACTTTGATGCAATAATATATGATATTGGTGCTCTCATTCCAAGTGTAGTTATTCTTGTCAGAGTGTTTTATTTTTGGTTAATTCTTGTTCATGAATAATAATGGAGCCAATGGTTTTGTTGTGTTGATTTGATTGTACAATTGTTTAGTTCTAGTGTTTATCAAATGTTGAAAAATTCCACTAACATACTAAGTTGGAGAAGAGATTACCCTATTGTTCCTACATAGCTTCTTATCTTGCATGAGCACACTTTTCGTGGCCTTGCGATTTGATGAGAAGTGAAATATCTTTCAATTTTTACTAAGTTCTCATCGATGATTGCATAATTGGATTTGAGGAAGCATTGCTCCTATTTTCATTGGTTTTCTATCCAATCATTATGATGATTTAACTTGTAGACGTATAGTTACCATGGTTTATGTCCATTAGGAATTTTCCTTTCAAGTTATTTTCTTTCATTTCTTGTTACCTTATGTTTGTTATTTTCTTTGCTAACACTTGGTTAAATTAGGAATTCATATAGTTTCATTGTTAAATTTTATTTCATCAGAAAAAATAGAAAATACCAAAAACATATCCCTTTTTATGGTTACTTTTGAGACATCAAGCAGATTAAATATCTCATTCAAAATTGGTTAGAACTATCAAAGGCCTCCCTGTGAACAAATACATTTATATTCAATTGAGTGGATTTTAGTCGGTAAAAAAATCACTTGAAACCTTAGAATTGATCTTAGATTATTTTTTCAAGAGAGGAATTCCTAAGGATTCCTCTCATTAAGCATTGTGCAAAATGATAGCTCAACACAAACCACTTGGGAGATAGTTGTGCCTTTATTCTACATAGTCAAGAAGACTAGCCAAAGTTGAAGAGTAGTTTAGCTTCTCCCTTTTCACTACCTTTGTAAATATATCTACTAGATTGTCATCTGTATGTACCTTGTTCAGCCTTAACTGTCCATTGTCCAAAACTGGTTGAATAAAATGGTACCTCAACTATATGTATTTTGTCTTTGAATGCAAAGAAAAATTATTTGTCAGATGAATGGAACTTCAAGTATCTATAAACAAATAATTATCCCTCTATGGGCATCCCAATTCTTCCAAGAAGAATTGAAGCCATATCATCTCCTTGGTTGCCTCTATAGTGGATAAGCCTAGCTCACTATTGCCCAACCAATAGTAAATGCATAACCTATTTTACTCCACCTTGTATCAATATCCCCTACCACATCTAAGTCAACATAGCGTTGTAAGTTAGTAGTAGAGACCCCAAAATGTAAACACTTACTCGATGTTCCTCTCAAATATATGAGAATCCATTTGACTATATTCCAATGCTCAAGCATTGGATAATTCATATATCTACTAACATCTTCGATTGCATGTGCAATATCTAGCCTGGTACATACCATAGCATACATTAACCTTCATATAACAAAAGCATAAGGTACCTTGTACATCTTATCCTCCTCATCTTGTGTCTTTGGACACATCTCGTTAGTCAACTTCAAATGACTAGGTAAAAGTGTGTTGACAAATTTAGGATTCTCCATAGAGAAACATTGCAACAACTTCTCAATATAATCAACTTGAGATAATGTCAATTTTCTATTTTTCCTAGCTTTGCAAATTTTCATGCAAAGGATTTATTTTGTTGGCTCCAAATCCTACATAACAAATGACTATGCTAACTTTTTTTTTAACCCCTTAATGTGATCCATATTAGACCCATCTACAAGCATATCATAAACATATAAACATAAAATAATGTTGATATCATCATCCAACCTAATAAAATAAAAATAATGGTCAGAATGACATCAAGTGTAACAATGCTCATGTATAATCTGCCAAATTTAAGTGCTGCAGGAGGATCTAGGGGTATAAGGACAATCCTATGTCACCCAAAAAATATACCTAGACATAGTTTCTGTTTCATGTGTTTTCATTTCTGGATACTCATTTGGGTTAAATAAAGGTTCCAACTCTCATAGTTCCACTATTAGTGTTCTGGGTTAGAGTTTTTAAGCACCTTGGGATATGTGTAAATGTCAAAAAAATAGGACTATATAATTGAGCCATTATTTTGGTGAGTTAGAAGGTGTAAATTGGTGGGATGATTATAATTATAATTTATAACATTCCAAAAAAAGAATCAAGGCAAAGGGCCCCACGGTTTGAAAGTTATTGTTAGTTTTTTAGTTTTTGTAGACCTCCTAAGAATGCTTCAAAGTTAGGTCAAGGGCATTAAATGACCTCAAATAGGGCTAAAAAATGGAGGATAAGTGAAGTTGGCCCATAGGGCTATAGAGTGCTTTGAGATCTTTCTATAAAAGTAAATGGCTCATCAATAAGAGCTACGGTTCAAAAGTTATGCCTTTCAGAAGTTCAACTACCATTTCTAGATTCTTCTAATTTTGCACCGACTTCTAATGTGACTTCTGGAGCATTCTGTTTGGGCGGTGGATGCCAACTAGAACTTTCTATAATTTATTCCTAATCCTTAACCCTTTGGGGTCTATTTAAGAACATTTCTCACACTGTAAAAGGCATTTTAGAGTGGAGTTTGAGAGGAGGTACTGGAAGGAGAAATTATCTCTAGTTTTATACTATTGCGAGCCCAAAGGGCATGTTTTGAAGTCTATTTTCTTTATACTAAGTGTATTAGCACATTTTCATAGTTAATAAAGTTTTCCATTTACTTTTGTGTCCATTCTATTATTGGGGTTGACCCCATCAAGTGGTATCAGAGTGAGGTTTTCTTAAGTGTGTAGACAGAGTGCCGATTGTGAGGCAGTTTGCACCAGGATTGTGTGGTTGTGGGTTTGAGTTAAGAAGAGGCCTCCATGAAGAAAGAACGGGGGAAGGGATAGATTTATTAATCCTAAGGAGGTTAGGTCCCCCCAAAGGCAGGTTCAAGCATTTTAGGAGGAGCTCTGTAGAGGAACAAACATTGCTGGAGGTGACAAAACTGAGGACGATAATGAAGAAGAAGAAATTAGATAGGAAGGGGAAGTTGAAGTGGAAGTTCTAAATTAGGCAGAGGAGAGGATTTTAGGGCCATTAATAAGTTTGTAAAAATACCTACAATTGATGTGGGTGTATTTTCAAGAATCTAAAACCGGATGAGTTGATCTACTGGATCAATGAACTGGAGGAGTACTTTGAGTATAAGGATATCAGGGACCTAGATAGGGTTAAGTTTGCAAAGGCCAAACTGAAAGGCCATGCCAAAATTTAGTGGCAAGAGGTTCAATTGGAAAGAAATAGAAGAGGAAAGGAGAAGATCACAAAGTGGGATCGCATGGTGGACAAATTAAAGAAACCGTTCATTCTTGTTGACTATGAGCTTGATTTTTTTAAGAAGATGCATGGGTTAAAGCAAGCAGGAAAATCAGTCCAGGAATATATGGAGGAGTTTTACTAACTTTTGATTAGAGTAGGGGTTGCAACCTAGCATCTAGGAGGAATTAAGTTTGGTAAGAATGACCAGCATTGAGGAGGCATACTAGTTTGCCCTAGTTTGCAGTCAAGGAGGAAGGGGTAGTGATAGTTCATCTAGAGGCCAAAATGAGACCCAAAAGAAAAATGAAGATGTGGGTACTAGCAGGAACTAGAGGAATGAGGATTTGAACCACTCCCATGATCAAAACTTTGGAGGAAGAGGTAGAGGACATGGACAAGGAAGAGAAGGCTTCCTGCTTCCATTTTAATGAAGAGGGTCATCATGCCTTTGAATGCCCTCAATGACAAGGAAGGATAGATAGGAGAGTTGAGGGTCAAGCTAGGGTTGCTCATGTGGATGAGGATGCACAGTCATCACATTTAGAGGATGCAAAAAGAGGAGAGACTTTAGTAAATGAAAGGATCCTACTAAGTGGTGAGATTGAACTAGGAAAAAGGAGGAGTCTATTTTGTACCAAGTGCAAGTGTCAGGATAAATGTTTTGATGTGATCATTGATGGTGGTAGCACTGACAACTTGGTGTCAGAGGAGATGGTCTCTAAGCTGAAGCTCAATAGGGAGAAACACCCCTAGCCCTATCGGATTGCTTGGGTGAAGGATGATCATAAGGTCTTGGTAAGTGAACAATGTTTAGTGAAGTTCAAAATTGGGAGATACCATGATGAAGTTCTTTGTGATGTTATTCCAATGGATGTCTGCCATCTATTGTTGGAAAAACTATGGCATTTTGATAGGCATGCAGTACATGATGGTTGTGCAAACATATACTCTTTGACAAAGGATGGAGTTCACCACAAACTAAATCCCATGATAAAAGAAGGTGAAAAGGTATGTAGCATTGTGAGGATCTGTCTTGTTGATGGAAGAAAGTTTTTAGATGGCATGAAACATCAGCATATGTGTTATGCTTTGATTCCTAGAAAAGATAAGGAAGGTAGTAGTGAAATACCACTTGAAGTTATAGATTTATTAAGTGAGTTTGGAGATATCATCTCTGATAATGTTTTAGAAGGATTTCCACCAATAAGAAAAATTAGTCATCAGATAGATTTAATCCCTGGAGCTAGTTTGCCTAATAAGGCTGCTCATAGGATGACTCCTACTAAAACTGAGGAGCTAAGGAGATAGGTTCAGGAGCTATTGATGAAGGGTTTGATTCGAGAGAGCCTAAGTCCATGTGCAGTACCTACAGTACTAGCACCAAAGAAGGATGGAGAGTTGAGAATGTGTATAGACTCTTGAGCTATAAACAAGATAACCATCAAGTATAGGTTTCCTTTGCCAAGAATGGATGATCTTATGGATTGTCTGAGTGGGGCTTAGTACTTCACAAAGATAGATCTCAAGAGTGACTATCACTAGATACAGATATGAGAAGGAGATGAGTGGAAAACTACTTTCAAGACCAAGGAGGGTCTTTATGAGTGGCTAGTCATGCCCTTTGGATTGACGAATGTCCCAAGTACCTTCATGTGGCTTATGAATGAGGTACTTAAGAAGTTCTTGGAAAAATTTGTTATTGTTTATTTGGATGATATTTTAATTTTCAGCAAGACTTTGGAAGAACATTTATTGTATATTTGCAGTGTCCTTGAAAGGTTGAGGGAAGAGAAACTGTTAATTAATCTGAAGAAGTGTAGCTTTGCTAAAAAAGAGTTAGTCTACTTGGGATTTGTTGTACCACCTGAAGGTCTCAAAATGGATCCAGAGAAGGTAAAAGCCATCTTCGAATGGCCTACTCCAAGGTTTGCTACTAAGGTAAGATCATTCCAAGGTCAAGTTACTTTTTACAGGAAGTTCATTAAAAATTTTAGTGGCATAAGTGCACCCCTAACTGACATAATAAGAGGGGATAGAAAAGAGTTCAAATGGACTATGACAACCATGAAAAGTTTTGAAATGTTGAAGAAGAAGGTGATAGAATAACTTGTGTTGACACTTCTTGATTTTAGTAAGGTGTTCCAGGTGGATTGTGATGCTAGCGGCAGTGCTATTGGGGCTATATTGAGCCAAGAAGGTAAGCCTATTGCATATTTTAGTGAAAAATTGAATGATGTGAAAAAGAAGTATTTTGTTTATGATCAAGAGTTCTATGCAATAGTTCGAGCCTTAAAGAAATGGAGGCATTATCTATTTCCAAAGGAATTTTTTTTGTATACTGATCACCAGGCATTATAGTACCTAAATAGCCAAGGTAAATTGAACCAAAGGCATACGAAGTGGGTAGAGTTCTTGTAGAGCTATACATTTGTGTTGAAGCATAGAAGTGGAAAGTCTAATAGGGTTGGAGATGCATTGAGTAGGAGGCAGTTGTTGCTTACAATATTGCAAGTTGAAGTAGTTGGATTTGATGAACTCAAGAATTTGTATCGTAAGGATCCTAATTTTGCTGAAGCATGGAAAGCTTGTAAAGAGCCTATTGCTGTAGACAAAACCAAGTGGCTAGACTATTTGATTTAGGATGGTATGTTGTTCAAGGGCAGTCAATTGTGCATACCAAGGAGTTCCATGAGGAAAAATCTAATTAAGGAGAAACACAATGGAGGGATGGCAGGACATTTTGGTTAAGGTAAGACCATTTCCATTCTTAGAGAACATTATTTTTGGCCTCAAATGTCATAGGATGTGAAGAAGTTTGTACAGAGTTTTTGGGTTTGTCAAGTGGCCAAGGGATTTAGTCACAATACTAGACTATATCAGCCATTGCTTATTCCATCAAAGCCATGGGAGGACATGAGTATGGATTTTGTTCATGGATTGTTGAGGACACAAAGGGGTAATGACTTAGTATTTGTGGTGGTTGATAGCTTCTCCAAAATGGCACATTTCATCCCATGCCACAAAACTCATGATGTTGTCCATATTGCAAACTTGTTTTCCAGAGAGGTGGTAAGACTACATGGTCTCCCAAGGAGTATAGTTTCTGATAGAGATACTAAATTTGTGGGATATTTCTAGAGAACATTGTGGAAGAAGTTAAGAATAGACTTGAAGTTTAGTTCTACACATCACCCGCAAACTAATGAACAAACTGAAGGGGTAAATAGAAGTCCGAGCAATTTGCTGAGATGTTTTGTTGGGGATAAGCCCAAGGGATGGGATTTGATTCTACCACAAGTGGAATTTTCTTACAATAACTCTATAAATAGGAGTACTGGTAGATCACCATTCCAAATTGTATATGGAAATAGCCCAAGGACTACACCAAAATTGAGGAAGATGGAGCAAGGGGAGAGGACAAGTGCTGAAGCAGAAGAATTTGCTGAACATATCAAGTGTCTACATGAGGAGGTCCAGGCACACATTGTCAAGATGAACCAATATTATAAAGCTAGGGCTGATCAAAGGAGAAGACATAAGGAGTTCCAAGTAAGGGGATCTATTCATGGTACACTTAAGAAAAGAAAGGTTTCCAGTAGGTACTTACAACAAGCTTAAGATGAAGAAATTTGGCCCCTACAAAATTTTGAAGAAACATGACTCAAGAAATGCATATGAGGTGGAGTTGCCAGATGGAATTCACATTTCTACTATTTTCAACATTGCAGACTTAACAGAGTATCATGATAATGGTGCAAATGAGGGTTTGATGCTAGAGCCATGTCCAATTCCTACTTCTAAGAAGGAGGAGATAGAAGAGATTATGGATAGTCGCATGGGTAGGAGTACCAAAAATAAGAAGTATGAAGAGTACTTGGTTAAGTGGAAAGGACGATTGATAGAGGACTGAACTTGGATATCAACAGCTGAGGTTTCCCATTTGGGATTTCTTCTACCATCCATCAAGTGATAGGGTCACTTTTCAATCTACCCTAGGTGTCTGATACAGGAGCATCTAGAGGTATAAGGGCAATCCTGTGTCACCCAAAAAAATATACCTAGACATAGTTTCTATTTCATTTGTTTCCATTTCTAGATACCCATTTGGGTCAAATAAAGGGTCCAACTCTAACAATTTCACTATTAGTATTCTGGGTTAGAGATTTTAAGCACCTTGGGATACATGTAAATGCCAAAAAAATAGGACTATGTAATTAAGCCATAATTTTGGTCATTTAGAAGGTGTAAATTGGTGGGATGTTTATAATTATAATTTAGAACATTCCAGAAAAAGAATTAGGGCAAAAGGCCCCATGGTTTGAAAGTTATTACAATTTTTTGATTTCTAGAGACCTCTTAAGAATGCTTCAAAGTTAGATTAGGAGAATTAAATGACCTTGAATAGGGCTGAAAAATGGGGAGACAAGTGAAGCTGGTCCATAGGGCTATAGAGCACTCCAAGAGCTTTTCAAAAAAGTAAACAGTTTGTCAATCGAAGCTACGGTTCAAAAGTTATGCCTTCCGAAAGTTCAGCTACCATTTTTGGATTATTCTAATTTTGCGCCGACTTCTAATACAACTTCTAGAGCCTTCTATTTGGGTGGTGGATGCCAACTAGAACTTTCTAGAATGTATTCCTAATCCTTAACCCTTTGGAGTCTATTTAAGAACATTTTTGACACTGTAAAAGGCAGTTCGGAGTGGAGTTTGAGAGGAGGTACTGGAAGGAAAAATTATCTCCAGTTTTGTACTATTATGAGTCCAAATGGCATGTCTTAAAGTCTTTTTTCTTTGTACTGAGTGTATTAGCATATTTTCATAGTTAATAAAATTTTCCCTTTCCTGTTGTGTCCATTTTGTTATTGGGCTTGACCCCATCATTAAAATATTGGATTGTTGATGTTCTTGCTCCAATCCATTTAAAATTTTCTTCAATCTATTCACTAAGTTCTCCTCACCTTTGACCTCAAATCCCTATGGTTGTGACATATATATCTCTTCATCCAAATCACCATGGAGAAAGGTTGTTTAAAACTCAAGTTGCTACAAATGAAAATCTTCAATAACCACAATACTTAAAATAGTACAAATAGAAGTCATTTTAACAACAAGATAAAATATCTCATCAAAATCAATGCTCTTTTTCTATTCAAATCCTTTTATAGCTAACCTAGCTTTAAATATTTTCTTAACACCATCTTGTTCTCTCAACTTGTAAACCTATTTATTCTATAAAGCCCTTTTACCTATAGGCAACTTGCATAAATCTCATGTCTAATTTTTCAACAAGGAGTCCATTTCTTTTGCCATCACATAATCTCACTGAATCTTAGTATCCACCTATACAACTTCATCATAAAATTGAGGTTCATCAATATTAGTTAGCAAAATAGAGCACAAGGAGGAAGAAAATATTTCTAGAGGTCTACTTAGCCTTGTTAGTAGTCTAGCATTCACTAGGGTGTGTGGTACTTGTTATTGTGGTTGTTGTAGAGCATGAGGGACTGGTGAAACATCATCTTTCAGAGTACCTTGCAACACTTCATAATCATTCTCTTTCTTCTCATACTAATGCAAAAGATTATTGTACAACACTTTCTCATTGAATATGACATCCGTACTTCTTACAATTTTTTAATTTTTTAAATCCCAAAGCCGATAACCAAATTAATCAATACCTTATCTAGAAAGTACATATTTGTTTGACTAAGCTTCTAGCTTGGTTCTATTTTTAGAATCTATTTGTGAAAATGCTTCACAATCGAAGGTTTTGACCAAAGAATAACTCACTTTCTTACCAGTCCATGCCTGATCTAGAATACCACAACCCAAAGGAGTAGAGGGACCTTTATTAAACAAATATATAGTGCAGTATTGATAGCCTCTGCCCACATTTTTAAGGGGAAGCCAACATCCAATCTCATGCTCCTTGCATGCTCCATTATTGTCCTATTCATGCATTCAGCCACTCCATTTTCCTATGGACTCCATGGAATAGTTTTCTATCTATGAATACCATTAGTGTAGCCATAATCTAGTCACCACTATTATCAAATAGACATTTTTATCTCTTACTAGTCTCATTTTCAACCAAGTATTTCCATTTCTTAAAAGTTTGAAATACATCATATTTTTTTCTAAGGAAATCAACCCATTATTTTCTAGTTGAAATGTTAATAAATTTAACATAATAATGAGAGCCATCAAAGAAAGATACCTAAGTTGGTCCCCATACATTTGTATGCTCAAGCTCTAATTTCTCATTTTTCTTTTCCTTCCAACTCTTCACAAAACTCACTTTTTTTTTCCATACACACAACTTTCACAAAAATTCATATTGACACATTTTAGGCCTGGTAAAACTTTCTTTAACTAAATTAATTTCCTACATTTCTCACTCATGTGCCTAAGTTTATTGTGCCATAGTGTTGTATCAGAATCTACAACAACTATTGTTCTCCCTGCTTAACTGCAATAATTGTTCCAACTAAACATCCATCTTTCTCTAAAATAACTAAAGTAGAAGGAACTGTATGACCTATACAAAGATATAAGGTTCCTACTTCCACAACTTTTTCTAATACAAGATAACCTTTTGAAACCTTCCAATTTTTATCATTAAAAGTAACTATGTAACCCTCATCACCAAGTTTCCCTACTAAAATTAAATTCATACTCACCCACGGAATACATCTTACCTCATGCAGTATCTAATTGATTCTCATTTTGCAACTTAATCTTATTTTTTTCCCTTTCGAACAATCTTATAGGTTTCAATCCCCAAAATAAAAAAGTCCAAAATCCCCTTCGGCATAATCAATAAAATAACCTCTATGGGGTGTAGCATGAAATGAAGCCCCAAAATCTAAAACCCAAGAGAAGTAAATAATCCTCTTCAGAGTTATGACTTACTACATTTCCCTCCTTGTTCCCTTCTAGTTTATCTCCTTCATTGTCCTATTGAGTTGAACAATCTTTCTTATTATGCCCTAGATTTCCATAGTACCAACAATCTTTGGATCCTTTGGATTGAAAACTCTTTCCCTTTGACTCTCCTCTCAATTTCTCACAATTTTCAGAATTACTTCCTTGCTTAGTCATTTTTCCTGTGCTTTGTGTGTTCAAAGCACCTCCTAATGTAGATGCACATGAGATTTTCCTACAAATTTCCTCACTTAGAATAACACTAATCACATCATCAAATTTTAGCGTATTAGATCTAGAAATATAATTACTCCTAGTCATTTCCAAGCCATTCCATATTTTAGGAAAAGAACACAAAATCAAAAGAGCCCTACTTTGTTCATCAAAATTGACATTCACAAAAGATAATTGATTAGTAACTAAATTAAACTCATTTAAATGATTGGCAATAGATCCACCTTCTTCTATCTTGATATTAAATAAATCTTTCAAGACAAATACCTTATTAGAAGTGGAGGGCTTGTCATACAACTATTCTAGGTTTTGCATCAACTCTTTCATCATCTTCACTTTTGTAATGTTAAATATCACTGATGGTTTTAGGAATAATCAAATTCTTCCAAGAGCCTTTCTATCCAAAATTTCCCTCTCCTCATCTATCAAAGTTCCACAAATCATTCAGATAAAGATAGTCCTCCATTTGCATTTTCCATAACTAAAAGTTCTGCCCATTAAACTTCTCAAACTTCAACGTACCCTCATATGCCAATTCTTACACTCAACTATGAGACTCCCACTCAAAAAATAGACTTTCCTACATAGGATAACAAAAAAAAACCTCACTTTGATATCACTTGTTAGGATTAATCATTGTTAGAAATAAAAGTTACATGCAAATATAACCAATATCAAAAAATAATAAATCTCATATAAGACAACACAAGACACACAGATTTAACATAGTTCATCCAATTCCTCGGCTACGTCCACCAAACAATGGGTCCAATATTATTATTATCCAGTTATTACAACTTGATTCCAATCTATAATCCCTTACAACTCAATATTTTCGCAAGAAGAAATTATTGCATCACATTCGTATGAATGGATTCTAAAATTTCTTTTGAGAAGTGAGTCTTACTTTTAAAACTATATTTTTTCATCTTGCTTAACTGACATTGTTTGCAAATCACATTATTAAGTTTCTTCAATTTTGGAAAACCTCTTACTCTTTTCATGTTACTAATACTGACTAAGTTATCAAAGTTAACATGGCATAACCTCTTGTGCCATGGACAAATATCATCAAACACTACAACATGACAAGTAGCCTCATTCATGTCAAGATAAAATCGATTACCTCTAGTCTAATCTCCATTTCTAATTAGTTTTCCATTAGTGTTATAGATCTTATCTTTCTTGTTATCAAATTCAATTGTATAGCCTAGACTATTAAATTATGACATACTCAACAAGTTATAGTTAAGTCCTTCTACATAGTAAGCATTGTCACACATGATCTTTTCTATCATTTTTATTGATCCTTTACCTTTTATTGAATAGGGTGCATCATTACCAAATCTAACACCATTTCCATTATAATACTCAAGGGTAATGAACTCACTTTTGTCTCTAGTCATGTGATGTGAACATCCACTATCAATGATCCATCTATTACTTTTGTTCAGATCAGATACTAATGTAGTTTCCTCATCTTTATTAGAATTATCTTTCATAGAAACATACACAACCTCATCATCATAGTCATGGTCATCAAATCCATCTTTTGTTTCCTCTTTGGCAATGTAGCAAGCCTTCCTTCCTTTTCCTTTCTACTCTTTTTTTTCACATCTCTTTTACCTATGTATTTATCTCCACTTATATTTCTCTTCTTCTCTGGACACCTTGCAACAATATGAAAAACCTCATTACAATTAAAGCACATGATAAGTAACTTACCATTCTATTTCTCTTTGCCTCTATGAAATATCCTAGACAAGAATGCTTCAAGCTCTTCTACATCATCTTCATATGTATCACTATCACTAGAAACATGCTTGACCTTTTTCTTCTTCTCTTTAGGTTCTTTAAGTGTTAGTTTAGCTTTGAAAGAAGATTCAACATTTTTTAGCTTTGAAATTATCAAAATTAGAAAGTTCAAAAGTAGTGAGTCTACCCATTAGTCCTTCAAGGGTTAAATTACTACAAGGAACACACCTTAGTTCTTGTATGGTAGAGACTCTAATAGCATAGATATACAACAGGGTCCTTAGTACTTTGTTTATTATAGGCTCATCTTTAATAACACCATTACCACCTCTAATAGCATTCAAAACATTTTTTATTCTTATACAATACTGGACTACTAGTAAATTTAAGCCTAAATTTCAACGCAAAAAGGTTAAAATTGTGACTAGAGTTGGTCAAATTGGTGACTAAACTTGTTGTCATTATTTTTTAGTTGGTTTTTTGATGTAGACATTTTGCATCATAATTTTGACTTCATAAAGGTGGACTTACCAATGCAAATTTTGTCAATTTCCTTGGTCCAACCTGAACTGTTATTTTTCCATTTGCAAGTGCTATTGGTCAAAATTTTGACATAAGCCCTGACCAATTTGACATCAAAATTGTGACCAACACCCCTTAGTTTTCTACACCGATGCCATACATTCAATGTCAAAATGAAGACATGCGTGTTCAAATTGAGACCAACAATAGTTAGAAATTTTGACAAGCTATGCCAGTTATTGTAAAAGCTTTCCTCTCACAAGAGCCTTCTAAACTGCACAAAATTTGATTGTAAAGCATAATTTCTCAGTGCATGAGAGTCAGGGTATCGTGCAAATTTCTACCTACACACCATTTTTTCATTCATCACATGATTTATTTCATACAAAACAATGGGAAGGAGGAAGAAATGTGCACGATATCCTGAGTCTGCATTGAGCAATTATGCTTTATAACTCAAATTTTGTGCAGTTTAAAAGGTTCTTATGAGAAAAAAGCCTTTGCAATAATTGGCACAACCTATATAAATTGTGGTTCTTAAGACACCATTGCTTGTGAAGACTGTAGGGAAAATTAAAACTAAGAAAGAATTATTTATCACGAATGAAAGCCAATAATTTCACTAAGTAATCTCTATTTTTCAAATAGATAAATGTGGCAAAAAAAATCATAGTCCCAATCACATCATCATAAGAGAACATATATAACTATAACTATGTCTAAAACCAACATAATTTACAAATATCCACAATTCAAATATTATCCCTTGATGTTTTCTTTAATGCAAAGTTTTAAGTCAACTATGTTATTGCCCTAGATGTAATACCAAACTGTCATTAGGCTAAAGACTACAATAAGATTTACAAATGAACGGAGAACTACCCAACCAAAGTAGAAAATGACATGAAAAGTTAGCAATCTATCAATTGATGCCTCTAGATGAAATATTTCTAGCAATTGAACTATACATTATAGAAACAAAAAATTGCCTTAAAATTGACACCTCACTAGTTGTTCATTTGTATCCATAATGGCTTCACAAAAGTTGAAAGCTTACGATTTGTCAAGAACACAAAAGGCACTCGTACTTTGGCTACATCAATAAAATTAAAGTAGTTCAGTTGCACAGTGAGGGCAAGAGACTGTTAGTATCGATTGTGGAGTTGCAGATAGGTAAGTGATCAACATAAAAAGGTAGTACAAGGCACCATTTTCCATGTTCTAATATGATGAACTACCTTGGAGCTGGTTCTTACAAAGCTTGATTACTTAATGTTGGATTTGATCCAACAGTACCATTATCTAGAGGACCTCCCACACCCTACTTTCCTACTGATTCTGAAGGTGCTAACAAAGCATCTTCACTAGTTGATCTCCCTTGTGAGCTCAACTAAAAGATAATTCTTGATTGAAGAATGCTAAAGATAGTCACAATGTGCCTATTGGCCAAAGATAGTCACACTGCGCCTACTGCTAATAGGTACATGGTGACTATCTTCGACATTCTCCTATGGCTCTTGTGGTTCTAATCTTATAACATGAGGCTTCCTCTTGTTTTTTTGAGTATAAGGCTGTTGTAGCCTTGTAATAAGAAATAAATGGGTTTAATTTTGATTATGCACAACACAAAGAAAACCAAAATGTAATAGCAATCTTTAATAGAAAATGAACTATATGAACTTATAAAGTTCATAATAATAATAGGCCATAAATTTGGATAGATTTTTTGTAGATTTCTAGGATGATTGGGGTGTACTTATCATGATTATATAAATTATGTAAGAGATTAGCATGTGTTATTTTAGCAAAGATAACCTCCTGAGAGAAATGAGCACATGTTGGTGATTGTTTACTTTATCTAATCTAGTATTTTTTTGCTAGGTTTCAAATTATTAATTTATATAATCTGTTATTATTTCTAACTTTAGGGCATTTGCACATATTTTCAAACTTCACAATGCATAACTTTTTCTATAGGAATTTTAGTTACTTTCTTTAAGCTATGCCATTATTGTATGTAGTTGGGACAACATTGTGGTCTCTTTGGAGGAAATTGTGCATATGAATGCCCAATGAAAATTCCATGTTTGAACCCTTTTTGAAGCATTTGAAAGGAATTGATGAATCTCTTGAGAATACCTTTGAAAGTGTACCTATATTTTTGCTAGCATAAATATTTGTGTTGTTGAATGGGAAACAACTTGTGGTATCATTTGGGTGACATCTCACCAATACCTTTGAAAGTGTACCTTTTGCAACATTGTCTCAATGAAAAAATCTAGTGTGCACCCAATACTCATTTCAATGTTATGCTTGTATGAGGAAATTACAGATGTTTGGTCATGGAATTCTCAAGAGAAAAAGAAGAAAACAGGATGAAGTAATTCAATTCACTATAAAAGAGACACCGTAGTTCAATCTCACGATTCTTAAGCAATTGTAACTGATTTCAAAATCAAGTGACAAAAAGTTAATTAAAGCAGCAAATCTTCCTCCATTTTCTTTTTAATCTTCCTTCTATGTGTTTGATACTCAAACCACACTATTTTTGGGATGTGTTATGCATGAATAGCTATGGTAGAGAATTAATCAAGCAATGATTTATTTCAAGAGGCTTTAATAAAGAAAAATACCAAATTTAGATTAAACTTGCACCTTAACATTTACATAGTTTTCTATCAAAGAAAAGACTCATTTTTAAGTTTTAACATGGAAGAGAAAGAAGAACCTAAAAACAATGTTGTTCACAACTTGAACAAGGACCTTCCCTTCTCCAACCATTATTACCTCTGAATACACCTTTCTTTTGTTTTATAAACATTGGGAGAAAATAAATGACCTAATTGTAATTCCATAAGAAAAACTAAAGAGTTGTATGTGAAAAAAATGAATAAGTTAGTGTCATTTGTTATTATTATTATGTTAGGAAGGGTTTTAAAAAAAGTATATAATGTGTGAAGATTATTATTGAATTTTAAATTTGAATGCATTTAAGTTGTCTTCAAGATGAAATCCTACATTTTTATTTCCATGAATAACTTATTTAGTTAAACAAAAGATTAATATGCTAACAATTTACATATTATAAATGCTACATTATTACCAATTTCATGACATCTCATAGAACATACAAAAACTGGGTTAGAATAAAATGTGACATCAATTACTTGCATCAAATTCTAAGTGGTGTGTGGGCTATGAGATCATCTAGTTCATCCTCTTCTAAGAGGTAAACCCTATCTACTTCGGCCACACTCTCATCCTATTAGGTCTTGCAACCACTCAGAGACTCATAACAAATATCAACTTAGTAACCAAGATAATATGACTAGATATAAACATTAAATATAATCATGAGTGGCATACATCACATGACATAATCATATAAGAAATGAAATATGATTTCATAATCATACATCTACACATTAAATTGATCATTGATTCATCTTAATTAATGCAGTCAAGTTACAAAACTAGAAAAATAGCTTAAATATTTTTTAATTGTCATCCAAACAAAAATGTTGACTGGCCAAAAATTAATTTGATTGCCATATAAGAAACCAACAAGGCATGTTAACATGCAAGAAACATCACATTTGTTAGAATTAGGTTTTAGATCCACACTCATGTTCAATACTATTCCAAATTTGGACATTTGGACTCAGCTTGTCATATTGTTAACCTTATAATATTTTGATGCTTGCAAAAAAAAAAACCATGATTAGGCTAAGCCTATGCATATGGCTTTCATGATCAAGCCACTTTTAGCAGATTCTAGTGAAGCCTAGTTTCTTGATGACTATGAAAATCTTATTGATTATTGAACCATGTAGAATTGGCCTATTAACTCGTGGTCTTTATATTGACATTAATCTTCACCATTTTTACTTCTGCTTTGATGAATCCTATCAAGCATAAATGACTAATTCCATAATGGATATTTGCCTTCCAGAAAGGATAATGGTGTAGAGTTTGAGGTAAAGACTAAGCATTTGAAGACAATCCAAGGCTTTTGGAGAACAATATTAGATATGAAGGGTGTGGTATTGATGCATTGCCCACTGATTTTAATATTATGGTTATTTTGATTGATTTTGATGTTGTAAATGCCTACCATTGCTATCCATGTTCCAAATATTGTTGATGCTACTTAGAATTGATGATAATGTTTTCATATTGTTGAATATTCCTGACGCTATTCATTGTACTTCTCATGGTAATGTCTACTATTATTGATGCATTGAGAAGGCATTTGTTTCAAATTGGTTTGGCCAATGGGTTTTACATGTGCATTACTAAGAATGTGGGAGGGCATTGTTTCCTCCCATAGAGGCCAACTTCAGGATAGCATGAAAATGGCTTGGTCAATGTAAAGTTAAATGACCATGCCCAATATGTATATTTAAATTGATTCCTTTAGTGTTGAGCCATTGCACAAGAAAAACATCTTTGAACTTGCCAAGCTTGTCTAGTCAATGTGGTTTTGTGAATGTGTTATTTTGAGTTGAGCAATAGTAACCCTATTGTCAATTTGGGTGATACATTTGATTTGATGCAAATGTATGTCAATATGCATTATGTGTGCATTGAGAAATTGAAACACACTTATTTCACTTACTAGGGATGTGGTAGGGTATTGTCTCTTTCCATTGAGGCAAAAGTTTTGGGCCAGCAAGAAAATGGCTTGGTTATTGTGAGATTAAACTGCTATATGTACATACACACACACACACACACACACATATATATTTATATATATGTATACACATATATATATATATATATACATATATATATATATACACATATATATATATACATATATGTATATACATATACATGTATACATGTATGTATATACATATACATGTATGTATGTATGTATATACATATACATGTATGCATGTATGTATATACATATACATGTATGTATGTATGTATATACATATACATATATACATATATGCATATACATATACATATATATACATATATGTATATACATATACATATATACATACACATACATATATACATACATACATATATACATACATATATATATATATATATGGTACAAGAAAAATATCTCTCAAAAACCTGACAAAATCGCATTTTAGTGTTCAAGTAAAGAAAATTAGAGTGTGTGTTTAGAGATTTCATTACCAAATCTATAGAGGAGGGTGGATGAGTTAGAGTTTTATTAGGGTGGGATGACATTGTGATTGTAGGTCTAGAGGATGAGGATGAGGATTTTGGAAATAAGATCTAGATACCACTAGTAGAGTGAGATGAATAGAAGAGACAATAAAGATACCTATAGAGAAGAGAAACTGAGCACTAAATAGGAAGCCACAATTATAGGGGTAAGATAGGAGGTGGTCAATGCCTTTGTTTCACTATGAGAGGAAGGTATAGAAAGATAAGAGGAAACATATTATATGGTAATCTACACCATGAAGTGACAAAGAATTAGAGGAAGCCTCCATCCTCCAAGTAGATATAGTTATAGAGCATAAGCAAGGCATCCTAGGGTTCATTGGGCATTCCACCAATGGCACCAAAAAGACATGATGGGGGTCCATCCTAGCTATCTATATTAATACCACCTAGTCATGTGACAAATAATTTTGACTTCATGGGAAGATATTTATGTCAATACTTATGCATTTTGATATATTTTTAGATGTAGCATCCAATTTGTTATTATGATATTTATATAATTATATATGATTTGGCACTTTCATGGGTCATTTTATGGATATTATGGACTTCGTATATATTTTCTTTGATGTTCTATATGATGATACAATTAGTTCTACATGATTCTTATGTTGATGCATGGATGTACCTATGTGTAAATGTTGTTATGATGTATATGTTAATGGTACTTATTTTTGTGATGTAGGATATGTGTTATGTGATGCATATGATATGAAATAGTTATAATTAAGATTATAATGGTTTATGAAATAGAAATATGTGGATGATGACATTAATGTATGGGTATATGTGATGAGAGTATGTAACTGCAAATTAAACCATGATTGATGATATGGATATGATATATTTGATGCATGTTATGGACTTCAATAACATGCTTTATGATATGATATGTTATGTATGTAATATAGTATTTTTAGTTATGCACTATATGTTATGTGATTGATATATGAAACAATAATGAGATATAGTAATGTAATGAAACTATGATGTAAATGAAATATGTGCAATGAAAATGTAATGAATGCAATATATGGTTAATGCACTTAACAAAGTAATTTATAAAAGGAACATGCAATTAGAAAATGTATCTATACATTTAGGGAATGTTTTTTATATTGAGTTGAGAAGTAGTAATTCTATGATCAATTTGGTTGATTCATTTGGTTTAATGAAAATTATGCATTATGTGTGCTGAGAGATTGGAACATTCTTATATTAGTGGATGTTGATTGTCACAATGAGCTCCTACCTCCCTTATTTTAATGGAATGCATTTAAGCAACCAAACTTTTCAACCAAACTAAGCTTTGAGAATAGGAGTTGTGACATGCTTAGTGGATGAAAGAGTTAATGTTTTTTGTTTCTTGTTACTCTATGAAACAATTCGTGCTTTGAGGCCAAAAGTAGCCACTATTATGGTTTTTACATTATCTATTGAATCTTCCCAATAGGCATTGGTGAAAGTTTGAAACCAACAAAAAAATAACAATTACATAGATAATAATAAATATAGGAATCTGTTGTACCCATTACATTGATCAGAATCTATTTTTTTGGCTGCCAATGATCCATCTATGATTTACTCATGATATTAAAAAAATAGTATCAGCAAAAATTAATTAGGAAGGGCAGTTGTAAGATGCAACTACTCACAAATGATGTGTTGATTTACTCATGAAGTTTGAAATATATTTTAGTAAGATGCAACTACTCACAAATGATGTGTAGAAACATCATCTCCTTCGTGGAGTATCCAAAGGGGTCAGATTCAAAGTCACAAATGTTAGAGCCAAGTAGATTATCACACATCCCTAAATAAAGATTCATTTCACTTGTAGAATTATAATTGCTCTTTTAAAATAGAAAGGCCTGACCATGCAGATCTATAGAGTAAATATAGCTCATTAGATGTACCATCAAAAGAAGAGACCACTTCTTCTAAAGAATTTGTAAGATTTAGAACAAAGGTTTATTCTTTATATCATCTGTTATTGATTGTTGATTGTTGAGATGCTTAGTAAATATTCTTCATTCCTTTCAAACTACATCCATGTTATCTCTATCAGTACACCCTCGTATTTTTAACTCATTTTATCACAAAAATACCCAAGAATCTGCTTTTTGCTCATCATGGGAGGTAACAACAAAGGACAAAGCAACAGGTAGCTGAACATGTTTCCAAAACGTATTGAAATAATAGATACATAGCTTTGAATGACTCATTCCCGAATTTAAGCTTGTTTATATTAAACAGTTGAGCATTTAAAACCTTAATTGATTCCAATCAACAGATTGAAGATAACTATTGGTTGAAAGGTTGTTAGAATGCTCCATCAACTAGAAAGCATAGATTGCTAACCTATTCTACTAAATTTAAATCTCTAGATATAAGTTAATCTCCTAGTGATGAATAGAAACCTAAGCCTAGAAATTGTATACATTTACTATTTTACCAATCATTTACACAAGCATGTTCTTAGAGGTAGCTAGTGGCTCGGTACTAGTGGCTAGTGGCTCAGTACTTACTAGTTATATAAATTGAACATGGTCTTCTAGTGGCATGGTTTTCTAAATTGAACATAATTCATATTATATATATAAACTAAGAAAAGAAATAAGAATCTAATTGACTTTACCAGAAAAAACCTAATTCTATACAAATAAATGAAAATTCTTAACAACTTTTAAAAATAGAATAAAATATATTAAAAACAAGAATTATGTGAAATTAAGACTTAACTATTAGAAATGGCTATTATGTCTGATGTTGATGGCATTCCTTCACCCATTTCATTCTCTATCCAAAATCTACCTAGGAAAACCATTTATTTCAAACAATATACAAATGAATTCATAAAATGTACTACAATTAATTTTTTAAAAATCTCCCAATTACCTATAAACATCATCTAGAACCTCTTTTATCTTGTGTTTGAAATGTCTTTCTATACCCAAGCTCTCCAAATGATTTACCATTGGGAGGCCAAGAATAAAATTGATAGGATAAGCACCGAGCACTACACCAACAAACAAATGTCTCTTACATTTACATGATCATTATAAAAATATCATCAAACTATATAAAAGAATACTTAAAGACCAACCTGTATCATAAGTAAAAAGATATGAATATCTTCTCTTAATTTCCAAGAACAACATATTTATCCTTGTAATATTAGCATCTATGCACATCGAACCAAATGATTTGTTCTCTCTGTTCTCTTTCTCGGCCTGCCATATAATGAGATGAGTGGTTATCAGAGAATAACATATATAGTTAAATGTAAATAGTACAATAGGTAATATAGTTAAATACATTGGAGAAATCTTCAACACTCATAGATTTGACTTTCTGATGTGTTCTTGTATTGAACTTCTTTCTTCCATTGAAGTTGAAATTAGAGGCCCCTAGATTAAAGATATTATTACAAATTAGTTCAAGAAAACTCAGTGAAAAAATTGATTATGAAATAAATATATGAATGAGTATAATTTTGTAGATTGTGCACTAATTGTACCCTTCCAAAGTGTAAATAAATTGAACTATGAGTAGGGAAAACGAAAATGCTTAACCACAAAATTATTGTAGTATTCAACTATGTTCTTCATAGCCTATAAAAGTTGACTAAGGTTGCAACGTTTATAATGACTATAGACAAAAATATAAATTAAAACAAGAAATATTATCATCAATATTTTTAAATGTAGAATGAAATGGTTGTAAGTATGCATTTCTACCACATGCAAATGATTTTGAGATATAGACCTATGCAATCCAATCTCCCAAGGAATAGATAGCACCATTTATCACCATCTTTCCCAAAATAGGATTTGTCATAAAGTGATGTTAGAATAGTTACTAAAATGGTTGTAAATTATGTTGTTATAGTAAAAGAATACTTTAACTTAAGGAAAAAAAAACTACACAATATTAAAACATGACATCATGCTTCAAAAACTAAAAAGGTACCTATAACAAAGAACTTCATTTCAAACTACAATATTTATAAAATGATCTTGTCAATATTTTATAAAAGAATGCAATTAAAACTACATGCAGTGTATAAATATATAGTGAATACAAAATAACATGAATTACCTTAATAAATGTATGTGAATCGTGTGTTTTCAACCTTGGCCCAAATTCACTTTTCTTGGATATGAGATTGTTTATGTTCGCAACAAATCTTGTGGGAAATCCTTTTTTTTTTTACTTCTTTTATAGCATTTATCTGCTACTTTGACAATAACCAATTAAGGGCACTTGTATCAATCTAGTATCCATTGTTATTTGATCGAATGCCAATTTTCATTGCATGGTTGGATTCTTCAATGTCACTACAAGTTTTGACAATTTGGTCTTTGTCAAGCCTTCCATCCAAGATTTTCCATAATGTCTCTATTACATTCTTTTTTGATATGCATAGGATCAAACAAATGCACAATTGGGAGTTGCTCGTAGTATGGAAACCTAGTAAATTGTGTAGGATAAATTTTTAGTCCTTTTGGAAGTTGGTCATTGATGCCTTGACAACCTTCACAGGCATTAATCACATCATCAGTAAACAAAACACAATATCAAAATATAAATTTGAAACCAAAACCATCAGATGGAATGACATTACCTCGATGATTTATTTTATTGTATGCCAACTTCCATAGGTGAGGTGTCATTCTTTGTGGCTTTGACATAGTCTCTTGTTTCCCACTGAAAAGATGTTTTTCAGTAATTCAGTATTTATGATTTCTGTGTAGAAAGTGTCTATTCTCATCGAACACCTGCTTTCTTAAACTTTTTGAATGACAAGATTTCATCTTTGGACCACAAATTGGACATGCAAATTTCCCCTTTGTCTGAAGACCTACAAGATCGTGCATAATTGGACTAAATGTGTTAACTTTGACATACCAAAAAAGAGGTGTTAAGAAGAGAACATACCACAAAAATGTGGTAGGCCAGGGGCTTCATGTATTGTCCATACAAGCATTGCATGAAATTGAAATTGTCTTTGTCCTATTGGTCTACAGATCTCATACATAGTAACCCCATTCTATAACACCATCAACTCGTCAACAAGGGGTTCAATATATATATTGATATCTTTAACTTGGTACTTACCTAGTTGAATGAACAAAAACATTACATAATTATTATGACCATTTTGATGGATTAGTAATAATAAATTAATTTAGATGACCACTAAATCGAAAAATACCTAGAACAATTAGTGTCAAAATTATGTGCTCTCTCTTTATGGACAACCAAGGATGTATGTTATTGTTGATAACAAAAATAGGCCACACCAAGTAAGTCATCTCTCCAAAAGGATTGACATTGTCTGCTACCAATGAAAGCTTAAGATTACAAGGTTCTTCTTTAAAGTGTGGCCATTTTTCCTCTATTTTCTTAAATACTAAACCATTTGTAGTCATTTGCATAATGTCATCTTGACTTCTATTGCGTGCATGGTAATCCATAAATTGTGCCAAGCTATTGCACCTAAATAATCATTGCAAACATGGAATAATGGGAATATGTTGAAGAACCTTGTGAGGCATCTTTTTGTTAAGAGATCTAATTGATATCTACTAATATGACAAATAGGGAACTGTGATGCAAATTCATGTTGTTTATGATATATAATAGGATTGTTCAGACATGCATGTATTGTTCGATACTCCATTCCAATATCTGTCATGATGACAGATAATTCTTAGTACGAGTGAGGAAGAATGTTTGATGGTGGTAAAAAACACTCACCTATCAACCTACAACCAAAAATATAATTTGTTAATTTAAAGAATATTAATTGCTACACAAACCCATTGTTAATTGTAAGGATACTATGAGTAAAATAATGAAACAAGATGGTATACCTTAACATATGTGTCATTGCTATGTTGGATAACCATTCATAACCTTCAAATTCACCAACAACAATACAGTGGCAAGAAGATTTTTTTTGGAGCCTTCATATAGGGACTCATGTGCCTTCTCAAGTATAGGTACATTAAGCTCGGCATTAACAACATCATCATCATCTTGATCATTGTGATCATCTTGATCATCATGATCCTCATCATCATGGTCCTCTTCCATGGTATCATTACCTTCTACTTCAATATTCACACCTCCATGTTCTCTCATTTGGAAATCTACATTCTCTAAATTGTCATGGTCCATAACATGAAACTTAGGGATGTTGACCTATATGAAAATGATGACCTTATATTAACCATGACCATGATGCCATCATCAAATCATGTCTTATGTAATTTATAAACTATTAAAATACATACCAATGGACAATATTCTTTTCCCCCTTCAATGTGACCATGTTGCCTACAATGTTGCTCAGCTATTGTGATTAGATATCTTCAAGTCTTTAAGCCCTTACAAATTTTGTAAGGATAATAAAATTTTCAATCACCTTTTATTTTTAAGTTAGAAAATATTCTACCAATTGTCTCCCTATTTTTTTGTGTGTTGATATCATTAGACATGGTCTTTCTTGAATGGAATGACTCGTTGGTGGAAGAAGGATGATTTGTTTGCAAACTATAGATGGAGTAGTAAGAGGAAGACACATATAGAAATGAATACTAAAGCAAGATAGATAGAATGAGGTATATATGGAGAGATAGATTGATAAAGAGATAAAGAAATATAAAAAATGAAAAGAAACAAATGCTTAGTTGACCTTCCATAACTTAGAGGATCAAATCTATGCTAATTAGTTTAACATAGATTGATGAACAAAAAATTCATAATAAAAATCTGATTTTTTTCCACACTTGTTCAAACCATATAATGAATGACAAAAATGAATCGTATATGAGTCACTCTAAATCCTTAGCTTTTAATATGCTTCATAGATGAGATTGCATTATATGGTTTGAACAAGATGTGGAAAAAAATGAAACGACAGAGTCACTCCAAATCCTTAGCTTTTAATACGCTTCATAGATGAGATTGATCATGACTTTGTTGATGATTTGGAGTGATAAGGATACAAATAGAGTGTAGTTTCTTTGTAAGCTCATGGTTTTTAAGTCATTTTGAAGGTAACTATGTTGGAACAGTCAGAACCAAAGAAGTATATGGAATAGTCAGAGCTTTAAGTAATATATGAGATCTAAAATCACTTGTAACATCAAACAACCACTTTGATATGGCTTAGAGAACCTAAAAATCAAAAAATTATAGGGAAGCATCTAGCACAAACAAAGTATTTTTCTCACATGGATGATTACAAAAAAAAAATGTCTTAAATTTTGTCAATTGCAATCTTCCATAGAAAGAGAAGAAGTTACCAATTGCCCAGCCTAGATAATTTTGTTGAAGGAGATCTATGTTGTGGAACACATCCAAAAAATGCAAGTTACACTTCAAAATAAAAAAAGAAACACAAAGTCAAATGGTACTTTCTACTTCTGTAAATTTCATTTAATCCTAATATTAACATAAAATAGAACAAGTTTAAGGGTATGTGCAGGACCATGGTCAACCAAACTATGCTCTTAAGTGGCAATAAAACATCATAAAATTAGGGTTATGTCAACTTGATGCATAATTTTCTACTTGTTATTAGCTTTATATGAAAAAGTTGAGAGAAAATAATCTCTAGGAAATTGAATCTAACTTATAAACTACTAGGACTTATTTCAAAAAAATAAAAATTGATTAGTCAAAATTTTGAATTTTAATGCAATATTACAAAAATTTTAGAACAAAAATAGGAAGTAGACGTATGTCTGACCACCTTAATCAAAATCAAATGATAATATTTTTTAATAATATTATAGATATAAGTAGTAGCCTCATGCCTAGATGTAACACATATTTTTGGATATTTTTATTCTAAATAAATAATAATTGATTAATTTTTGACTTCATTATTTTTGGAATAAAAAAACTCTCGTGTCTGACCACCTTAACTAATTCAAAACTCTACAAAAAAAAAAATTTCATTTTTTTTCCTTATAGTGGAAGAAACATAGAATGTGATGCATCTTTTCGACTTAAAAAATATTTTACCATTTGAAAGTTATAGTTGTTTTTCAAGTAGTGTGTCAATCAACACTTTATGCGTAACTCCATTAGAAAATAAGTAATAATTACTTAATAAACCCATAATTTGACAAACCTTACATTTATGGAAAGATAAGAACATTCTTTAGAAACCCTTTTCATTTCATCAAATTTTGGTGAAGAAAAAAGTCATTAGCTACATGTTTGAAGTAAAAATCACATAAAAATAGGCCAAAAACACATTTTTAGGATTTTTTAAAGTTGACCATATAGGTTGGTATCAAAATATATATTAGACATTATAAATATATTAATTGTTTTCATTTAGTATCAAGGTGGGTGGGAAAAAGTTGGAATAGATTTTGAAATGGTTTGAGGCATTTTAGAACTACATATTTTTGAAACATTTAAATTGAAACCCAAAGTAACATGAATATTTGGACTTAGTTATCAAACCTTATTTTAGTAGCATACTAAGGACTCCAAGAGCCTTACAGTAACCAAGGAGGGTGGAAGTAATCCACCATTGGTAAGAAATAAAGATTGCATGTGCATATAGCCTCAATTAGAGAGGATGATCTTAACAAGAACATCACATAAGAAATAAGATTAAATATCAGAAACAATGATATATACATCTTCAAATCTCTCTCTCTCTCTCTCTCTCTCTCTCTCTCTCTCTCTCTCTCTCTCTCTCTCGACCTAAAAGAAATATACCTTCACTCAAGTCTTAAAATATTCATGAGCACCTAAACACTAATAAATCTATATACTAAATTCCAAATGCAACACTTTTTTTTTATAAAGCTCCAAAAATATGACCAATGTACTTGATTAAAAAATCCTATCTTCATTGTTACCAAAGATTCAATTATAGAATTAGAAAAAATCACCATAAAATATTCTAATGAACATGTCATATGATTCTCTAAACCATGAAGAACTATCAAAATTTATAAGACATTAATGCAGCCTAACAAAAGTTCCAAGAATCATCGATAGATAACCAATATGTAAATAAATAAAATTATATGAATATAATCATACTCTAAATCATCCACCCCCAAGTGCGATTAAAAAACTCCATTTCCTATATTTTAGGATGGATTGATGGAACAAGTATTGGAATTTGTCCATTAAAATCCATTATACCATTGTTTTTTTATTCTAATGAATTTCTTTCTTTATAAGGATACCAAATGTCCTATTTTTGGGTGGTTGTTGATAGGTCAACAATAATTTAATTTCCCTTTACTTGCAAGCTATTAAGCCTAGAAGTTGCCTTTATTTTTTATGTAGACTACTAAGCTAATTATAGATGAAACATTTAAATACTCTACTTAGACAAAGGAGAAAACTATGTGCAATCAAAGCCCATTCTAAATGCATATCATACAAGTAGGGAACATGACATTAATGGAAACAATTGTTGTCAGATTGGACAAATTTTAAATTAAATGAAGGCTAGCAATCTGTAGTTGAATTTGAAGTGTTTCAGCTCTCAATTGGTACATAATCCTATTTGGATGACAAGCTAAACTTCCCATTTTCATTATTGTAAGTGCACGACATATGGTAGGGAATGCAATATCATATTAGTACTTAATGCTCTGTGAATTGCGCTCTTCGATTGAGATTTAAGGCATGGGTAATTCTTCAAGGAACATATTGAAGTTGGGAGGATCCCACTACAAAATTTAGTGATGGACATGGTGAATATGGGAAGATGGGTACATGAATGATATGGTTGCTACTCATTGGGTGATCTACTGTGCACTGTATGGTGGAAATCAACACTCCAACTTTATAATCCCCACTAAGTAGTTGGATTATAATATTTTTATGAAATCACCTGCATAAGGTTGAGGAAGAGCATTGATTCAATCATTGCATAGGACTTTTCACTCCCTATGAGGAAATTTCTTTGAATAACTAAGATCTATGCTATAGAGGAAAGATTTGAGTTGAATAGCATTGATTTCACCAATACTTATGTCAGTATAGTAACCCAAACTTCATAAATGACCCAAATTCCACAAAATTACATATACTATTTGGGAACATCCATCCAAAGTTTTCTTATTTGTCATTATAAAGTATTCTATGAGCTAGTAAATACTAATAGACCATTTCACCAAGTCTTGTTTGTAGTGAATTTAATTGGTGAAAATACGATATAAGTAAATAGATCACAAGAGTCAACTGCATACCAAATTTTTGAAGAGGATGATAAATAAATGGTCATGTCTTAAACATCCTTGCAAGCATCAATCTATTCACATGGATTTTCAAGCTATTAAATGAATGAGTAGATCAAAATGCACAAGACTATGAATGTAGCTTGAAATAATTTTTTTTTTTTACAATTAGTATGACGAGATTTGGACACTTTCTCCCTATAGAAATTATTTTTGTTAACAAATTTCTATGTAGACATTAATAATCCCAAAATTTTCATTACATTAATGTTAGAATAGATCTAAAGGTGGATTAAATTTCAAGCTTCGAACAAACTACCTAAATCAATCAGTACGCTTCTGGTAATGTTGTTGTGGCTACAACTACTAATCAATATGAATGAAAAGAATTTATGAAAAGGCATTCTAATCAATAATGGAATGCATTTACAGAGGTATCTTCAAACACATTTTTTTATTCTAACTATCATCACCATAGACTTTGGCAATCAATATCATAATGTTTAAGACTATTTTATACGATCACATTACAGTTTAATATTATACTTCCCTAGCAATTAAAAGTATTAGAAAAAATTATACATATTTGGAGAATGTAGTGTACTACTAGAAGATGATACACCAAGATCTAAACATGAAATTGGTAATTTAACTCATAATATGATTCAACAAAGCTTAGACCTTTCACAAATCAATAAACAATAGGAAGTGCATAAATTTTTCATATGAAGGTATTATATTCTATTAATTGTAATAAGGAAACATTATATTACAACTTCAAAATATTCATAATAGTTAAACACAGTAGATGACCTACACTAAGTGTACAATCTATTGCACAACATTTCATATAATGAAGAATTGGGTAAATATTTTGAATACATATCACTATAGCTTACCCAAGAATCATATAAACACAATAAGGAACAAGAGGATTTAGAATGAACACATGTTGTTTGTATTAATCATAAAGGACTTCTAATTACAATATAAGTCACAAATGATTGAAATTTAGAAAAATAGAGTTACAAGACAATCTTTTTTGTTGTGCACCAAAAAGAAAGCAAGAACTAACTAAAAATGAGACTTGGAGCTACTTTTTATTCAAAAAAAGCTTCTAATTTGAAATTTCAATCAACTAGATCTGATGCCTCTATTATCTCTCTTGATTGAAGATGACTATTTGAGTGTGATTGAATGTATTTATTTGCTAGCTCCTAATCAACTATAATCTTCAACATCAAATTAGGAAATGTATGTCTCCCCTTTGAGATTAGACAATAGGCATTTTCAATGTACACTTCTCTTTTGAAATTAAAAATTACACTATTGACACATCATTAAAATTTGAAAAATGACCTCTTGTGCTGCTCTCTTGTCATGAAAATTAGGTTTCATTGATGATAGTATAGTTTTAAATTCAAAATTAGCTCCCATAGGTCGATTGTGCTTCTCAATTAGAGAAATAAATCTTGCCTCAGTTTGTTGAAATCAAGGAGTTGCCTTCTTATTTTAGCAATCTCTCACGTGCATGACTATTATGATACTTTTCTAAACTTCACTCTCCTAGCTTTTGGGTGATCGAACTAATACTACTATACTACCTTTTCTATCTACTTTGTAGTGAACATATTGTGAATACTACTTTGCCTCTAATTATCAATAATAACCATTTAATGGGTGGGTTTGTTTTATAATTACTCTTCATAATGTTATTATCCTCTTATTCATCGTGGTAATTTGGATAATGAACACAAATTGCTGATATCTTTGTGCCTTTTGACAGTGACAAATGTAAATGATAAGTATGATATATTTTTCTCTAGCAAGACAAATTGTGATATTGGATTTTTCTTGAAATGGTCATGGATGACTATCCCACTACATAAAGAGGGTATGATCACTTATTCCTTAGACATTATGGAGTGTTGACCATTCTTCCATTGTCTCACCTAAAAACTGATTTGTGTCTACCTTTAAGGTCTAAGTTGGTTTACTATCTAAGTTGGTTTACTATCTATTTTATACTTTGAGATTTTTATGACTTCATTCTTTTATATCCTTTAGTTATTACTGATCTTAGTCCAACACATCTCATAGAGTAGTTATATATTTGACAAGACAATTGTTGGATTCTCAAGAGCAACATTGTCTTTGTTGACTCTAAAAACAATTGCAACATCCTCTACAATAGTGAATGAATCCTTGAGAAATAGTGAATATTCTCTAAGGAGAAGTACCTAATCTGATTCAAGAATCATTGTTTTGAAGAGAACTCATTACCCCTTTGAGAGTATTGATCTAAATTTGTCAAAACAACCACTAGTCTGATAGATATTGACCCTCTTGAAAGTAGTGAAATAACCCTCATGGGTAGTGGATACTTTTTGTCAAGAATAGTTATAGTTCTTTTAGGAAATATCAAATTACATTATTGAAGAACAAACATTAATACTTGAAGAATGGTTATAATACATTCTTAAGGAGTAGTCATATTTGTTTAAAGACAATATTACATCTATAGGCTTTATAAAATAGTTACCAAAACCTTCAAAAATACCAATAAAATCTAAAGAACGGTCATGATGGCATAGTAAAACTCTTCAAACTCTTAAACCTCGTAGAGTGCTCAAATTTCTAATTTAAAATTGTACACATGTTTGCTAAATATATCGAATGCACTTTTTGGGGATGCACAAATAGGTGTTGTGTATTGAAAGCATGCGACATTACATTAGTGTTTAATTTATAAATGAAGTTGATGTGGGACATTCTATTAGTGTTGAATTTACCAATAACAACAAATTGATTTTTCGTCAATGTCAATGATGCACTTCAATGAAATTGAATGAAGGGACAAGAGGGCTAAAATTGTCTGAATATGTGGATCTGTTTCAAATGTCTTGCATTCTTCTAACACAACTAACACCATTGATCTGATAAAGTAACTTTTCCCTTTCACATAAATTACTCTTGTTAGAAACCCCTAATTCATAGAATTCATGCAAATGAAAAAGTTTATAGTTAGAAAACCCTAATTCTCTGAATTCATGCAAATAGAAACACATATGTGATGCCTTAGCAAGGAGTACTTCACACAACTCAAAACATTCTTTATACCACTCTGGTTTCTTATCTGATGATTAACTGATAAATCTTTTGTTACTGGACACTTGTATAGAGGACAGAGAACCAATGGATATCTAACGGAGTATTCTAAGAGCAATGCCAAGGATGATCTAGTTGCAACTAGAAAAAAAATGTTAGTTCAAGATGATACCTTGGTTGAACTAGATAATAAAATTGCAAAGTTGAAAGTAATAAAGGATCAGTCAAATGCCAAGATACACTATGCCCTCATGCGAAATGCTAGAATGCTCTAGGACTCTTGACACCGACTTGCTAGAATGCTTTGGAACCTTCAACACCAACTTGCACTCAAATGAAATGTGATTTTTTCCTCCTTTTTTTTGTTGTATTCTGCCATGTGTGTCGCAATTAAGACCAAAATAATTGGTTGCAATTGCAACCAACATGGGCATGTTACTAAAAAAAAGCAAAAGTTTTCTTTATAAATTGACCAACCAACCCATTTAAAAGACTTGGTCAAATTTTAGGGTTAAATGCACTAGTGCAATTTTGGCTCTTCAAAAATTCCTTTCTCCTCCATAGATTGTCTCTATAGCATCTGACATCTTCTTAGCAGAATTACATCCTTTGATGTCATCAAACTCTGAGTAGCTTAGGGAAGATGAAAGCTCTAACATTGCCTAATTGTGTTCTTTCTTATTTTTTCAAATCATCAATAATATGGGCTCCAGTAGGATAAATAGACTCAGTGTTAATGGTAGATTGTGCATAATCTCCAAGTCCTCCTAGATGTAGCTTCATCAAACTTTTCCAAGGAGGAAACTTTTCCCTACTCAATTTGGGCACCTTCTTTCTATACCCTAGTACTTTTCATGTATTTCCTTACAAGCACCACATGCTCTGATACTAATTGTTAGAATACTTTAGAATAGTTAAGAGAGGGGTAAATTAGTTATCAAAGGTCTAAATGTAAAAATAAAACTTTTCAGTGCTTAACATATTTATATCCATAAAACCATATCATGCATGCATCCATTAGAATATCCAAAACCTTAACTTAGTTGGTCATTGTCCTAGGTTAAAATAACTTTGTAGAAATGTAAGCATGAAATACCACAAACTTAGTCACATAATTTGACACAAGGATTTTATGTGGAAACCAAATTTGAGAAAAAACCACTAGTAACATGCTACCAATTATCACTCTTTTGAAGTGATGCCCTGTTAAAGGCCAACCCTATTAAAGGTCACAATAGACATTGTTAAATGTGACCTAGTTAAAGGATTTTCAATCACCGTATTAGGAATGATCCTTCTTAGAGAAATTTAGAACATTTCATTAGAATTTCACCTAGTTAAAGGATTTACAAATGACTATTAGGTCAACTTTAATCCAAAGGATTTATCTAGACTGATATAGTTGTTAGTGTTGGAAATGATTGAAAAGAGCTTTGAATGAAGAATGATGGAATTGGTAAAGAATTCTTTCAATTATTGTTTTTTCATTGATGTCAAACTTGCTACTTGCAGGAATGACAATTTCTTAAGTGATCCAAATACTATCAATTTGTTGATTGATAAGGAGGAGGAAATCAATAAGATGTAACTAGAGCACCTAGAGAAAAGTTGAATTTATGATGTTCTAATGAAGTATAAGGATCAGCTAAGCCATTGATGAAATAGTGTATTGATGACATACTCTAAGAGGATGGACACACTAAGACACATCAAAGATGTAAGGTTTAACTAAGTCATTTGTAAAGCCTAAGTAAGTTCATTTCAAAGAGCCGACCAAGCTAGTTAGAGCCAAGAAATTCTTAGTTGAAGCCAACAAAGTTCAACTTTAGTGTGTGCTAAGCAATCCTTGGGGTGCCAAGTAACATAAGATTGTTCATGTGCTAAGTAACTCAGGAAAAGGCATCAAGTTCCAAGCATCAGAAAAAGGGGTAATGGATGCCGAGTAAGTGTTCAAGTGCGGAGCAAAGTAGAGATGCTATAGGTGTCAAACGCCAGTAAAACAACAACAAAATTTGATTAACATAGAAGGTGTCGAGCATCAAAAAATGCAATAGAACTTGAGTAACACAGAAGGAGCTGAGCATCAGTAAACCAATGATGCCAAGTTGCTGCATTATTGATAAAACAAAAATATTCGCCAGATCAATAACAATAAGTTTGTTACATTGAATTTTGTGAATTAGTTGGATGATAAGGATGATGAGTAGATGTCACAAAATTTTATGTAAACCATCCAAACCAATTCAAGGTGAATGCTGATGGATTTATTATGAAGTTTTTGGAAGAAACAATTAGGAGGGAAAACCATATCATTTTCTCAAATCAATTCAAATTGATGAGCAAGAACATTTGAGTGGGAAATGAAGAATAGAACCTCTTTATAAGGAGTCATAGGTTAGATATCAAAGAAGGGAAGAGAAAGAGTGAGTTGTTCATAAGTGTGTTCGTGTGAAGAAGCCAAGAGAAGGGTAGTGTGAAGTGTCAAGAAGAGGACACAGTGAGGAGTAAGCACAAAGCATCAAAACTCTAAGTTGATCAATTGACCATAGAGTGCATTGGCATAATGAGTGGAAGAACTCAAGGAGACAGATCTTGAAGGGTGGACAAGCTATCTGCACTGCAAGGAAGCAAAGACAAGCAAAGAAAAGAACTAAAGAGTGATCTAAAATCTACAAGGATAGAGTTGCAATCTTTACCAGGTCAAACCTTTCTAATGCTTTCTTACCATTGTATTAGACATTGAAATCCTACATTACTAGATTAGCTTAATAGCTAGGTGGATAAGCCTTAGGAAAAGGATAGAAGATCCCTAGGAGAAGGATAAGAGATCTTTAGGAGAAGGATAGGAGATACTTAGAGAGGGATAAAAGATTCTTTTGAGAAGGTGACTATAAATCTCATAGACTTGGGTGTGCCTAACAGCTCTATGTAAATCCTTTAATAGAGTGGCATTCTATGTTGAATGTTTTTAAGTCCTCTAATAGGGAAAACTCCTAAAGGGGTTTAGAAATTATTTAACAAGGTCACATCTGACAATGTGTAAAGCCTTTACCAAGGCAGGCCTTTAACAGGGCAAACCATCAGAAGTGGTTGAAATCAATTGCACAATTATTTTGTGAGTGTCATCCCCACCCTAGTTTTACCTTCTTATTTTTGGAAGGTTTCTAGGTCACCAAAATCTCAAGTGTTATGTGATGATGCATGTTTACTTTTCATGATTGTTTAATGTTTAATTGAATGCAAGGATTTGACAAGAAAGTAAAAAGGCTAGTACTTCTGATTCACCCTCATTTTATTTTAAAAAAATTATTGGACATTATTGGACCTTGAATAACTAATTCACCCCCTCCCCCCCCTCTCAATTATTCTAAAAAAATTCTAACAATTGGTATCAAAGCCCACTGCTGATTTGTTTCAAGGTACTAGCAGCAGGAAGATCAAGATGTCCAAGAGAGAAGTTCCAAAGCTAAACAAAGACAACTTTGTTGCATGGAAAAGTCTGATGAAGTTGCACCTTGGATCAATAGGTGATTATGCACAAACCTCGATCATAGTTGATCATGTAGACCCTGTAGGAGCCCTCACTACAAAATACATGAACAAGAAGAAGGAGCACAATCAAGTGATGTTAGAGATTGCTTCAGCACTAAGCTATGCCGAGTATGATGACATTAAAGGATGTGGTATTGCACATCAGATGTGGGAAACATTATCAAAATTCTATGGAGGAGATGATAATGTCAAGAGAGCCAAAAGAAAGAACCTAAGAGGAAAGCTTGATGATATAGAAATGGAAGAAGGAGAGAATGTTGCTCAATACGGTGCAAGGATGAAATAAGTGGTAAGTGCCATAAGATGCCTAGGAGGGTAGTTATTAGAAGAAATATTATGTAGCAAATACTTGAGAACTTTTCTTCCTATCTATGCTATAAGAGTATCAATCATCCAAGAGCTAAGGTTTGTACCAGGCAACAAATTTTCATTTGAAGGAATAATTAGAAGACTCACTACCTTTGAGCTATCCAAGTTTGACAACTACAAGCCAGAAAACTTTGAGGAGGTGCAAAAAAAGAAAAAGAGTGGAAAAGGAAAGTATGTATCTAGTGACAACAGCACTGATGAAGATGATGTAGACCAATTGGAGCCATTACTAGCAAGAATATTTCACAAAGGAAGAGGCAAATCAAAGGTAAGCTACCAATAATTTGTTTCAATTGTAATGAAGTTGGTCACATTGCAGCCAAATGCACACAAAAGAAAAATTACAAGGATGGAGGAAACTTCAAGAACAAGAAAGAGGACAACAAGGACTACACAGGTAAAGGCAAAATATGCTACATTTTTTAAAAAGACTCTAATGAGAATGATGATGAAGTAGTCTATATGGCTATGAAAGATGAATTAGATGAAGATGAAGCAACTACCCTGGTAACCTGCATGAAAAAGAATAACAAATGAATCATAGACAGCAGATGCTCTCATCACATGATTGGAGATAAAAGTAAGTTCATTACCTTTATTCAACATGAAGGAAATAGTGTTAGATTTGGTAACAATGCACCATGTCAGATCAAAGGAAAAGGTAGTATCAAGCTTACTAAAAAGATATCATGTGATAATGCATACTATGTTGAAGGCCTAAATTATAACTTGTTAAGTGTCTCACGGTTAGGCAACATAGGATGCAAGGTTGAATTTGAAAATGGAGTTGCTAAGATCTATGATTCTCAAGGAAGTCTAATAGGAAAAGGTGACTAGACTAGGAGTAATTTGTTCTACCTAGACATGGAAGATTCTTCTTGTCTCATTGTTCAAACTAATGATGTATGGTTATGGCACAAGAGGCTATGTCATGTAAATTTTGACAATCTAATAAGCATAAGCAAAATGAAGAAAGTCAGAGGTCCACCAAAGTTGAAGAAGCCTGATAATGCCATGTACAAACAATGCCAGCTAGGGAAGATGACCAAGTTAACTTTCAAAAGCAAGGCTTATACTTCTAATGAAGTATTAGAGCTAGTTCATACTAACTTGTGTGGTCATATTGAAGTGCAAAGCTACAAAGGTGATAGATAGATAATGCTATTTGTAGATGACTATTCAAGGATGATGACAGCCATGTTCCTGAAACAAAAATTAGATGCATTACAAATGTTCAAATGGTACTTGGCTAGAGTTGCGAAAGATACTGGGAAGAGCCTAAAATGTCCCAGATCTAATAGAGGAGGTGAATTTACTTCAAGTGAATTTGAAGAATTTTGCAATGAAAGAGGAATCAAAAGGCAGACATCAGCACCTAGGACTCCAACTTAGAATGGTATAGTAAATAAAAGGAATAGATTAGTTATTGACTACACTAGAACCCTAGTGATGGAGAAAAATGTTGCAATCAAGTACTGGAGAGAAGCTATAAGTACTGCAATCTATACACTCAATAGAGTTCAAGTCAAAAAAGGTACAAATGCAACACCTTTTGAATTATGGTATGGGTATTCTCCTAATGTAAAACATTCCAAAATATTTGGATCCAAATGCTATACATATAAAGAGTCTAGAAATGGAAAGTTTGATGCAAAGAGTGAGGAAGGCACATTTCTTGGTTATTCTACTAGAAGCAAAGCTTATAAGTGCTTGAATGCTAACACTAACAAAGTAGTAGAAAGAAAAAATGTAAAATTTGATGAGCTTGCAGAAGTGTAAAATGTTGAAAATACCAAGAAAAAAGAAGAATACAAGACCTTTGTATACTTTTATGAAGGTATACCTAATAATAGTGAAGTTGCAACTCAAAATGACAATCAGTAACAAAATGCAGTATCTGTCGAGTCACAGATAGTGAATGCCAAGCAATAGAAACATTCAGAAGTTCAGTTGCAAAATATAGAGAATGTTCATTCAGATTTTGAGAGCAACCAACTTGAAGTAAATGAACAAATACCTAATGAAAATATGCATGAGGATTTAGATTCTGAAAGAGACAACATGCAAACAAAGAAAGGACAAGTATTGGCAAATTATTTAAGAAGACATCATCTTGCAGACTAGATTATTAGAGACAAAGAGGCCAGACCAATGACAAAGAATAGACTTAAAAATGAAAAATTCTTGCTCAGTAGAATGGAACCAAGAATAGTAAGAGAACTCATACAAGATGATGACTGGTACAATGCTATAAAAGAAGAGATAGAACAAATTGAAAAGAACAAGATATGGACCTTAGTCCCAAGACCAGCTGATAAGAATGTGATTGGAACCAAGTGGGTGTTTAGAAACAAGCTAGATGAAAATGGTGAAATCACAAGGAACAAGGCAAGACTAGTCTATAAAGGGTATGTGCAAGAAGGACTAGACTATGGAGAACCTTTGCTCCAGTTGCCAGAATGGAAGAAGTAAGGACCTTATTGGCATATGCAGCCTTCAAAGGATTTAAAGTCTATCAAATGGATGTTAAGTATGCATTTTTGAATGGTACACTTGAAGACGAAGTCTACATAGAGAAACCAAAAGGATTTGTTGATGAAAATAACAAAAACAAGGTATGCAAATTGCATAAGGCTCTATATGGATTAAAGAAAGCACCTAGAGCTTGGTATGAGAGACTTCACAAGTATCTAGTGCAAATAGGATTTGAAAGAACTGATGATAACAACAACCTGTACATCAAATCAGAAGGTGGTAAGGATATCCTTGTATCTAAAATCTTTTGTGGATGACATAATCTTTGGAGGAAAGGAAGCACTTTGCAAAATTTTTGCTGACAAAATGAAACATGAGTTTGAGATTTCTATGTTTGGAGAAATCAAGTTCTTTGTTGGATTGCAAGTACATCGACTAAAACATGGTATACTCATAACATAATCAAAGTACATCAAAGAGATACTCAAGACATTTGGATTGGAAGACTCCAAAATTGTTAGCACACCAATGGCAACAGGACATAAGCTATCCAAAAATGATAAATCTGCTGAAGTCAATCAAACAATGTATAGATCCATGATTAGAAAACTACAATATGTTTTACATAGCAGACCATACATAGCATTAGCAATTGGAATAGTGGCTAGATTGTCTGCTAATCCTAGAGAAAATCATCTCATGGGAGTAAAAAGGATAATGAGGTATCTCAAAGGAACTGATGATTTTGGCCTATACTACAAAAAGAATGAGAAGTTTGAGCTCAATGCATACATAGAAGCAGATTGGGGAGGGAACATTGATGATAGGAAAAGCACAAGTGGAGGAGCATTATTCTTAGGTAAAAGGCTAGTTACTTGAACTAGCAAGAAAAAAACATGCACATCTCAGTCCACTGCAGAAGCAGAATATGTGGCAGCAACAGTCAATTACACAAACATTGTGTGGCTCAAACATCTATTGAAAGGAATGAAGGAAGAGGTAACCAAACTTGTGATATTGTATTGTGATAATATAAGTGCTATAAACATATCCAAAAATCCAGTAATGAATGTAAAAACCAAGCATAGTGCAATCAAGTATCACCATGTCAGAGAATTGGTGGAAGAAAAACAAGTGAAGATGGAGTACATTCACACAAAGGAACAAATTGTAGACATCTTCACCAAACCATTTCCCAAGGATGCTTATGAATATCTTAGAGGAAAGTTGGGGGTAATGCTCCTAACTCAAGTAGTCTAAAGCAACAAAGAAGCTGCCCTACATCAACAAGAGTAGATCATTGAAATATTTGAAGAATGATGCAGAGGATGACAATAGGAACAAAAATTCCAGATCAATCACAAGCATGGTGATCGAGGAAAAAGACATAAGATGTAAAGCTTACATCAAGCATGCTGAAGATGCTACACCATTGGCATTTATGTCAAAGAGGGAGATTTATGAGAAACTGATCAAAAAAAGGTAAGAGGGAGATGTATGAGAATGTATTCAGAAGAGATAAGAAATTGATCAGCAAGTAGCTATGAAGGATCAGGAATACAGAGTAAGGATGCAACAGTCAAGAGGGAGAAGTAGAACAAAGGATTTAGTTTGTATTAGAAAAAGAGGGAGACATGATACAAAAAGGAAGATACTAAGTTGATTAGCTCAATCAATTGATCAGTTTGGTTTGCCATCAATGCCAAAGAGGGAGATTGTTGGAAATGATTGAAAAGATCTTTGAATGAAGAATGATGGAATTGGTAAAGAATTCTTTCAATCATTATTTTTTTATTGATGTCAAACTTGCTACTTGGAGGAATGATAATTGCTTAACTGATCCAAATACTATCAATTTGTTGATTGACAAGGAGGAGGCAATCAATAAGATGTAACTAGAGCACCTAGAGAAAGCTTGATGTTGTGATGTTGTAATGAAGTATAAGGTTCAACTAAGCCATTGATGAAATAGTGTATTGATGACATACTCTAAGAGGATGGACACACTAAGACACATCAAAGATGTAAGGCTTAACTAAGTCATTTGTAAAGCCTAAGTAAGTTCATTTGAGAGAGCTGACCAAGCTAGTTAGAGTTGAGAAAATTCTTAGTTGAAGCTGAGAAAATTCAACTTTAGTGTGTGCCAAGAAATCCTTGGGGTCTCGAGTAACACAAGATTGTTCAAGTGCCGAGTAACTTAGGAGAAGACTTCAAGTGTCGAGCATCAGAAAAAGGGGTAATGGATGCCGAGTAAGTCTTCAAGTGTCGAGCAAAGAAAAAATTCTATAGGTGCCAAATGCCAATAAAACAACAAAAAAAGTTGAGTAACACAGAAGGTTTTGAGCATAAGTAAATGTAGTAGAAGCTGAGTAACACAAAAGGAGCCAAGCATTAGTAAACCAATGATGTTGAGTTGCTCCATTATTGATAAGACAAAAAGATTCACCAGATCAATAACGATAAGTTTGTTACATTGAATTTTGTGAATTAGTTGGATGATAAGGACAATGAGTAAATATCACAAAATTTTATGTAAACCATGCAAACCAATTCAAGGTGAATGCTAATGGATTTATTATGAAGTTTCTAGAAGAAACAATTAGGAGGGAAAATAATATCATTTTCTCAGATCAATTCAAATTGATGAGCAGAAAGATTTAAGTAGGAAATGAAGAATAGAACTTCTTTATAAGGAATCACAAGTTAGAGATCAAAGAAGGGAAGAGAAAGAGTGAGTTGGTCATAAGTGTGGTCGTGTGAAGAAGTTAAGAGAAGGCTAGTGTGAAGTGTCAAGAAGAGGAAACAATGAGGAGTAAGCACAGAGCATCAAAACTTTGAGTTGATCAAGTGACAATAGAGTACATTGGCATAAGGAGTGGAAGAACTCAAGGAGATAGATCTTGAAGGATGGACAAGCTATCAGCATTGCAAGGAAGCAAAGCCAAGTAAAGAAAAGAACTGAAGAGTGATCTAAAATTTGCAAGGTTAGAGTTGCAATCTTTACCAAGTCAAAAATTTTCTAATGCTTTCTTACCATTGTATTAGACATTGAAATCCTACATTTCTTGGTTAGCTTAATAGCTAGGTGGATAAGCCTCAGGAAAAGGATAGAAGATCCCCAGGAGAAGGATAAGAGATCCTTAGGAGAAGGATAGGAGATCCTTAGAGAGGGATAAAATATTCTTTTGAGAAGGTAACTATAAATCCCATGGACATGGGTGGGCCTAACAGCTCTATGTAAATCCTTTTACAGGGTGGCATTCTAAGTTGAATTTTCTTAAGTCCTCTAATAGGGCACACTCCTAATAGGGTGTAGAAATCCTTTAACAAGGTCAAATTTGACAGTGTGTAAAGCTTTTAACAGGGTAGGCCTTTAATAGGGTAAACCATCAGAAGTGGTTGAAATCAATTGCACAGTTATTTTGTGGGTGTCATCTTGACCCCAGTTTTACCTTCTTATTTCTAGAGGGTTTTTGGGTCACCAAAATCTCAAGTGTTATGTGGTGATGCATGTTTACTTTTTTTGATTGTTTAATGTTTAATTGCATGCAAGGATTTGACAAGAAAGTAAAAAGGCCAGTACTTTTGATTCACCCTTGTTTTATTTTAAAAAAATTATTGGACATTATTGGACCTTGAATAACTAATTCACCTCCCCTCTCGATTATTCTAAAAGAATTCTAATAGTTAGAAAGTAGCAACAAGACTTGATCTGATTATAAAATACAACTCACTTATAGATTGTTGATCTTTGATATAGTTATCCATTCTTCTTGGCATTCATATTGTTCATCTCTAATAGTGTGTTCACCCTTCAAGCATTCATCCTCTTAAGCCTTCTTGTTTTGTATGCCAAATACATACACTTTTACTCAGTCACCATATAAAGCAACACTCTAGACTTCTTATCTTCATTAGGTTCTTACACATGAAAACCTTTTCTTCTAGCCTCCTATATCTATAAATAGATAATTTAGGTTTTTTTTTTCATTTAACCATAATCTTCCCTTTCAGAGTTAGCTAAGATTCAATGAATCTACCCACTTTTCCATTTTAGTCCCTCTAAAACTTCTCTTATAATCTTCCTTGAATTTGCCTCAATATAGTTTATCTTGAATTTTGTACCACTAGCTCATCATACTTATCTTTCACATGCTTCACACAATTCAAGAAATCAACTTAGTCTACTCAAATTTCTCAAATCATTAATTTTTCACTTTTTGCTATCACTCAGCATCCACATTGTTCACTTGGCAATAGCAGCCTTCCAATGTTGGGCCAACACTAGGTTGTTTGACATCAACTAAGTCTTCTTAGCTCAATCACCACTATTACTTCTCTAATTCTTTTCACTATATAACTTTTTAACACTCGAGAGGTACTAAATTTTGCTAGACCTGAACTAGCTTTTCTTAGCTTACATTGTTTGCTTGGCCAGGCTTAGTAGACACTTTTTATGAAAATTCTTCTTCTTGGCTTAGCTAAAGTAACTATTTACTTTAGCCTTAAGTAGATCAAAAATACATCATATCTTCCATGTCTTACTTGGTCTTAGTGCTCCTTTTATACACCAAATAACTCAACATTTCTCTAGGTTCTCTTCCTATCTTATCTTTTCAAATCCTCTTCATCAATCAAACAAATGATAGCATTCAAAGAAAAAAGTAGTTTTCTTACCTACAAGCAATAGGTATGACATCGTTGAAAAAATAATCTCTTTTCAACTATATGTAGTTATACTTTTAGTCAGTAGTTAGTTATATTTATGAATGAGACTAAAGCTATGTTGCACCCTTTTATTTTTATAAGAAAAGGTTCCAAGACCCTTATTTAAGAAGAAACAATTTGAAAGACAATATATAAGATATATGATATACTTTTCTAGTTTAAAAAGGAAGAAATAGTATGAAGTAATTTTCCATTCTATGCAATTACTTGTTTTTGATATGCAATAATACTACTCTGTTATATTTCCTTATGATTGAAGTTAAGATAAGGATGATTCCTCTATTTCTATGATGGCATATGGTTTCTTAATTACTGATGTTCTTCATTGTCCTTTGTAATAGTACTATTATTTTGATAAATTAAAGCAATGCATGAATTTAATTTATTAGATATTTTCATATTGAGTTATGGTATCTATCTAATTGCTCTCCTTTGATTGGGGTTAATAATCATGAATAGACTAGAATTTTCTTTCAAGCCAAATCCATGAGGGAATTTTTTGGGTAGGAGACATACCTATTATGATAGACAATGTCATGACTTATAGACTTACTGGACTAAGCAATGAAGGAAGCAATCCAACAAATGAAAATAATGTGAAGAAAATGGTTGAGACCAATTTGAAGACTAAGTCAAATGGGGGAAACATGAGAATTGACTTGATAAAGGATGATGATGTGAGAATCATTGGAAAAATTATAAGATATAAGATGAATTATAAATCAATGATAACTTATGTACCTACTAGATTTATCCATGTGTCATATATGATGAAAGTAAAGAAAGAGAAAAATAATATGCATGAAATTGTGAACCAACAGTTGCTTGACAATATTGAGAAATTAAAGAGAACAAAGAATGTAGTGTTTAGATTTGAATCATTGATAACTCACTTATCATTTCAAGTTATCAGAAAGTTTTTGTGTATGTCAGATTATGAATGGAATGGTAACATATGCACAATAAACTTGATTAATCACCATTACAGAAGATAACTAGAGGAAATAATTACTAAGGACATAACAAAAATGATGAAGAGTTTCTTGTCAGAAATGAAAATGAGATTCAAGATTCCTCCCTCACTAGTAGAGAAGTAAAACTATGACATATATTTCATGGTTGAAACTGATGTCACCTATATGGAAGTAGTAGAACCTAGAGTTAAGTTCACAGACCCTTTGGGCCATGAAATGAGCAAAGAATTGATAGAAGGTTATGCAAACATTATCCTTGAATCTTATAGGGATACAGATTGTCCTAGATGGGCAACCTATGATGAGAAAGTCAAATAAATTCATAGTGAATTATTTAGAAAAGACATTAAGAAGAATGTAGAAAACAATATTGAAGCAATCCTAAAAGAGACTAGTATGACTATAAAATAATTTGTTGAAGCAAAGGGAATTTCCTTGGAGATGAAGGAAAGTGGACAAAATGAAGTTGTTATGGCTACACCTTTAGGAATTGCAAGAGTAGTAGTAGGAGTTACAATTGCTAGACCATCCTCACATATCCCTAGTGCACCTTATGCAATGGTGTCCCAAGTACAACCTACTATTGTACAACCAATTTAGAAGAAGAAAGATGTATAGGAATTCAAGATAGTTGAGGAAAGATTAGGCACAAAAAAATTAGAGAGACTATGAAAGGTCAAGCAGAAAATAGAGTCACCTTCCAAGAAGAGGACAAAGTAATTATCTAGTGTTCTAGGGAAGAGAAGAAAGACTCCTCAAATGATTGAATGAGATGAGTCTAAAGAAGAAGAAGAGGTAGAGGACATACCCATAGAGAAGATGACAATAGATTCAAAACTACCTCTAGTAAGAAACCTTGGAAGCCTAAGGTAGAAAACCTTAATGTTTATTTTTTTCACAATATGAACTTTGTTCAATTGTAGAATTATTATCATTTGTATAACAACATGGATCGAATGAAACTAGAAAATGTAATTGTTAGACAGTGATCTTGGAAAAGAAAAGATTTAAGGACATTCAAAAAGATATTCTACAACATGTATATAGTAGGTTAGTTAATAGAATAAGAAGAATAATAGAAGAGGATAGAGGAATTAGAGAGAATCAAATTAAGAAGCTTTTCAAGGTTAGAAATGATGAGGTCATGAGAAGAATATTGAGGGAAATTGAGCCCTTATTGAGAAACTAAAGAAGAACAATTTTAATGATGGGTGGTAACTATGAGGAAGTGAATAAGGAGACAAACCAAACTATTATAAATTTTATGACCTCAGTACCCAGCATTGTCAAATAGAGTGTAGAGTCAAGGGGAGAAATCCCTATATCTCATTTTTTATTTTATGGTGGGTTTGGGGAAACCTAGTAGTTTGACCAGATATGCATGTTTACTAGAGGCTTGGGAAGTGGTTGTTTTGGTGATGCTTTTATGTGATGTTGTTTTCTCATGACTATTGTATTCCCAACCAATGTGCTATATCCACATGTTTGTGTGATGAGATCGAGTTATTTTTTGTAAGCCCGTGTATTGTAATTTTATTGGTGTAACCTATGATGTTTTCAATTAGTTATTTATTGGTGCTTTCTAGTTGCTTGTATAGGACTGAGGTGAATATTGTGATTTATCTATTGGTGTTTTCTAGTTGCTTGTATTGGACTGACGTGAATATTATCATTTATCTATTGGTGCTTTCCAGTTGCTTGTATAGGGATGAGGTGAATATTGTGATTTTATGAGATATACTTTTTAAGAGCTTAGGGTAGGTTATCTATGTATATGTTGGGAAGTGGCTTTCAATGGAGGCTAGAGCCCTAAAGAGCCTACTTGGGTAATCCATTGTAAATTGTATTAATAAGTGATAAAATTTCATTAAATGGGTTAAACTGAATTAACAAGAGTTAGTGTTTTACCTTGCTCATGTCTTGAGTGTTAGTATAGGCTAGGATGGGAGTAGAGAGGATCCTTGGTTATAGCCTTGCCTCAGTAGTATGTCTTGTCTATATGAAAGGATAGTAATGTCATAGAGATTCACTAAGGGGGAAGAGTCTAGAGAGACTATAGGGGTCAGCATAGAATTGACTCATGTGATGACACTTGCCCATATGCATATTACATTTCATACCTTTCTTTGTTGCCTCTAGGATTATATGTTACTTGTGTACTTGGTACCTTTGAGATAGATTGATATCAGGATTCCTTGACCTAGATTCTTTTTATGACTTTTGGTTTGTTATCCATTTGGGACTTGAGATTATCTCCTTAGCACCTTGGGAGTAGGCCATTTAGGTTTCACAAGGTCATGTGGTAGTGTTGCTTATAACATTGAGATTCAATAGTTGGATGTCATTACTAGATGTACTTGTGCAGTTGTTCTATTCTTCTAATCTTGTGATCATATTCTATGGTCATATTCTAATTTATTTTACTTTGATTATTTGAGATCCTATGAGATGTTGTATCTTATCTTGATGTATATATTTTTAGCATTTTACACCCTATGACTTGTACAAATGATGATTATGCATTTTGGTTATACGATGTGGCATCTTATGTACTTATACATTAATTCATTTGATTTCATACAAGTTTAGTTATTCTATGATGTGGAATTTTTTATGTATCAGATTTGATCTTAATAAAACTTATGTATGTGATTCAACATCGTGGAACCCTTAAGAGATGTTTTATTAATTCATTCTTAAATAACACAACCCGACTCCTCTCTAAAATGTTTGTAATCAATGTTGGATGTCTCTAAAACTCTATTGCATTTATCACCATTTGTATACATGGGTAAAATTATCAAATGTTGTTTATTTCATATGTTTCTATGAATCAGACCATAATTTCAGACACATTTGGGCATAACTATATCCTAATGAACCTCTAATTTAAATTTAAGCCCTAAATGGATGAAACAAGGTTCCTTGTAGGGCATTTAGTGAGATAGGTCACCTTGTACCTTAGAAGGATGGTAAATCTCACTCATCGGGGACCCTGAATTTGGAGAATTATATTACACTTTTGGGGTGGCGATGTCACCTGAAATTTATGAAAACTGGGTCCCATGCTCAAACCAATCAACAATAATGATACATAATCATTTTAATTTTGACAATGACAACATTGATAGAATCTAATATTTCCACATGGTAAATTAAAAAAATTTGCCTACAATTTATGAGGCATGTCTTAAAAGATGGTCAGATTCGCAATCTATAGTAAAACTTTAAGTTAGGTTATATAGAAAGTACATAGATTTGACAAGTGCCTCTATTCTAGAGACATTCTAAGAAACTTTTTATCCTTCTAATCTTTTGCCCAAAATAGATTATACTATGGACAAGTGTCATTATTTCATAAACTTTGTCTAACAATTGTTGTATTCTAGCCTTTTAGCCTAAAATAGGATTTATACTATTGATTTAGGATCATGTAACAATTATTAAAAAGGGTTATTGTATCTTGGATGATAAAAATTTATGGTTTCTAGATACTTTTACTTTTGGTCATGATTTTATGAAATAATTGAAGATTTTCCATGATTTTACAAAATTTTCAAACGATGGAACAAAAATTGCCACTGAATTATTTTTTCTTCTATTTTGAAAAAAAAATTGCCAATACGAATTAATTTTTTGTCCCTAAAATAATATTGGATTCACTACAATTTTATGCATTTTTCCAAAGGGGGGTTTCTTAAAGTTATCCTTGGAAGGCACCAAGTTCTCAACTAATTAACATGGTGAAAACTTAAAGTAGAGATCACTATCTTGATTTTGGTGGGATGTTAAAACTCACATTATCCTTCAATTTTAGAGACCCAAAAAGGCTTGGCAATGTATGAAAGCAAGGTTGTGGCCCTCATTTTGTCCAGACTCCAATTAAATAATAAACAAGCATTCAAGATCCATACCATCAAGCATTTATCAAGCTATACATTAAAGAATCATTGAAAGGATTTACTGCTTCTATTTTGGCAAGCTTCTATAACCATTATGCAAGCATATTTTTATGATTTCTTACAAGGTTTTTGTGGATTCATGCTATTGTATCAATATTTGTGATTCCATTCCAATATATTTTGCATCAGTATAGTATAAGACATGGTATTTCTTAGATCTAGAATCTTCTTCCTACAAGCATAATTTCCTTTCTAGAATTTTTATTTCAGTTTCAACGCTTAATTTTAAATCAGGGGTAAGACTTAAGTAATATGTTTCCACAATATTTTCCCCTTTTCTTGCATGCATGTGATAGGTTGCACAACTATGAAAAACTAAAAGAAAATCTAATCAAGAGTTACAAGTGATAGAAGTTTTAAAATTACTATTTTTTTGGGACCAAGGTTCCTCCTAGGGTCTCAAGAGAGTTTGGTCACCTTGTGCCCTCTAGGTTGCCTCATTTCTACTATTTCAAACTAAAATTTGAAATATAGGTTAGTTGGTCCTTTGGATTTGTTGATTTGATATTAGAATTCAATACTCTCTAATTTCTTCATCTATATACAAAAACATTTTTTCTCTCTGCCCATCTCTCAATATTACATTTCCATTTGGCACTTTCTATTTCAATTACATAGACATATTCAATAACAATGAATGATAATTGTATCCCCTTAGCACTTGAGATTCTTTGATTCTGGTGTAATATAATATTATTTCCAATGTAAAAGAAGATAGTTCTTAAAATAAATAGTTACTTTTATATTGTCTTTGATGTTACACAAAATGTCATATCTTTACTAGTGAGTGCTAGCTAAGCTCACTCAGTTAAGAAAGGAAAGTTGGACAGAACCAATGTTAACCAAGCTCACTCGATTACTAAAGGAGGTTTGTGAAGATGCACTATTAACCAAGTTCACTTGGTTAACACATGAAAATAATTTCTAATTTAGTGTCTACCGAGCTGGATTGACAAACAAAGGATTTTTTTCTTTTGGCATATTGAGTTTAATAGGTTTGTTTGTTGGTTCTAGCTAACTGGAGAGATGAATATTAATTATTCTAAGTTGTATTCAACCCAACTTGACAATGTATATGATATAAGTATAAGGTCAAGTTGAGGATTGAAAGTATGTGAGATTGTATGGAAGATAAGAAGATGCTTAGAAGAAGTGAATTGGAAGGATAAGAATAATATCCTTGAGGAGCAAAAAAGATACATTCAATCAAGAAATATCAAGTATTGAAGTGAGAATTGAGATCTAAAATCAGAAAAGATAAGTTTGCATCAACAATCAAGTCATATCCTGGTTACTCTCTAACCATTCTATCAATGTATCAAATCTCCTAATAAAGTTGGCTTAACAACTATTTCTAAATCATATAACAAGGTGACATTTCTAGATTGAAGTGTCTAAAGACCTCCAACAAGGCCACTCCTAACAGGGTGATTAAATCCTCTAATATGGTCACACCTAACAGCATATTTTGAAACCTTTAAAAATTTTGGCTCCTAACAAGGCTCACTTCAAAAGAGTGAAAAATAATAACTAGTTGCAATTGGTGGTTTTTCCCAAATTAGGTTTCCACCTTAGATCTTGGTTTCACTTGTGTTTATGTTATTTATTTTATGTGTATGCAACTAAGTTAAGTAAGGTTAAATCACAATTAACATATTAAGATCTGCATGTTCAATATTTCTCTAGTTACAACATATTGTTAGTGTTAACCGAGTGCTTGTGTGTTAAACAAGTTTCAATAGTTTCAATAGAGATTATGCTTTGTACTAACATCTAAGGGATCTGGGATTTATTTCTGTAGTAACTAAATCACTCCTCCCCTTTCAAGTTCTACTCTTATATTGTGAACAATAGGTATCAGATCTTTTGGTGCTTGTAGAGAAGGTTTCAAGGACCTAAGCTAAAGATCAGGATGTCTTACAAAAGAGAGATCCCCAAGTTGAATAAAGATAACTTTGAGGCATGGTAGGAGCTTATGAAGCTACATACGGAAATCATTAGTGATTTAGGTCTGAAATATTTTAATATCTAGTATAAAGCTCCCATTGGAACTATGACCATGGAGGAGATTTCTGAAAATAAAAATCATAACATTACGATGATGGACTTTGCATCAAATCATAACTATGTTGAGTTTGATGAGGTCAAAGGGTGTGCTATTTCTCATGAAATGTGGACCAAACTGAAGGATATCTTTGGGGGTGATGATAATGTGAGAAGAGCCAAGGTAGAAAGCTTGAGAGGTTAGTTTGATTAGATGAAGATGAGAGAGGATGAAAACATTGCAAAATATGTTGAGAGAATCAAAGCTAGGGTTAGTGCAATCAAAGCCTTTGGAGGGAAAATGGATGGTGTCATAATTGTAAGAAATGTAATCCAAATCCTTCTTCCTATCTATGCAATTAGAGTGTCATCCATTCAAGAGATGATATGTGATCCTAATAGTAAGATAACTTTGGATTCTCTAGTGGGAAGATTGACAAAATTTGAGCTAGATAACTATGATAATGACGTTCATAGTTCTAGCAATCTTGAGTTTTCATTTCAAGTCAAGTTGTCACTCAAGAAGAAAGCTATAAAGTCTAAAGGAAAAAAATCTAAAAGTAAAGAGGAAGAGAGTTTTGATAGTGATCTTGAAGCCATTGAAGCCCTAATTACAAGAAGATATCCCAAAGGAAAAGGAAAGTACAAAGGTAAAAGTCCTCTAATTTGTTTTTCTTGTGAAGAAGTTTGTCACATTACTACAAGGTGTCCAAAGAGAGAAGAAAAAGATGAAAAGAAGAACATAGAGTAAAAGTAGAAGAAAGATTTCAAAAGCTACAAGAACTATGAGGATAAAGGTGAGAATTCTTGTTTCATGGCTAAAGATTTAGATAGTAGTGATGATAATGAAATGGTTTATATTGTTGTAAACGATGAATCTAATAATGAAGAAGATAAAATGGCACTTATCTCTCATGTTAGCAAAAATGATAGATGGATTATTGATAGTGGGTACTCTCATTATATGACTAGTGATAAAATAAATTTTGAACATATAGAACATTATGATGGTGGAAGTGTAAGGTTTGGAAACAATGAACCATGTTGCATAAAAGGAAAAAGGTGTATCCCACTAACCAATGATCTTAGATGTGATAATGCTTACTGGGTTGAAGGACTAAAGCATAATCTACTGAGTGTGCCACATTTGAATAATATTGGATTTAAGGTAGAATTCATGAATGGGATGGCCAAGCTGCTAGATGGAAAAAGAAATTTACTTGGGTCTAGTAACCAAACAAAAGGTAACTTATTCTACCTAGATCTTAGTGAAAGTTCATGTTTTGTTGCTCAAGTAGAAGAAATATGTTTATGGAATAAAAGGTTGTGTCATGTGAACCTTGATAACATGATCAAGATAAGAAAAAACAAAAGGGTGAGAGGATTTTCTAGTTTGAGGAAATCTGATATGGGCCTATGCAAAAAATGTCAATTTTGTAAGATGGGCAAGACTAGTTTCAAGACAAAGAACTATCATTCTGAAGAAGTCCTAGAGCTGGTTCATACAAACCTTTGTGGACCTATTAGAATTGAGAGCTACAATAGAGATAAGTACTTTATTTTATCTGTTGATGATTATTCTAGATTGATGATAGTAATGTATTTGAAAAATAAGTTTGTAGTTTTTCAAAAGTTTAAGTGGTAACTAGAACTAGTACATTATAGGTCAAATTTTGACCTAACTTTTTGACCAACTCAGGTAGAGACTTGTTCAAAACCTTTTTTTTGGTTTTTATGCCTAAGTTGGTCAAAATTTTGACCAACTCAAGTTCAAATAACAAAATTGAAAATTTTTTTGTTACTTTTTAGTTTATTCCATGTTTTCATCTATGTGCACTATTGGAGCAATTGGTGCTAAGAATCTAGTATGTCGTAAGCATTATTTTCATTCATCCAAGGAAAGATAATGTAAGCAATCTAAATTGTCCGTAGGCATTTTCCAAAATTTTCCATCTCTTTGGACCATGCCATAACACTGAGGTGCTTGCAGGGGATGAGGACTTGCATGACTTACATTATGAACATCAATTTGTTTGGTTGTCAGATGGAGCAACCAAGGGGCACACCTAGGTGAAAGGATTTGTATCTTCGAGTACTAACTACGCAATAGTGGCAAGCAATATTAAGCACTCATCTCTTGTACGTGTCAGAGAATGGTTTAATGAGGATTAAGGGAGCTATTGCTTGAACTTGTGGGAGGTATGTGCATCATGATATTGATATTCCTCTATGGTCATGTTTCCATTCCCAACCTCTAACATGTTAGGATCTAATTCATCATTTCAAGAACTCATATCAATATAAAAAGAAATTAAATGTTGCAAATTATAGTTTTAAATTATCCTAAAACCATTGCATATTTGAACATACCATTCCATCTACCAGGGCCAAAACAAGTAGCCCACTTATCATTCTTGTCAGCTGTAGATGTCATTCTAAAATTATGAAACTTTAGTAGTAAGAATTACATATAAAAAAGGCTCCAACTATTTACAATTTTAGGGTCCCAAGTTGCAGGGTCTTCTTGGCCCCTAATTTTTTTTTTTTTTTCAAAACAACCACCAATCTAAATGAGGCTTCAGATACCCAATACTAAGCTCTACTATATTTCTAAATCTTAGGTTTTTAACTATTCATTAAGACATTCAAATTATAGTCCCTAATCTAGGCTAATAGGCCTAAAGACACACTTGACCCACAAAATCACAAAAACCTCAAAGAACATGGACAAATGAACTTTCCTACACATTTAGCTTATCAAGAGTGTCCATACTTCTAACTTTTGGTTACTTAGCCACTGTGGAGATGACTAAACCTTCAAACCCTAGCCCCAATGAGGGTTTCATTTCTATTTTAAGAAATTACTTCAAGCCTCCCTTATCTCTGCTACCCAACTCTTTCAATGGAATCTTCAACATCCCATGAATGATTGCTACCCTCCAAACACCATATAGCTTATATAGAAGCCGCTATCACATTTCTTGAATGATGATAACTCTTCATGCAACAAAAATTGTCTTATAACTCTTGGCCAACTCCATTATAAAGAGCAAGGGTATGGTGTCAACCTACAAGATGGCAACCTAAAAAAACAAAGAAAACCTTTCAATCTTCCCTAACTTCATACCATGAGAACATGCAGCCATTGTGGTACTTTACCCCAAAAGCACATGCATTTTTCTATCCAACCAATGGTTAAAGAGAACTAGACCAATAACTAATGAGGTTAGGCACACAAGTAGTATTAGTATTGATTCTAGGCTCCATTCAAATTGGTAGAAAGCTTTCAAACTATTACATACATAGGGTGAAATATTTTCCCATGTATACTCCATGTCTTATTATGTACTGATAGTTGATTACTTCTATCCTTCACACACATTTTACAAATATGATTTATTGATGAATTCACTTGTCTTATGAATTAATGATGACATAAATTCCTCAGTCTTTATCATTATTTTTAGACCAATTCATTTAACTTAGGTACTGCCTAAAGTCTTTTCAATGCATATATGTATTTGGTACTTAAATTGGGACTTGAACAAATCCAATCATAAAACAAAGCCCATATTCTAGAATCCAAATAATAAAAAATAAAACTCACTCAACCTATGCTAACTGATTTACCTCAAGATCTTACACAAAAATAATGCAAATTAGGAAAAATGGGCATGAAATTTTAGAAAAAAACATATCATAGCATATATTTTTAGAAAGAAGAAAGCCATAACCTAGTTAAATTGGTCTAGTTTATGATTAGCTATGTTGATTACAAATTCTTGTAGAACTATCACTAGATTTGGTACAATAAAATGAACAATCAATTGGTCCTAGCTAGCAAGATCAAATATAGTTTTCCAAGGTGATAAAATTGCATATGCAGATGTGTGTGTGTGTGTGTGTGTGTGTGTGTGTGTGTGTGTGTGTGTGTGTGTGTGTGTGTGTGTGTGTGTGTGTGTGTGTGTGTGTATGCATATATTTATGTATGTATATATAGAGATCTTGTGGATTGTGGAGATTAGTGGAGATCTAGGATTTCATTGTTGTGCCCTTGTGATCACTATATTTTGTTGTTGTGCCCTTGTGATCTATGCATCCTGTTGCCATGCCCTTATAATCTCTGTATATGTATGTATGTATGTCTATATATAGAGAGATCTTAGCACAACAAAGAAACAATAACAATCACTCAATAGGTAGCATCGCCATAGGTATTGTCACAAGATTTCAAACATAACTATATAAGGAGTGAGTTTGGACCTACATATAGGTTAACCTTACTTAAACTATAAACTACAACACAAATGTTGCACCAAGGTATTATAGTATTTTAAATATAGAAAACTGCCTAATTCACCTAAGTGGGTGTATGATGATGAAGAGCTATATTAGCTAAGTAAAGCTCACCAGTGGTTATAGGAATACAACTACATCAAAACAATTAGAAACCATAACTATATAATCATTAGAGTGAGTAGTTCAAGGGTCTTGATCCCATGGATACGAGGATGTAGGAAACTTGGTAGGTAGAGTATGCCTCTAGTGTGCAAATGCCTTGGACATAGTTAGGTAGCACTTAACTATATTAAGGTATTACATGTTAACTGATGAGGATTATATTCTAAGACATTATATATGTACCTAGTGCACCTAGCTTTTGAAAAGAGAAGGCTAAACTCTGCATTTCAACATTTACTTGACTTGTCTATTTAGACCCATTGATTATTGTCACAAGATTTGAAACATAAGTATATAAGGAGTGAGTTAGGATGTATATAGGTCAACCTTAGATTAACTGTAAACTACAACACAAATATTGCACCAGGGTATTACAATATTTTAATTATAGAAAACTGTCTAATTTTCCTAAGAGGGTGTCTGATGGTGAAGAGCTCTATTAGGTGAGTAAATCTCACCAGTGGTTATAGGAATACAATTACATCAAAACAATTAGAAATCAGAACTACATATTTGTTAGAGTGAGTAGTTCAAAGGTCTTGATCCCATGGATATAGGTATGTAGGAAGCTTGGTAGGTGGAGTATACCTCTAGTGTGCAGACATCTTGGACATAGTTAGGTAGCACTTAACCATTTATGTATGTATGTATGGATTTATTTATTCTCTACTTAACAGTGTCATCCACATGGGTGGGGGGGTAGTTGAGCTTGCACCTTCTGCAATTCTTCATTTCCATTATTTACACTTTCTGATTCAAAGGTACATAACTTTATCACTTGTAACTATAATTTTCAAATAGTACAAACCAAAATAGTTTCTTATAATTCTATGGTTCTCTTTGTAAGTTTATAAAACTGAAGTTTAAAAATTAATTGCATTTATGTACATCTTTTTCAAGTTTGATAGTTCTCTTTTCACTGACTCACAATCCAAAAATAATTTTTCAAAATACATACTAAATATTTGGAGGTTGAGCCAAAAAATTGTAAGAATGATTGTGCCAAAAGAGATTAAAAAAAACATGTGTAATGGACAATCAGGAATGCCCACAAGCTGAACCAACTGCTGAAATTATATTAATACTAAAAATACTGCAATCAAGTACAAAGAGATGTATTCCAAAGGCCAAACCCTAAGGGAATGATGTCTAGAATGTTACAACAGAGAATGAACGTCCTCTATTGCCCAAAAAGGAGTGTGATTCACACATCCAAGCTCTTATCAAATGCAAGTCATAATCATCCATTGATCAACAATGATACTTTCAGCCTCATTTATCCTTTTCTTCATCCTTCATGAAGGAACTAAAACATTAATTAATTGCAAGAGCTAGAAGCTTCCTCCTTCCTATAATTAATGCATACCCTAGAAATTCATCCCTGGAAATAATTAATTAAATAACAAGAGGCTTATGTCCTTCCAATAATTAATACATACCCTAGAAGCTATTAATACAAAGTCACCTTTTAATTTTAATTGAATGACTTTAATTTTTCTTATCCTCCACTTAGACTTTGGAGAACGTGAAGGCCAAAAGATGGGATCATTACAACATGATTGGTGCATGATAGTCATATTTTTACACTCCTTTTGGCACAATTTTTCTTATATTTTATGATTTTTGGTGAGAAAGAAATTCAAAACTAATCAGGTAGGTGATCCAAAATTAAATCATAATTGGTTGAGGCATGTTTAAATACCTTATTTCACATGTTATTGAATGTTATGTGTTTATGTGATACTATTAATGAATGTTAAAGGATGAACTAATGTTAGATGTTAGCTTTGGACATAATGAGATTATTTTATGGATTCTCATAATTGTTTTTTACTTCATGTGATAATGAATGAATGCTATATTTTATTAATGAATGAATGTGAGATCCATTTCTTCTTAGGTACTCTTTCTAGGTTGTTGTATAATGAAAGAACATTGTTTTATGTAATTATCTATGAATGTTGCATATTAATATTGATTTTTATGTCATTTTAATGAATATTGTTATGTGCTAATTTGAAGTCTTGATTAGCATTGCATATTAATGCATTTTGTATCATATCAATGAATGTTATGTGGTTGTATTGATTGAATGTTATAGTTCATAAATGGACATGAATGAATGAATGAATGATGTATGTAATTAGATGACAATGGGGAATATAGATTGATGTTTGGGGGAGGGGGTGAGGCCAAATGAGCTTCCACCTTCATGTGGTTGGCCTTTTTAAGTAGAGAATATTAAAGTATTCTTGAAACCAAGTGAAGCTCAAACTAACATACCTTCATTAATTAATCAATTTCATTCATTGTAATTCTAGAATGATGGAATGATACTCTATAGTATAGGTATGAATCTCTAGAGGAAGATTAGGAGGAATTATGATCCATGTAAGGATACTCTGAAGTTCAATTTGGTTGACCCTCCCAATAGAATAATGTTTATGATCCTATTAATGGTTGGGATGCCATCAAATTTGTTGCGGATAATTGGCGTATACATTTGATCATTTGTAATGTTTTTTCCTTAAATTATGGTGAGAGAGATAACTATATAGTGGTACTATAATTAGACATGATTATAAATAAGTTGAAATAATTTGTTATAGGTTTTTAAAAAAATTTGGTATAAGTTCTTGGTTAATTTTCTAAGATTGCCAACATAAAATTTTCTTACAATTCATGATGTTTCTACTATATCTAATACTCAGTTGATTTAAGCATTATACACTAATGGCTGACTAACCTCTATAAAAAAGTGTTCAATGTTTATAGTCAATTCATTTTCTTATAATATTTTAAATACTACTAGTTATACCCATTTTAACTATTTTAACACTTTATTTTTATCAACTCTTCTCTAGTAAAGTATAATACTTGTGCAATTTCCTTGTTCTAATTTTTATATTTGTGAATACTAATGCTATTTCATTCATTTTAATATAAACTAAAGAATGTATCCTATATTTCAAGTCATATCCATATTCACCTTCTTCCACCTACTTGTATAAATCTAATAGCTATGTAAGTTGGGGGAGCTTGATGGAAGAAGCATGTTGCATGGATGCTTTTGTGGCTTTTTCTCATGCATTGGCCATGAGAGAAAACCATAGTGGGGGTTCCACCTCCATCTTCTTGGACAAGGACAAGATGTTGTCTTGTAAAAGAACTATAATCCAAAATCACCCAAATCTTGCAAACTACTCCTTTAATTAGTTTAACAAAGATGGAGGTGGTATTTGCAACAATGAGATGGTTGATGGTATTGGCAAGAAGCTTGGAAAGCAATTGAATGCTCTACAAATAGTATTTGGTGGTACACTTGAAGAGAGGGATAATATGAGAAACACCTTGGCATAAATATAGGATGACATGAGTGTTTTTAACATCATAAAAATAAAAATAAAGGATCTTGTTTTGGTCCTTATTTAAATAAAAAATCAAATTTTGCTAGATTATTATTATTATTATTTTGATAGATAATCGGTTGAAGCCTTGATTATTTATCATTTATTTACTATTATTTGTGAAGATTAATTATTATTATTTGTTAAGCTTGCATAGTTTCAAACCCAAGACATCCCCAATGAGAGGCCCACAAGTTATTGTTGTGTTGTAGGCTCTTCCATATTTGTGCTAGATTATTATATATGAATAATGAATTCTATATTTAAAAAAAAACTAAAATCTATCGCTATGTTCTACATCAATTTTATTAATGTAATCAAAATTTCATAATGTTTGGAACACTAAATATTTTTTATTTTGGATGAGTAGGATCTTGGTTGATGCATTGCCACCTCGATGTCTATATAACTTGGGGACTAGCGATGGTTTTTCTTGTAGAGAATGGACCAAGTAAATTGGCAAGCATAAAATCTTCTCCTCTAGATTTTCCCAGATGCTAATATGATTCTAGAATAATCTCCACTTTGAGTCATATATATTCTTCTCCTTTTTCCTTTTTTTCACATTTGTTTCTCTTCATTTCTCTGGGTAGCCTGCTTTGGTTGGAGCAGTATAGTTAAGGAGGAATATTTTTATTGTCAACATTGTTCCAAAATAATATTTCAAAAACAATATTTTTTCTTGAGCCTTAAGGTTCATGAAAACTTTCTTAGCATGTTTTTATCTACTAGGAATATGGACATGACATTTCATATTTAGAAAGATATGCAAGAATACTATTCTAGAAGTCAGTGTTTAGAACATACACAATCTGCAGTAAAACTGACTCCAATCAAAGTTTAGACTTGCTAAAAAGATATTTTACTAAGATAAAATGTACTAGAAATGTTTTAAAATATACAAAATACTTAACTAGGACTCTCAACTACTTATACTATTCATGAACCTACAACATATCTAGCAACATACAATTCTATGCAATTCTTACTTATTTGCAAACATTAAAAAACTTTTAGATATGGATTTCCAAACATTTATCCATGAAAATATTGTAACCACAAGTCTTCTAGGACTAAAATTGGGTTGATTTTGTAGCCTATGATCTCCCTGCAATGTTGTACTTTGTTAATTTTATGACAACAAACCAAATTCTCTACGTTGGTTTTTCTCAGGTAATGAAAATTTATACATCTCTCTCTCTCTCTCTCTCTCTCTCTCTCTCTCTCTCTCTATATATATATATATATATATATATATATAAGCTAATACTTTGTATTATTTTTTATTAGATAATGAAATTTTATAGAACTCAATATATATATATAGAAAAGAATTTCATATAACTAGCTAAATTTTGTATCTAAATAATCTAGGGAGCCATGACAAGATTTTTTGTATTCACAAACATCAATCTTGCAATCCATGTAAAGAACGTTGCAATACTTAGTCTTGTTTCTTATCTAGATCATGTTACTTCTCCCCTATCAAGAACTTCAACAACATTAACCTTGATCAGATGCATTTTTGTAATTGTTTGTTAACTACATATCTATACTTTAATTCATATGTATACCAACTTTCATTAATGCTCACCATTTTTGCTGACAGGTATACTTCGCTCTAGACATCTACGAATACAATACACTAATGTAAGTTGCAAAATCATCTATTGAATATCAATACAAATTTATTAATACAATACAATACCCATTTATGAATAAAAATATTGCATTTTACATTCTCTCTTTTACACTAATTTAATCATTTTTTAAATCACATTTGGGATTTTTCATTTATTTTAGGGGAAGTAGTAGCTAGGGATTTGAGGCTATGGATTTGCAGATTCTTCCAGGAGTTAAGAGGATGTTGATCTTTAATTACTGGTGAGCATATAATAAGTTTTGATAAATATTTTTAAATATTGAATTTATGAACTAATAGTATCCATTTGCAGTACACATTCACTAGGAAGGTGTTGCAGAGATAGTATTGTATCTATACAACACATGGATGGACAATAGTCGAGTAGTGCAAGAAATATTCTTCCAAGATTTTGTGTTGCTAATTATTCTTTTCTTGTATTCTTTGTGGAAATTTTTGCAATTAGCTTATGTCCCACCTTTAACCTTTGACCTTGCAGTATGGTATCAATGTGATAATCAAAAGACTACTAGATGATCCCACCAGAGGTGTTATAGAGAAAAATATTCCCTGATTCTTGTATCTCCATCCTTTGAAAAGCTTGGGTGGATATGTTTGTAGACCACATGAGTGTGCCATTTGAGGTCCTTAACACAAGTTCCCTTTTGGAGGTGAGTGTTGTGGTTGTATTTTCTTGCACCAACTGATCTTAAATATTATTCATTCTATTACAACAACTGCTTGATATTTGAGTTACAAAGATTAGATAGCTTGTAATGATGGTAATTGACACCAATTAATATAAGAATGAAAGATTATGATTTACAATTGATATGGCTTATAATATGATGCTATAGGATATAGTACTTATCATTAAAATAGAGTATCACAACTATCTTAGATATATTGATGAGGTTTATGCCAAGATGATCTTTACTATATTTCAGATCTTCACCTTTATAATAACTATATGAATTGTGTGAAGTCTCCTTCCAATTTCTACTATTTTTTTCTAATATATCAATATAAGATATGCTACAATTCTTCTCAATGTGTTGATAGTCAACTTTGATATGGCACTAATATTATGAAGTCTACTTTTGTCACTTATATAAATGATGTATCTTGTTGTTCCTGATCTATCTTATAAGTGCGCAATTATCTCAATATCACTTATAGCATTAATATAGTTATTTCTTATCTATACTTGTCTCCAACATCACTTATATAAATGATGTTGCTAATTTTGATATGTACCTTAAATACGTATGCAATTGTCATCAATGTTTCTTATAGTAATAATATTGCTATTTCTACCTTGTCTTTGGAAATATACAAGATAGTGGGCTCTTCATAATTAGTTTCCTTTAGTATTTACAAACTAGTTTTTGAAAGGTAAGTACTTCCTTGAGAAATCCATTAAGGATAAATAGCTAATAAGAAATACTCGATGATGTCTTCGAGAATGGGATTGATCCTTATAATAGATCTCATTGTTATTGGATACTTGCACCCATAGGTTGGGATAGCATCTTTATTTTTTAGAAATGGACATTTAATGGTCAATAACTTTCTTTGCATAATTATTAATAATTGCTTCTAATTAGATTATTCACTTCACTTGTTGTTATTTGATAAATCTGCCATAGGTGGTGATAAAGACAATATCATGCTGATTGTCGATAATGTGATTGTCTATTTGCTAATAGGAAACTACATATATATGTACACATGGCTGGATTTTTTTTTTTTGATGTGAACATGGGAACACTTGAATGGTGTGACAAAATTTGTCCTTTGATGTTCAATCTTCCTAATCTATACCTCTTGTAATGGTTATAATTGATGGGTGATTATGATGATAATTTGAGAAATACATAAGGTGATAATCTTGACATGCTTTCTAACTAATATTTCATGGTTAACATTACCATTTATTACAGATTGGTTTGGTAATTGATGTTCTATTTGGTTATCTCCTCAGTGATAATAATTGTTGGATGATCATGCTATTTGTCTTATCATTTTTCTTGCTAACTTTATTATCTCATATTTGTATGATTAATGATAAGGATTTGTATTCATATATGATCGATGGGTGGATGTTATGATGTGACAACAGTGGGTAGAATTTTTGTAGAAGTAAGTTATCATACTTATCAATTATTAGCTATTATGGATTCCTTTGGATTGAAATAACTTTATTGATTTTGTTGAGAATGAGTTAAAAACCAAGATGTTATCTAAGAAAGTGTGAAATCAAAAAGAAACCCACAAAAAAAATTAGAATGAAAGAGAACAACTTTGGGGTTTGTCATAATGAAAATTTGAACATATATTATTTTCTGTTACAAATAATTCCATTAAATTTGAACCTATATTCTAATGAACTATAGAATTATTTGACTTTTCAAATGGATACAGGCAGAGAGAGTTTACAACCAAGCTTTTTTTTTTTTTTTTTTAAATGTCAAATATATTGGTGAGATGATGAATCATTTGGAATCTATAGCATCATTAGCAGTATGATTTTGTTCCATTATTATTGAATTTTCCATCACTAAGTTATCTATTAGAGTGCAATGAGATTTTCTTTAATGCAAATTATGATGTGGCATGCTATTTGTTCTCATTATTTTGTTTCTTATTATCTTCAATTCCTTAATCACTAATCCAAGGTTATGAATGTTGGAATATATGATTTGCATGTACACACAACAATTAAAGTGAAGATATTTTTTATTGTAGTTTTCACATTATTAGGATGGGCTACAAGGTATCCATAATTATTTTCTTTTTGAATGATATTCTTCGACCATTCACATGATTCTTTCATGCCCCATTTTTCCTTACTTTCAAACATGTGATCATTTAGGCTTATGAGAGGACATGTACTGCCCATACATTCTAGTGACACATATCTCTTCCGTAGAGCCTCTCATCCCCATGTTAGATTCATATGCTACACATTTCATGCACATTATGGATGATGCCATCTTTTCTAAAAATATTCTTTGGGTTGTAATTTGTTCTACTATTTCAAGTTGAGATGGATCACTATATTCTATCATTGAGAGGATTTTTCATCTTGTTTTCTTCTAGGAGATTGATACAAAATAATGTTATAATATTTTATCTAATGTGTCCTAGACTTCTATGAGATTTATGGGAGGAACCTTTTTTTTAAAACACTATGGCATCTCCCTTTTCACTTTCCATTGTTAATCCCTATTCAAAGGTGTTTGGTATCTTTTGTCCAAGAATTCATCACTTTTAGGTGATATTATATAGGACCTTTAGAACTACCTAGCTTATTACTCCCTTCTTGAAGGTTGTAACTAATATTGAATTCTGAAGGCATCAAGCACCCTTGACACAATGTCAATTGACATAAATGGGTAGAGGTTAGTAAGACTACCTATGCAACTAATAGGGAATCCTAACTTGTTCACTATAATACTAGGCTTTGTGTATTTATGTCCTCTTGAAATTGAGTGCCTTCTAACTTGCCTTGCCTAGTAGTTCAAGACTTTTAACATTTTTCCATGCCTTCAAAGGCCAATCAATTTTTGGTGATATTGTTGAAATATTCAAATATGGAAAGAGTACTTATGAGAGGGGGGGGGGGGGGGGGGGGGGGGGGTGGGTGAATCATAAGTATCAAACTTTAGCCAATAAGATTTTAACTGAAAATAAGTTGCATGCATGTAAATACATCAAATAAAAACTCATGCATCAATAACTCATAACACCGAAATTTTGGTAACCCAAAAACCCTCTAGGAATAAGAAGGTAAAACTGGGGTGGGGATGATACCCACAAAAATTACTGCAGCAATATAGTTCAACCACTTCTGATGGTTTGCCCTGTTAAAGGCCTGCCCTGTTAAAGGCTTTACACTATGTTAATAGTGACCTGGTTAGAGGATTTGCAAACACTTAACATGAAATGTCACCCGGTTAAAGGATTTTAATCACCTACTCAAAAGGTTCTTACAAAATAGCTGTAAAGATAACCTATCACCATAGGATTTTCATTCTAATACAATTCCTAGAGAGTATTAGATGCAATAAACTTGATAGATTACAATCCTTGATTGTTGAATACAGGCTCCTTTTCCTTCTTCTCCTGATCTTGATCCTTTGTGATCTGATAATTCTTGATTCTAAAAATAGATTTTCTCATGCACCCTTGTATGTCTTTCAATATATCTCATCTCTCTCTTTTATAGTGAAATTTTGTCTTCCTTATAAAGACTTCAAAGACTTAGGGTTTGATTTGGATCTACGATCCAAATTGAATTTCAATTTCCTGCTCAATACTTATCTTTTGCTGATTGGTTGCATGCCTTTTGCATTTTTCTTATTGGTTGCATGCAAATTGCATAGGAAAATTAAAATATTCGATCTTATCATTCAATCCTTCGAGATTTACCTTTTTTCGGCTGCAAAAATTGTTTGCATCATAGTTTGTGCAATTCCAAACTTTTATGTTGATCTACTGAGTTACTCGACTCCTTAAGTATTTATGATACTCGGCACATACTGATTCCTGGATAACTCGACACTTGAACAAAAATTGTATCACTCGGCACATGTTGTACTTGGCACTTGTTGCACTTGGCACATGTTATCACTCGACACCTATTGCACTCGGCACATGTTATCACTCGGCACCTGCTATACTCGGCACATGTTATCACTTGGCACCTATTGCACTCGGCACATGATATCACTCGGCACCTGTTGCACTCGACACATGTTATCACTCAGCACTTGCTTTTGATCTTGGTTAAGTGTATTGACACTCAGTTGTCAAATTTATTCTTGATGCTAACAATCTCCCCCTTTGACATGAGTGGCAAAAACACTTAATTAAGATCCATGTGACTCAGTAATTTATCCTTTATTCAAAATTTGCTCCCAAAATTTACTATCTCCCCCAAAATTTCACAAAATTTGCTATCTCTGCTATCTCCCCCTATTATTATACTTATCATTTCATTCCTATACTCAACTTTTATTACTATCATACTTATTCTCCCCCTTTTTGACACTTATGTCAAGGGTCTTTACAATGAAATGCCATACTTGCCCAAAAATGTGTTGTTTACTTCAAGGAGTACCTTTAGAGCTGCATCCCAATTTGCTAATACGACATCCAATGTCTTATGTTGGATGGCAATCTCTGCTGCTAGGTGTACAAGTCCATCAGATGAAGAAAGGTTGGGATCTTTCTTGAGGACTGTCTCTGCATTTATCTGCTCCTTGTGAAGTAATTCCAAATGAGGAGTAATTGATGATTGAATTTGTATCAATTTGGCTTTTTTGGTTGCCTCCTCTGCTACTAAAATAGCTAGCTCTCTTTGTGTGTGAAGCGATTGGACAAAATGCTTCTCACACTGAGTTGGATCTGTGGGGAGTTTCATGCTAGAAGTTTTCAGATTGTTTTCCAATCTCAGTATTTTCTGGCTAGTTTCTTGTGTGAATGTGGAAAAATCACACAACTTGTTGTATAGGGAAAAGATGTTTCCTAGTACAATTTTAACTATTATAACTTTCTTTTCCAGTTCTTCTTTAGACAGTGCTATATCACCGGATATTTTACTATTTACTTTACCTTGGAACTTCTTTTCTAACCATTCAAACAATCTGGCATTTGTTTCCTGGTCTTCATTAGTCATCTGGTCAACTATATCAGATAGTTGTTCCATGATTGGTCTTGACTCATCTAGAGATTGTAAGCAAAAAGCTTCTGTGAATATGTCTTTAATTTCATTTAATGTAAGCGTATGCTTGTATTCCTTTCTTAGTGCTTCTTGTATCCTTCTTTTGTCTAATGCACTCTGAATTTCATTAATCTTTTCTTCAGTAAGAGTGTGAGATTCATAATATGGGATCTTTATTTCTTCATCAAGCTCAAGAACTCCATAGTGAAGTTTCCTGATTACTTTTGATGAGCTCAAGCCTGGTGTCCTAATTTGCAACTATAATCCATCTGTGCTTGGCTGCTGAAGAGTTTGTGTAGGAGTACCAGATTTTGGTAATGCAACCAATGTTTGTATTGTAGTCTCCTCCTTCTTCTTTGTCTCATCTTGTTCTTCAACTTGACTATCCCTTTTATGAATGCTAGGTGGGGCTGTACTCGTTGGTTGTTCAGATATTTCTTTTGTTTCCCCTATTGTCATACTCGGCACTTGGAGTGTATTAGTGATTATATTTGGTGGAGGTGGTGGTAGAAGGAATAGAATACCAGTAGTTTGTGTGGTCAAAGGTGGCACTTGTTCTTTTACCTTGACTTCTAGATTCTGCAATTCATCAACATTGACCAATACAGGATTTGAACTTAATTTTGCTACAAGTGATGATTGGTCAAGGATTTCCAAATCCTCTGCAGTTAATGGATTGATGTTTAGATTTGAAGTATCTGTAACATCCTTTATTTTTATGATATCTGTAGGTGTGATGGTGGCATGAGGAGGACTAGGAGGAGATGTCTCTATATCTTTTATAATTTGATCCTGTGGCTCAACTGTAATTTTATCTTCCTCTTTCTCCCCATTGTGTGCATCTTCTTCCTTTTCTTCTTTTCTTTCCTCCACTAGTTTCTTCCCCTTTTCTTTGGTTTCTATCACCTTCTTTTCTTTTGTCTTGGCAATTTCCTCTGCCTTATATTCTTCATTATATACATCTTCAGTTTTCTTGTAAACTATTTTCCACAATCTTGTGGATTTAGTAACTACCTCTTCAATTTTATTCTATAGTATGTTGAATGCTCTATACTTGGGAGTGAATCTGTTATTATGCCTTTTTACGGCATTTATTATTTGATCTTTAGTCAGATCAGGCAACAATCTTGCTAATGTAGACTCCCTTATTTCTTTTTCCATTTGTAAACAAAAATGCCATTTATCCTCTACAATTTTATACAATTCTCTCGACATAGATTCATCTAATTCTAGAGGTGTGTGCTTATACTCAGCCATCATTGCATACACAGATTCCTCTAGTTTATTTTTCTCTTCTTTGGTGAGCTTAGAAAAATTCAGGTTCTTTAGACCTTTTAAATCATTATTTCTAATTTTTGAACATAATTTGTCAACATTAGTCTGAGGTTTGTGTCTTACCACTTGAAATTGACTATTGTCCTCTGACTCTATTTTCTCCTCATCTATTTTAGGTTGAGGAATGAACTTCCTTTTCTTTGACTCAGTAGCAGTCTTCTTTGAGTCTTTCTTCCTTCCTTTTTCCTCTTCTTGGGCTTTTTGTGCTGTAGCCCTTGTGGTAGGTCTCTTTGATGCAGGGGAAGCTTCTTTCCTTCCTTTGGATTTAGGAGCAGAGGGATTTTTGGTCTTTCTCTTAACTGGTGCTTCCTTGGCTTCTTCTACCCCAGCACTTTCCTCTTTGTCTTCTCCTAACCCTTGAGTCTGACTTTGAAGTCTATCTCCTTCTTCTTCAATGTCTTCTCCTTCTTCTTTTGTTGTCCCTTCTTCTTCTTCCACGCCAAACTTTCTTTTGATTTGTCTCACCATTTTCTCTTTCTTCTTTACTGTTGAAGCAGTCTTCAAATCTGTTATTACTTTTGATTTGACAACATCATAGGTTCCAAAAATTTGTGCATTTTTATCAGCTTCTTCTGCAAGTAGAGTTGTTATTGCTGCAGAGGCTTGATCAACATCAAGTTCATAACCTAGTGGCCTAAGCCATCTTATTCTAGGTATAACTGCTTGTATGTAAATATAATCTATATCTACAAGAAAACAAATGTCTTTTTCATATTTCTCAGTCAATGAGACTGGAATTCTCATTCTTTGTTTCATGGACTTTTTGAAGTCCTCAAAATAACCTGTCATTTGGGCATCAAAATTTTCACCCATTTGTTCAATGTATCCATTAATTTGTTCAACAATTTTTTTATCCGGATTCCATTTTACTTTCCCCATAGAAGGAAATTCTTTCATCAGATAGAAGAACATACAATCAAAACTGATCCAAATTTGCATTGAGCTCCCTTGCCCTTCCTTATAGCTCCTAGATTTTCATTAATCTATTGAAACATGAGTTTTGCCATATCATAAGTGTGATCCCTTTTGATTATCTTGTATGCAACATCAACTGCTATACAAGGTACACTGTTCAACCTGCTTGATTGATAGAATTTGTGTGAAATAATTCTCACAGCAAAATTTAGTAGGGGATCCATGATTGTGTCGATAGTCATTCCTCTATTGTTCCATTTGGCACCTGTATTTTTCTCTATTATTTCCCTTTTGTCACTTCGCAGGGTCTTTGGCCGATCTAGGGCTGGAATACCAGTAACCCTATGAACAGTTTTCTTGGTAAATTTTACTAGCCCTGATTCTAACCAAAAAGCTCTGTCATGTATTCGGCTCAAAATTATCCGTACCCATTCTATTTTGAAAATAGTCGAAAATGCTAGGGTTTTGGTCAATCCTTTTCTTTCTACTATTGAAAACTCATTTTTCAGTACTTTGTTTTCACATAGTTTGTTATATGCATTATGAATTTCTAAGTCTCCTATGGCACCAATTTTGCAATTGTAACATTTGCGAACATCTTGTACCATAACAACCTTATCCAAAATAACTGATAATGCTCCTGCAGGATCATTCTTGTATGCTACTCCTGGAATGGGCTTGAATTCAGGTTGTTTTACTTCGTTACTGACCAACTGAACTTCATGACTCTCTAAACCCTTGGTGGTTCCTGACCCAGATGCCATTGTTTGCCAAACTAGGGTTTATAATTTAGACAATTTTATGAATCCTATGTAGCTCGGCACTTAATTAAAATACCTTAAATCGATGAAATTTGTCTTGAATCACTGTTGAAATCTTCACGAATGGCTTCTGAGCTGATCTTGATCTTCTCCGCTCTTTTTCGGCTTAGCTTCTTGTTTGAATGGTGGGAAAATGATCAAAAATAGGATTTATGTACCCTCCAAAATAGAGTAATAAATGCTTAGTATGTTGCCAACTGTCTACTCAACTCCCATTATGTTTTACTTTACTCGGCTCCTTTTGATATTTCATAGCTCTCCATCAACTATCTCGGTCATTGTTAGCAACTCGGCTCCTGAAGACAATTTTGACATATTTTCACAAAGTTCTCAATTTTGACTTAGCATCTTTATTTATGCTGATTTCATTTTTGCAATACTTATACATCTTGGGACTGATTTATGATGTAACTTGGTTTATCAATCCCTCACACTTATTCTTTACTTAATTTGATGAAGTGTGATCACTTGACCTATTAGGTGAAGTGATCTCTGTATTTGATGTGCTAGACTCATCTTTCTTCCTCCATGTCTTATTCATTTCACTTCTGATATGTCCAACATCTATCTTTGCCTTTCCATTACTGAACTCAGAACTTGACGCCTTTGACCTTGTTGGGCAATTCCTACTGACATGACCAGTTTTTAAGCAACTGAAACATGTGGTATGACTCAACCATCTTTTTTAGTTCCCTCTAAAATGTGTTCTTATGCAATTCTGTGGGATATGTCCATATTCTTGACAATAGTGATAGCTGTTCCTAGTGTTGTAATCCCAAAATTCATGGTTTGATGTCTTTGCTGGCTAATTTACTGTCCACATAGGTTTTGATCTACATTCAAATGCCCTATGTCCATATTTTTTACAATTATAACAATTTCCATCAAATCTTTGAGTCCTTGTAACATTGGATTTGCAATTTTGTGTCATATGTCCTTGCATGTTGCACTTGTGACAAAAACTTTTGGGTATGTTTGATTGATTGAATCTTCTACTCTTGCACACATTAGCTGTATGTCCCTTCTTATTATAGAAATGACAAGTGGGTTTTGAATTCTTACCTTTATCACTTCTTTGTTCAGCACTCTTTGATGATTCTCCAACTTCAGTGCTATTGTATCCTAGTCTTGATGTATCATGGGTAGATTTTGGTGATTTCAGCAACTGTTCAAAATATTTGATTGCTTCACTTGATTTGTTGAGATTCTCTGCTACCTCTTTTTCCCTGTTCAATTCATTCTGCATTTGTTCATTTTGCATCTTCAAGGTAGACATCTCAATATCCTTTACATTGAGTTCATGATGAAGGTTCATCATTTGTGCAAGTGTATCCATCTGCATGTTTGAGATCCTTGTCAGTTCAGTACATTTTTCTTCAAGTCTGTTTGCAAGATTCCTTTTGTCATTTTCCATCATGACCTTATCATCAACTGCTCTTTTCTTTTGTTTAGTAGTTTCACATATCATTATAGCCTGTGATTCATGTTCCATCTTGAGAGTTCTTATCTCTTCTTCTTGAATTTTATTTTTCTCCATCAGTTCTGCTATTGCTGCATCAAACTCTTTAGTGTCTCCATTAGAAAATATGTTGGTGGTGTCAATCTCCTTGTAGTGTATATCATTTTCAGCTATGGCTAGATCCTTCCTCTTTTTTAATGAGTTTCTCAATTTTTTTCCGAATTCCTCCAAGCTATGCAAAGCAAGTTGCACATCTATCACCTAATTTTCAATGATCTTTCCAAGTTTGAAAGCTTCCATCTTTAGATCTTTTCCCTCCAAGTTGTTAGGCTTTTCCTTGTGAGAACCTGGCTAGCTCTGATACCAATTGTTGAAATATTAAAATATGGAAAGAGTACTTATGAGAGGGGGGGGGTGGGGTGAATCATAAGTATCAAACTTTAGCCAATAAGATTTTAACTGAAAATAATTTGCATGCATGTAAAAACTCATGCATCAATAAATCATAACACCAGAATTTTGGTAACCCAGAAACCCTCCAGGAATAAGAAGGTAAAACTGGGGTGGGGATGATACCCACAAAAATTACTGCAGCAATATAGTTCAACCACTTCTGATGGTTTTCCCTGTTAAAGGCTTTACACTATGTTAATAGTGACCTGGTTAGAGGATTTGCAAACACTTAACATGAAGTGTCACCCGATTAAAGGATTTTAATCACCTAATCAAAAGGTTTTTACAAAATAGCTGTAAAGCTAACCTATCACTATAGGATTTTCGTTCTAATAAAATTGCTAGAGAGTATTAGATGCAATAAACCTGATAGATTACAATCCTTGATTTTTGAATACAGGCTCCTTTTCCATCTTCTCCTGATCTTGATCCTTTGTGATCTGATAACTCTTGATTCTGAAAATAGATTTGCTCATGCACCCTTGTATGTCTTTCAATATATCTCATCTCTCTCTTTTACAGTGAAATTTTGTCTTCCTTATAAAGAATTCAAAGACTTAGGGTTTGATTTGGATCTACGATCCATATTGAATTTCAATTTCCCACTCAATACTTATCTTTTTCTGATTGGTTGCATGCCTTTTGCATTTTTCTTATTGGCTGCATGCAAATTGCATAGGAAAATTAAAAGATTCGATCTTATCATTCAATCCTTCGAGATTTACCTTTTGTCGGCTGCAAAAACTGTTTGCATCATAGTTTGTGCAATTCCAAACTTTTATGCTGATCTACTGAGTTACTTGGCTCCTGAAGTATTTCTAATAATCAGCACATACTAATTCTTGGATAACTTGGCACTTGAACAAAAACTATATCACTCGGCACATGTTGTACTCGGCACTTGTTGCACTCGGAACCTATTGCACTCGGCACATGTTATCACTCGGCACTTATTGCACTCGGCACATGTTATCACTCGGCACTTGTTGCACTCGGCACATGTTATCACTCGGCACCTGTTGCACTCAGGACATGTTATCACTCGACACCTGTTGCACTCGGCACATGTTATCACTCGACACCTGTTGCACTCGGCACATGTTATCACTCGACACTTACTTTTGATCTTGGTTAATTGTATTGACACTCAGTTGTCAAATTTATTATTTAAGTTAACAGATATGACACTCTAAGTGAAGTTCTTGGCATCTCCCCTTCCTCCTAAAATTCTTCATCCAATCTCCCTTAGTTGTAGATATTCCCCATAATAGATGACATCATTGTTTATTCTCACTGTCACCTTTCCTTGATGTTTGAGAGTGACAATTTCTTGTCTTGAGCTTTTGCTTTGATTTTCACGAAATTGATGTTTCATTGTGGGATCCTTTCTCTTTTAGATAATAATATTTTATTGAATTTCTTTTTAAATTTCAATTAGTGATCATTGTTTAGTAATTCTCTTGTTGATTTTTTAAACTACTTTAGTGATTATTGTTTAGTTACTTTTTAAGTTTTCAAGGATATAATACAGTTGCAAAATCATTGATTTTGCTAGTTACGTCTTTTAGGAAGTCTAGTTGTTGGCTCTATGTTTCAACCATTTGAAGAAAGTGCATTTACAAATTTTGCAAAGGTATCATAAGGTGAACCCTTGTGTCCCTTTTGAAAAAGTTATCAACTATTTTGCACATACAAATACTGGCCAATAAGATTGTATTCTCTTTTTATCTTCTTTATACATGTTTGGTCTTCATATCTACTATTGGTCAAGTTTCCACAAAATTGCAATAGATGATGCATCCTTTTGGTATAAATTCTTTTTTTATTTTCTCTTTTGAACTTTATATTTCTAATTTTTTTGGTGGATACCTAATGAAGACTATTCATCTAAAAAACCACATTTTGTATCTCATTTTCATGATTAATGAAGTTTCTCTTTATATTAGCTTTCAATATTTTATGTTAGAGCATGTAGTCAAACCAAAATGGTAGAATCTATTATTGTAAATCAAAGGAATAATTATATTTTTACAAAAACAATGGAAGTTTTATCACCATGTTGAGATATTTTAAATTTTTTTTAACTTATAGTTCATATTGGGCTTCATATTTCAGGACTTTTATTCATCACATTTGGTTCGACCTACTCTTATATCACTGTGAGACAATTATATAGAAGAAAATGGAGTGATGGTGAAGCTTCAGTGGCATTGGGTTACTACTGCCTTTATGTTATGGTTTTGTCTATAAATGATAAAGACATTTAATATATCTTTCTATTTAGCTTTGATTTTGTTCAGAGTAAAAGATAGTTGAAAAGCTTATTTCTTGTAATATAAAGTTACACCCAAATGCACTTTCCCTTCACTCTATTATTCATTAATTTTTCATTCTCAAGTGGAATGTTATATTTCTTGTACTATTTCTTGACCAAAAAGAGAGAGGAAGAATTACATTCTCTATGGGTTGTGCCCTGCTTGAAAGTGTGAAACAACTTTTAACTCTCTTGCATCCATTTTTCCATGGGGATAAGCAACAATACATTGCAAAATTACCCCTGAAAAAGAACAAACCATCAAGAAACCTTTCTCTATAAAAGAAAGAAAATTTTATAATATCTTTGTGAAGACTTTTCCCTCTTAGGATTTCTTTTGCTTGCAATGAGGGTTCATGCACCCATCAAGCATGCATTACAATATAAATATGACAACCAGGTAATAAGTAGTGTGAAAATTTAATGCTAGTTCAGTGTAATCATATGCCATTGATCATTTTCTCTTTTCAATTGTGCTTTGAGTAAGGAGTTGGGATACTTGGGTCCCATATTTTCCACTTCTACTAGCTAAATATTATGAGTGAAAACATGACAGAGGCCAATAATGGCTTGATTTTATTAAGTGGTCCTATTGAGGTGCATGTGGAAAATAGTGTAGTTTGTTGCTCATATAATGAGTGCCTATCCCTTAATATCAGATAATGCTATACAAAAATTTGTAGGATAAGGTGTTAAGAATATTGAAGACTATTTTGATCTCCTCTATTGTCACTAATCACTTGGAAAAAATAAGCCATGTTTTAGTCAAGCATAGGTGCATAGGCAGAGAGCACTTGAAGTTGAGAATACACTAAAAAGGATGGAAGAACCATGATTCTACGTCAAGATTGAATGTTAAAATCATTTAACTACTTGGCATTCTTTTAGATATGAAATGGGTCCCAACAACCTAGACGATCACCGTTTTCATTAATTATTTGTGGTCATTTAAATTAATAATTTATAGTGAACATTCCATCCTGTCATGCTTATAGATATGAAGTGTTAGCCCTACTATCAACTTAAATGATCAAAAATTTCATTAATTATGTATAGATTCATATGAAGTTTCATAACTTATGATATTAGATGACCCTTGAATCCATAAGAAAATCGGAATGATTTCTTAAATGAAAACACAACAAAGTAGAGGGTGAGACATTACAAAGGTTGCTCATCTCAACGATTTTGAGATTACCCTTAGAGCCAGTAGACACAATAGCTTAAATCTATGACTAGGAGATGTAAATAAATTGAGATGCTAAGACTTCACTTTTTTTTAGGATTTTTTAGAGTACTAGAGCTTGTCCCTTTCTCTATAATTACTACTCACTCATTCTTAATTGCTTACTCTAGGGCCACACAAGAACTACAAGACCAAATGTGTGAGTTTATCTTTAGAATTTGGTAGTCCCTTACTATTTTAACTAGAATTCCTTAATTCATATAGGAGATGTGTAGCTCAAGGCTCTTACATCTTATCTAAGGAATTAGAAAGAAAGGGGAAAGTCACTTTACACATACCAAGAAAAGGAGAAGTTTGCAGATGAGTTGGTTTATTTGTTTTATGGAAGGAAAGAGATTGAAGGGTTTTCCCAATAGAGAGTAGAAGACTATCATAGGGTCAGAGAATTGGCAGCTATGAAAAGTAGGGAAATAAAGGAACATTTTTAGAACTAATGACATGAACTTACCCAATAACTAAAAAGGGAGAAGCCTCACTAAATCTACAACTACATTGCATTAGAGTCTTGAGTAACCATTTATATCAAGGCTTCATTGGAAAATGAGGTTAGTTGGCTTCCACTCATGTTTCATTCTCACTCCTGTAACTAGTTCCACATTGGTCAATAGGGAATTTAGTGGATATGGCCAAGGAAAGACAACAACAAGAGGAAATTATAAGGAAAAAAGGCTTTTCTATGACACAAGATGTCTCTCAGACTATGTATAAAGTCCAACTTTTCTAATAGTTGGTGGATCAACCAATGTACACATGATATACTTAAATTCCACCTTCATTTTTTATTAGCTAAGTTGTTAATACAATTGTCTACTATGTACTATTTTAGAGGAATAAAGTGAATGACTTGATGATGTGTTAAGGTTACTCGTGATTCTAAGGTTACATCTCCTCAAGAAATGACTACTTGAGGCAATACAATTCTCTTGTAGTTAGATTCATTTAATTAAGAAATAATTTTTTAAATTATTTTCTTGGGAATAACTATTATGCCTATGCTTCTTAAGTGATATAATCTAGTAATGAAGTTAGTAGTTAGAATTAGAGGCTAATTGTTGGGCAACCATTTGTCATTATTAAGCCCAATAATCTACAAATAATTATCCCTCAACATAGATGAATTTTGGAAATGGATTGAATGCATGCACCTTAAGTTTGAAGAAATAAGGAAAGATGACATGGTGACTACTGCTGACTTTGATTACTGGATTGAAGATGATTCCAAAAAAAGTGGGATCTATCCTTGATATAATGGGGCCCCCAACGAACATCCCTGGACTTAACCCTTTCTCATAAATATTGAGCACTTCCAAAAGTTCATTATAAACTTTGCATAAAAATTATGTTGGTTGGATAAGTTGACTTTAAATGGAAATCCATACACATGGGAGATTGCACAAGGAGAGCACTTCAAGGAGCTCAAACAAGGCTAGTGTGTAGGCCCATTTTGGCATATCTAAATTAGGACAAGGATTTCTATGTTATGGGCATCCACATGAACATATTAATCCTTCTCCTAATTTAGATATTCCAAAATGGGCATACACACTAGCCTTGTTTGAGCTCCTCAAAGGCCTCTCCTTGTGCATATCTCCCATGCATATGGCTTGCCATCTCGAGTCAACTTATCCAACCAATAGTATTTTTATGAAAAGTTCTTAGTGAACTTCTGGAAGTACCCAATGTGTCCAAGAAAGGGTTAAAACCAATGAAATCCATAGGGGACTCCATATCAAGGATAAATCTCACTTTTCCTGGAATCATCTTCAATCCAATTTTCTTTTTTTTTTTAAAACAAAGAAGGTTGGTTGAAAATTTGACCAATGCTTGTATGAGTAGGTCAAAATTTTGACCAAACTTGGTTGAATTTTTTACCAACTCATCGTCCAGGATGCCATAATGGGTTTGGCATCCTCGTCGATCAAGGATGACAATTGGTCAAAATTTTGACCAAACTTTTTCAATTTTTTTACCAACATATTGACATTGTTTCTTATTGACAAGGATAACATTTTCGACAAAATTGTGCATCAATATTTTGACACTTAGAGGACTTGGTCAAAATTTTGATGATGAAAATAGCAACAAAGCTATTGGGTGAACAATCAACCAATATGAGTGAAAAATTTGACCAATTTTTGTCAAAAAAATGGGTCAAAATGGACTAGTATGGCTAGAGTTGAGAAAGAAATAGGAAAGAAGCTGAACTGTTTGAGGTCAGATAGAGGAGATGAGTTTATTTTTAATGAATTCAATAAATTTTGCACTAAGAAAGGAATAAAAAGACAAGTATCAACCCCTAGTAGACCACAATAAAATGGTATAGCAGAAAGAAGGAACAGATCAATCATGGATTGTGCAAGAATCCTGATGATAGAATATAATATTATAATCAAATATTTAAAGATAGAAATCAATACAATAGTTCATACCTTAGACAAAGTAAAGCTAAAGGAAGACTCAAATCAAACTCCTTATGAACTATGGTATGGCTACAAACCCAATGTAAGTTACTTTAAAGTATTTGGCAGCAAATGCTGTATCTTGGAGGAGACTAGGAAATGTAAATTTGATGTCAAGAATGATGAAGGTATATTCCTAGGATACTCTAGTCGAAGTAAATTATACAAATTTTTGAATCTAACTACTCATAAGATCATACAAAGTACAGATGTGAAGATTGACAAGTTTGCAGAAAAGAGTGAAGACAAGAGCAACAAAGAACTTGAGGAATACATAAAGTTTATTTACTTTGAACCATATACATTGCCAAATCCAATTGGAATTCAATAGACTTCATCTCCTGAATCCCCA